>JAJOZX010001092.1:467500-1016691 GCA_023014485.1 Bathynomus jamesi | reverse complement strand
ACTTCCGCCGCATTATTCTTATTACTGCATTACCAGCATCATCGTGAGTACGTACCCACGACCTGAGGATCTTCACTTCGCTACAGGCAGTGAGTGGCTACTAAATACATTACAAATAAATTAAAGTGAAAACGACTCTCGGTCTTAAACGCGTGGGATTCGAACCCCTGCCACTGATGCTACAACTTTAGCCAACCTTCATGTTATTTATCTACTTGGTCATGCGTGATGGATTAATGGAAATTAATGGCATTTTTTATAAACTCTGAAAAGATTGTGTAATGTGTAGAACGCATGGGTGAATGCCTACATCTGAGGAATGCCTACATAGGCTTAGTCAAGATCCAAAGTAAAGTGTTATTTCGGACTTTGCCTCGTATTCCGGCAATCTGTGCGAAGTGCCTAATAAACAGGTTTCAACTTTTTATTTCGTACTTTGTCTAAATCTTAACAGGCAATCTGAGGATGATCAAAGCACTACCGGCGGACATCGGAATAACGCACGCCATCTCCAAAAATATTTTTTTTTCCATAACTTCTTGGATTTATAGGTTTCAGCCCGGTTAGGGCATACAGTTGACCTAACCGGGCGTTCATTGTTATTCCGATGTCCGCCATTGAAGGCCCGGTTAGTTCAACTGTATGCCCTTGATAATTGGCTAGGTTAAGTAGTATTATTTTCGTTAAAACTAACGAAAATAACACAACTTATCCTAACCAATTGTCAAGGGCATACAGTTGACCTAACCGGGCCTTCAATGCCGGACATCGGAATAACATTGAAGGCCCGGTTAGGTCAACTGTATGCCCGGGTATTTTTTTTTTTTAAGAAATTTTTTTTTATTTTTTATTGATTTATTTTTTTTTGTGGCGTTAGTTCTTTGATCATCCTCAGATTGCCTTTTAAGATTTAGACAAAGTGCGAAATAAAAGAATATTTCGGTCTTTGCCAAATATCGATGGGGAATCCGCAGAATACCTAGACAATCTGAGGTTTACCGTCTCGTCGGAGCTTGCCAGTAACATATATATATATATATTATATATATATATTATATATATATACAATTACAATTAAATTATTTATATTTATGTTTTCGCGCTGCTTTTTCTATTTCATTGCTCATATATATATATATATATATGAGAGAGATATATATACTTAATCAGAAGGGCCAGAACACTCAAGCCAATGCGACCCATTGCTGTAACTCCTGTATCATTATTTCCAGCATTATCGAGATTCGAACCCATAACCTGAGTGTCTTCACTTCGTTTAAAGGGAAACTGTTACCCACTGAACTACAAACGCTGGCAGATACAGAACATACATATATGTAGGGTGTCCAAAAATCATTTTTACAAATTTAATTCAATTTCAATTGAATCTGTAAACCTAATTTATGGACGCCATATATATATATATATTATAAATAACCTTTGGTTAGCTTCCGCCCGAATTGTTCATTCTGACGAAGGTCAAGCTTATCACTCCACCTTAGACCTACAGTTTAATGTGGAATCAGAACCACGCCCCACCAGTAGCCCAGCGTCTTAACTAATAGGCCACCCAGGGTACCCATTTATCTACCAACCACTTTCTTTATTTTGTGGAAGGATGAACAGCTGGGTTTTGCTGCGCGCCGGCTGCCAACATCGGGTCTCGAACCCGGGGCCGATGGATTCGTAGTCAACGACGCTAACCACTATACCACTGAGGCGGATTATATATATATATATATATATATATATATATGAAAAAGTCGCGCATCATAGGAATTTTCAGTGTTGACTATATTATTTTTTTTCTTTTAGGTAGGAAGAAAAAAAAGGAGCAAGTGTAGTTTATGTCCCCCTGTGGTGCCTAGTGTAGTTTAGTTTACGTTCCCCTACATTATCCTAGTGTAGTTTGCGTTCCCCAACTTTGTCCGCGTATATTTAATCAAATAAAAAGTTAAAATAACGAAAATATTACGACTTAACCTAACCAATCGTCAAATGAGGATTGGTTAGGTTAAGTCGTAATATTTTCGTTAGTTTTAACGTTTTATTTGATGGATTCATTTAAAAAATGTCTCCTAAAGATCCTAGTGTAGTTTGCGTTCCCCAGCTTTGACCTAGTGTAGTTTGTGTCCCCTTTTGCGTCGGGGGACGTAAACTACACTTACTCTGAAAAAGATAATATACTATTGTCAACACTGAAAATTCCTATGATGCGCGACTTTTGCGCTACCCTGTATATATCGGACTATATATGGGAGATCCCATTTTTATGTTTGACGTGTACTTAAGAGGCACATTCGAAAAGTTTGAATAATAATCGTGGTTTGAGAATGAGCGCTCCTTCTGACCACGTCATCCATTGCACTTAATAATATGAATGAGGACCAGAAACTGCCACAGCGCAGCCATTGCACTTAAAAAAAATTTATATGCTTGATCAAATAGCGCAAATACTGGCCTGGTTTGAACGAACCTATTTTGGGGTTTTAGATGGGTGATCGGTAGCAGCGATGACTTCGAAACCACGTGACGAGGGTTCGAGTCGAACTAGCTCCTAGTTTTCCACTTCACTGCCTTTTTCTCTTGATCAACATTTATAAATATTTCACTCGATTTTTCGCTTGAATTTAACCCGATATCCGTCAGTTTCCCTAAAAAGACCAAATAAGAGATCATTCGATTCCTTGTTTTTTGTATTGTGAATATATCAGTAATGGTATTTCACATTGTTTTCGTGTACCTCGGAAATTGGGTTATTTCGAGTGTAGCATAATTACGTTTAAGGAATACATTATTAGTCGTAAATGAATAGGACATTTGCCATTATTTCGGTTGACATTATTTCTCCGGTCAGAGGTTACGCCCTTTAAGACAAACAGCTTTCTCCAGTTGATCAAAACTTCGTCTCAAATTTATGACTCTTCATCGCGTCGCATTGAATGCTGAAGAAAATTCCTAAAAATGTATATTTTGACAAAATGTTTGTCAACCGTTTTTGTTTTTTTTTACTAATAGGTCAACTCGGAAAGGTTTATGTGTCAGCGTAACTAAAAATTAATCCCCAAAATTAACAATTATGTATTGATGGATTTTCACCTAAATTTGGTCTTGAAAGCGTAATTGTTACCCATTGATGAAGGCAAGTTTTCTCGCTGAAATTTGTTTGCTTCGAAGAGTTTGTTATATTTTGGTTTTTCTTTGACGTCTGATTGTTGACTGTATCACGCGAACAAACTGCATTCTTGCCCATTCACATTTCTCTTTTCATTAATTTGAAAACTAAAGTCAAGAGTGATTCCCACACTCTATTCATCTAATATTTTAGCCTTAATTAACGACCAACTGGGAAAAATTAATTTTTCCTTCATTTTCATAATTCCAGAGGCCTCTCTCTCTCTCTCTCTCTCTCTCTCTCTCTCTCTCTCTCTCTCTCTCTCTCTCTCTCTCTTCAGTTTATTCCTACTTCGATTTAATTCCACTTCGACCTTGTTCTCAATTTAACTTGACCTGGCCTGACTTAACCTAACATAATCTAATGGAACAGTAAATAGTATAAGTTTGATCCAATGAGCGTATTCGACAGTTCGATACTATTCCAACCAATCTTACTTTTGAAAACTGTAAAATATTGGAAGCGGTGATGCAACCCGAGATCCTTGAACCCGACCGAACCACGGACTGGTCTAAAATCCAAATATGCCTTATTTCACGCAGTTAAGTCACAACTTTTTGTTCGACCGTTATTAATATTACATATTAAAGCAAAAAAATAGTTTAGCTAAATCTCACACTATATGCTCGCAAAGATTGAGAAATAGCGGTCGGGGCCATCTGCTTCGAAGCATAAACCGGTCCATTTACATCATTAATTGAAAATAAATTAAATTTAGTTGTTGACTGTGGCACATTCTAAAACGGGTTCTCTTTAAGCGACGCTTCAGGCGGAATCCATGACCTAGATCAGGGGTGGGGAAACTTTTCAGTACCAAGGGCGAAAATCGATAACATAAACACCTCCGCGGGCGTCTGGCAAATTTTAAGCTTATATACAGCGTGTCCCAAAGAAATATATACCCACTTTGTCCGATAATACCAGCTATGAGGATAAAAAATATATTACTTTTTATGTGTTTTTTAATAAAGAATTTTCTCCTGAATCTAAATATGTAATTATTTTTATTAAAAATTGAAGAACAAAAACGTTACAGATGTTTAAATTATAATTATTATTTTCGAGACTTCATGTGCGATATTTTCTAATATTTTAACCGACTGTTTTGAAATACTTATGTTTAGTGTTGATATTGAAGCATAAATGTTGTAATTATTAGTTAATTCAAAAAATTTACAAATTCCATGGTTAAATGACACTTTATCTAAGATGTTCGACGTCTTCCAGAACGTTGTTTTTGTAAGTTTTGCACAGTGCCGTCGGTTTCAAACTTATCTCGTATACGTGCAAAAATATTAGAAAATATCGCACATGAAGTCTCGAAAATAATAATTATAATTTAAACATCTGTAACGTTTTTGTTTTTCAATTTTTAATACAAATAATTACATATTTAGATTCAGGAGAAAATTCTTTATTAAAAAACATATAAAAAGTAATATATTTATTATCCTCATAGCTGGTATTATCGAACAAAGTGGGTATACATTTCTTTGGGACACGCTGTATATAAGATGTATTTTAAAAAGCTATTTGCTGGGCTGTAAATAAATAATTTTTAGTAAATAATAAATACCTAAGCGGGCGAATTGAAATTAGCTCGTGGGCGAAATTTCGCCCGCGGGCGAGGGTTTCCCCACCCCTGACCTAGATAGACATCAAACAAGTTGTTTTGGGGGGGGGGGGGGGAATTGTTTACACTCTTTCGTATCGATGACGAAGGGAACCTACGGCTTTACTCGGGATCCAAACCATCTTAAGGGTCGCTACATACACCCGAACGCCGAGGACAGTTGCTGATCTAACGGGAAGCGGTATTGCGACGTGGCCACGATGTAACCTAGCATCAAATAAGAATATTTTCTCCGCATTATCGCGTGTGAGAGACGACATTGCCATACATAACTTTTTACTCTATATATCTTTATATAATATAAATAAATTTCTTATATAGCAACTGCACATATTTATGACATCAATTAACGTAATATTACCGGCATAAAAGTCGGTTAATTTGTGAGAAACGCGCGTGTGGCCTGAGCTACAGTAAATATCGCATGTGCGGATTCACCGTTCGCATAACTGCTTTTCCCGTTTCTATCGTTATTGATTCTTGCCGCCGAAAACTTTACATTCTTTAACTAAATTCGAAATTCTCCTTTCCTTCTTGTCATCATTAATCCTCATATATAGTCCTTGTGACTCATTGTCCGGCCACGCAAACATTTCCCTTAGTAGGCCGAAAGTTTGACCTGACCTGACCCGTTCGGCATTCGGCCAACTTACGTTGGAAGCATCACTGAACGAAAAGGATATCGAAGTTACCCGAACTTACTTCCGCTTAAATAGGATTTTAAATTCCATATTTAATTGACGAAGATTTTTTTCCTTTGTTTACTCATAAATACATTAATTAACATTTGGATGGCGAACATTAGAACTGCCAAACGCATTTCAGCCAAAATTTATGAACTATTTTGAATGATGTATTTCTCTGTCTTAGAGTAATTAATTAATTTATCTATTCATTGCGAGTGATAGACGGTATTGTTTTGTTCCAATTGGGACAAGTTTAAACAAGTTTATGTTTAGTGTTCGTCATGTATGGTTTGGTGTAGTGGTCAGCGTCGCTGACTACGACTCCATCGGCCCCGGGATTGAGACCCGGTGACGGCAGGCGGTGCGCGCAAAAACCAGCTGTTCATCCTTCCACACAATAAAGAAATTGGTTGGTAGATAAATGGGTACCCTGGGTAGCCTAGTGGTTAAGAAGCTAGGCTGCTGGTGAGGCGTGGCTCGGATTCCAGGTTAAAATGTAGGTCTAAGGTGGAGTGACAAGCTTGACCTTCGTCAGAATGAACAATTCGGGCAGAAGCAAAACCAAGGTTAACCAACAATGTTCACGCATTATAATATTTTGATGGTTTTACATTTAGTTCAGATGCTTATGTTGACCATGTGTGTGTGTGTGTGTTTAGGCAACTGGCATTAGTAACGTCAAGTGTGTGATAGTTCACAAATATAGTGGGGTAATTTTTTTGTGAGGTAATACTTTTTGTACCTCGGAACATTAAAAAATTTTTATACAAAATCTCGAAACATTTTTATTGTCCAAAAAAAGATATGTTGGTCCTGACTCAGATTACCTTCGGTTAGGTTAGGTTAGGTTAGGCTAGGTAAGCGAGTATCGCATTATTTAATCACTTAACAGAAACTACCCTTCGAGCCCTCAATTACACCGAAACATCTATCGCGCCCTTCTCGGTTCGATGACACGTTACGTTAACTTAACTTAGTTTTCGGTAATTAATTTTATTCTTTTATATATGGATTTAAGATAGCCGATACCTCGCTGTGTATGTGTGTGTGTTTGCGTGTATGTGTCTCTTATCTACAGAATCGCGACGATTTTGAGGATATACACAGCTCGTCGCGACACGAACATGCGTGTCCCGATATTTGCAGTCATAAATGCTATCTTTTAAAAATGGGTATATAACTAAGGTTAAGCTAGGTTAGGTTAGGTTAATTAGGTTATTCAGATAAGATTAAATGTCGCTATCCACAACTGAAAATATGAAAATGTCTCGGGTTTCGTGTGTGTGTGTGTGTGTGTGTGTGAATACAGTGTTGTAGTCACGTACTGTAACATTTGTTGATCTTTACTCGTTTCTCTCCTTCGTAATGGAACTTAAGAGCATTTTGTGCGTTCAAAAGTCTCTAAATATGACGAGAAAGCCTAGAATTTGTAACATTCTTCTAACCGTCGGTTTTCCTCCTCTTTCAGCCTCAATTTTGCATTTCTTAAACTTTTGTCACTGTTAAGGTTGAACAAGACTATATGTTAAGTGCAATAACTTCACTTAAATAAGATGAAAAGAGAAAAGCCAAAAATTGGGAAACTAGAAAAGTGCGGTTATTGCGCTTAAAACGTATTTATATGTTTTATAAAGGCGACAGAGCTGAATGATGAAGTGTGATCAAACAACATAAATATTAACCTCGCTCGAACGAATCATTTTGGACGAGTTCTAGATGGCGTAATCGGTAGGAGCGTTCACTCTGAAACCACGCAACGAGGGTTCGAGTCCAACTAGCTCCTAGTCTTCCAATTTATTGCCTTTCTTTTTCCAGCTATTAGGGTTGATGCGAGAGGCTCGAATTCCTACAGGCAATCGCTTTAAGGGGGCTTCTGAACCCCAGCTTTAACTCCAACCCCGGTAAAGGAAGATCTGTTTTCGACTCATAAAATAGCAAATGGACGGGTAAGGGGCACACTAGACCCGTGTTACCCATCCCTTTATTAAGAGGTCGCCACAGCTGAGAATAAATGTAAAGAATTATAGCTCACAAATCCTCCAATGCACATTCTACGCTCATGTATGAAAGTTTGTGTGTGTGTGTGTGTGTGTGTGTGTGTGTCACGTCTAAGAGACTATTTTTAGGCTACATACCAGACCCCTAACCACTTGGTCGAAGGTACATTCTATCTTAATCTAACCTAGTCTAATCTAACTCAAAATAATTTGTCGATTAAATGTGACGTCGAGAAGATTACATTAGCCCAATATACACGAACTTATTGCGACACGAACGTGGTTTAGCAACATTAGCGATGTCGCCATAAATTCAGAACCTATTTTTTATTGAAGGTTATTAAATAACCACGGAAGAAAAAAATATTGTTTAGGTTAAATTAAGTTAATTAGGTTATTTACGTGTCGCTATCTACAACTGAAAATGTGAAGAAGTTGTGGTTTCGTACAGTAAACACTGCTGTGTGTAAGTATGCGTGTATATTTTGAAAAAAGGTGATGATGCTTGAAAGCCTCTGAACAAAATAGGAAAAATGAATATTAAAGATTTAATTTAAATGGGGCCTCTGAAAACCATTATTTTCATTATTTCTAACCATATAATTAACTCTGTTACACTTAATCATATTTTACTCTGAAAAGAATAATAAAGTATGTGAAAATGGTGATGTAGCTTATGCACATGTGCATATCGGCGCGTGTGCATTTATGTAACCTGACTGCGAAATGGGTTTAAGAATCTAATGAGTGAAAATGTTCGTCTTGGCCAATTAATAGCAGATGGAAAGCTGAAAAGAATATATTTTCAGGTTCGACGAATAAGACGCATCAAGTCGAAACCTATGGGAAGCGAAGAGAAAAAGGAGAAATAAGATGGTGTTGAGATGAAATGCGGGGAGTAAATGCAGGCATAGAGTATTTCATCTTTCCCTTTAGTTCCGGCATCAGTAACCAAAATGGTGCGGCTTAGCAGAAATTTTCTTCAAGTTATTATTTCGCGTAACTGCATTCGTTTATTTGCCGAAGGTGTTGCACTCGTTTATTTGCCGAAGGTGTTTAACTATATAACCCTCACGTTCATTTTCTTTATATTTACGCATAACGTACAATCATGTATTGAGGGAAATGCTTATTTCCAATATTTACTTAATCGTATAGGGCCAGAATTAATCTTTCTTTTTTTATCGTTTTGTATTTTGGGCCTATTCATTCCTTTAACCAACAGACATTACTTTTTCAATTCATCTTGTAACACAAATATTACGAACCAGATATATTGTGCGAATTCAGAGAAAGCTCCCCCAGCCCCATTCCCTCCACCTAAAATGAGGGCCAGCCTGGTGGCGCCAGCGTGTCTCGTCCGGGCTACGACTCGATTAAACTTATAAATTAGGCTAGGCTAGACTAAGACAGTATTTGCGCATGCTCAACAAATATCCAAAAAATAAATTAGAAGAATCTTTTATGTATGGCCCTAAAGTATGAAAGTTTTCGGCCTGCGTATTTATGAGAGATTAATTTGTGTAAGTGTGTTTATTACGTTCTCAGTACAAATATGTGTGTACGTCGATAAATCGATAAATTCCTTTGGGTAGATTCTTTATAAAGATTCCACAATTAAATACAATAAGAAAACTTGCTGCATCTTTACATAAATAAATGTCGTACAAACTGATAATTAATTGACTATTTCATTCTTTCCTCTTTTTCGTTCTTTTACTTCTTCTTTGGCACAGTTACATTTCTTGATTTTCTTATTTTAAAACTTTTCATACAGCAACTTTTATCTAATATTTTTTAAATGAAAAACAGGAAATGAGAATTATATTATCCTAGTTGCTAGGCGAAATATTTCACAGTGCTAGGAGTTATTCTCTTTGGAAACTTATGGGCTATTTACTCAACATTATAATCGTAGATGCCATTAAATCATGACGTAATGTGTTTCAATAATAATAAAGGAAATATAAACTTCTCAGAGATGTTATTAATATTCAACATTTATTTCACTATAAAATAAGTTTATATATATATACACACACACACACACACACACACACACCTTTGGTTAGCTTCCGCCCGAATTGTTCATTCTGACGAAGGTCAAGCTTTTCACTCCACCTTAGACGTACAGTTTAAAGTGGAATCAGAACCACGCCCCACCAGCAGCCCAGCGTCTTAACCACTAGATCACTCAGGGTACCCATTTATCTACCAACCACTTTCTTTATCGTGGGGTGGGGAAGGATGAACAGTTGAGTTTTGCTACACGCCGGCTGCCGTCACCGTGTCTCGATCCCGGGGCCGATGGATTTGTAGTCAGTGACGCTAACCACTACACCACCAAGGCGAATATATATATATATATATGTATGTATGTATGTATGTGTGTGTGTGTGTGTGTGTGCCACAAAGTCACACAGATCTAAAGTGAAAATGTATAACTTCTTGAACATTACACCAATAACAACCGCGAGGGCTCATTTTATAGCTTGAAGTTCCCTCTTTCCAGTCGTATACAGGACACTTCGATATGGATTAATCTTTCTTTCAGTTCAGCAGATAATCAACACAAAGTTGTGATCCAAAATCAGGGAAACGTCGATAGGCGACGGTGAGAAGTCATGCAATACACTTGAAACAAGAGGAAAGCAGTAATTAAAAAAAAAAAGATAAAAGTTACAGCTTACCTGAAAAATCTTTAATAATTATATAGTTCTACATCTTATGCTTGGATGCAAAGATAAATATGTCCACGTATGTACAGTAAACTCGAAAATTCGGAACTTCAAAATCCGACATATTCCAAAATCCGGCACATTTTGAAATCACTAATTTTAAAATCATAAATGAAAATAATAACAAGTCACGCTGCTTCAGAGATTAATAAATCCATTTGTGAGTGGAAATCATTGCATAAACCTAAATTAGATCAACTTGATAGTTTTACACGAGTGGTTTGCTTTAAAAAGGTCGGAAGGTGTTGCTATTTCTTGGCCCATTCTGTCAACGTAGCAACAACAATGTTTTTAAACTAAGTTTACAATACAATTTTCAAATGAATAAAGTTCCTTAATTATGTTTAATTGACAATGATGTTCTATAACACATTACTGACCCATTGGCTCTCATAACTACGATCTTTAGATTAATAAAACAGTAAGTTCATGTTCATTTTTTGTTTACCCTGTACTTTATTTTTATTATAAAATGACCTCTCGAAATACCGCCATATTTTAAAATCCGGCACATGCAAATCCCAAAGGGTACCGGATTCTAAAGAGTTTACTGTACACACTTACAAGCTTCAATCTTTTGCCCGTGCCAAAATGTCGGCGCCAAAACGTCCTAGATGGCAAAAATGCCCCTCCCATAGAGGAAGAAGAAACAAAATCAAGTTCTAAGGGTTTCAAGATGACTGGACACTCTGTGTTTGAAAGATTGAAAGTCATAGACAAGAGGAAGGAGATTGAGGAAGATTGTTCCAGAGTTCACATGTTCAGTAGATGAAAGATTGAAAATACCGATTAACCCTTGCGTTACGGAGATGGACAGAAAAGGAATGAAAATGTGTCGAAAGTCTGGTACTGCGTGCTCTCCTTAAAGTAGGAAGCATGCAGTTAGAGAGTTCAGAAGAGCAGTGTCCGTTATAATAGCGATGTAAAGAGAGGGTGAGGCAATATTGCGGCGAAGAGAGAGAGAGAGATTGAAGACAGTCACTCAGTAAGAGGCAGGAAATTGATGAGACGAAGAGCCTTTGATTCCACCCGGTCAAGAAGGGCTGTTTGGGTTGAGCCACCCCACACATGAGAAGCGTACTGCATACACGGGTGGACAACATCCCTGTACAGAGACAGCAACTGAGTGGGGTTGAAGAAACTGCAGAGCCGGTACAGCAGCACACCTAACCTCTTAAAAGTTGTTTTAGAAAGAGTATCTGTGATTTTTCCAGGAAGGATTGAGTTGCGTGTTGTTGAGGGTAAGGGGATAGTCGTCTGGAAGATTGTAACGAGTAGATAGATGAAGGAACTGAGTTTTTGAGGCATTGAAAACCACAAAGTTTTCTCTGTCCCAGTCAGAGATGGTAGAAAGTTCAGAGGCCAGGCGTATCGTAGTCGTCCCACACGAAGCATTGAGTGTCTGTTGAGAGGGACGCTTTTTGAAGTGGGTGGAGAAGTGAAGAGTGGAATCATCGGCATAGGAATGGATAAGATAGGATGTGCGACTTAATAGATCATTGATAAATAAAAGGCATAGAGTGGGTGACAGGAGAGAGTCCTGTTAATAGACACCACTGTTAATAGCTTCAGGGGAAGAACAATGGTCACCTACAACCACAACTATAGATCAACCAGAAAGGAAATTAGAGATGAAGGAACAGATAGAAGGATAGAAACCGAAGGAGGGCAGTTTGGAAATGAAGGTTATGTGCCAGACTCTATCAAAAGTTTTTGATATGTCTAGCGCAATAGCAAAGGTCTTACCGAAATCCCGAAAGGAGGGTTATCAAGAGTCAGAGATGCAAGAAGATCGCCAGTAGAGCGTCCCTTGCGGAACCCATACTGACGATCTGAAATAAGATTGTGAGAAGAGAGGTGTTCAACAATCTTCCTATTGAGGATAGATTAAAAAATTGTGGAAAGGCAAGAAATCAAAGCAATTGGACTCTAATTGGAGAGTTCAGAGCGGTCGCCCTTCCTTGGGACAGGTTGAATGAAACGTAACTTCCAGCAGGAAGGAAAAGTACCAGATGAAAGACAAAGACGAAAGAGTTTGCTTAGGCAAGGTGTCAGCACAGAAGCACAGTTCTTCAGATCAACACGAGGGACACCATTAGGACCGTACGCCTTCCTAGAGTTGAGACCAGATAGGGCAGAAAAAATTTCAGACATTTCAGACATTTCAGATTCTAATTTCAGACATAATTAAGTCATAGGGGGTAGGAGATGGAGGAACAGCACCAGAATCGTTTAGGGTTGAGTTGGAGACGAAAGTTTGAGCGAAGAGTTCAGCTTTATCAGAAGAGACTGCAACTGATTTGTCAGAATGAAAAAGAGGTGAGAAAGAAGTAAAGTTGTTGGAGAAGTTTTTGGCTAAGTGCCAGAAAGAACAAGAAGAATTAGAATTAGATAGGTTTTCACATTTTTGTTTGATGAAGGAATTTTTTGCTAGTCGAAGAACAGATTTTGCATGACTCCGGGCAGAAATATAAGCTGAGTGAGAGTCAGGAGTTGGATGGCGACGGTACCTTCTAAAAGCCTTCTCTCTGTTGCAGATAGCATTAGAGCAAGCAAAGTTCAACCAAGGTTTTTTTTAAATTAGTAGTAGAAATAGAATATTGAATGTATCCTTCCATGCCTGAGAGAATCACCTCCATGTGATGCGCTCGGCGCACCAGGAGGGACCCTGGCCACGGAAGCAGTAATCATTTCATGGTAAATCAGAGTACTGCCTAAAGGACTCCCAATCAGCAGCTCCAAAGTGCCAAGGGTGCATCCTCTTGGTAGGATCCAAAAGCCGAACTGGAGCGATAGGACAGGAAACAGATATAAGATTGTGGTCGGAGGATGAGTGGTGAGACATAAATTCAGAATGTTGGGCTTACCTCCAAGGCGACTAGGGATACGAGTAGGGTGTTGTATAATTTGCTCTAGGGTAACCTCATTCTGAATAAATTTTTGTAGCTTTTTTGTTAATTAAACATTTTTCATAATTTTTAAAACTAATTTCTGTAAAAAGAAAATAATTCTGGGCTAAACGTATAATATATTTAGGGATGTAGTGGCAAATTTTAAGGTGCAGTTGCTCTAAGGAAATATCGGCATGTTGGTACATAATTTTAAATTGTGCTATTATTTCCTTGTACCGGTAACATCAGTTAATCAGGTTACTCCCCAGAATGAGCGAAAAGTTGAATACACGAATTTTACGATAGTACACCGAGGCGTAATAATTAACTCATCCAATTTTTGCAATTACAAATCATATTTAGGGGGAAAATTTGGCTCCCTATTTCAATAAAAATATGCCTTTTAACTAAGTAAACCAAATTTGAAATCACAATTAAAAGCTAGTGCTTTCATTTCATTCTGTTTGTTCACAACTTCCAAGTATCAACTAAAAAAAAATAAATAAATAAAATTTGGATGAATGGAGGTGCGGGAGCGGCGCTCCCGTGCGCTCCCGCAGCGCTACACCCCTGAATATATTATTACCAAGTGAATAGAAAAAGTAGGCATATATGACCAAAATTTACATACCTCATTCATTCGTAAAGTAAGGTGTTATCTTCATGGATGTTTACGATGGTCATTTTTGGTCATATATTTATGGTAGCTACATTACATTTCTAAAATTACTTACATGTGTTCTACAGTGGCGTAACGTGATCTTTTTGCATGGGTGCAAAAGGGTTATAAATTTCGGACTGGACAGGACAACGAATTACATAATCTAAAACTCAAAATTTAGAAATTTGTAATAAAAAGGAATATTGGTTTACTTCTAATTTGTCATAGGACTATATGACAGGCAGAAGGTTATTTATTATTAGGATATGCAGAAGCAAACCGTATGGAACATAGAAATTAGACTACTGTACTGTATTATGTAAGTTTATTTCAGACAATAACCATGCGGCGCTGTTTCATCTTGCAAAAGTGTCAATGACTATCATAATTCAGAACTGTTGTGCATATTCTCCTTCAATACTCAGAATAGCCAAGTTTGAAAGATGTTCTTCTAACATGGATGATCGGAGGTAAGATCTGATTAGTTTCATCCGATCTTTCAGCACCAGCACTTGAAACAGGAATAGTCAGAAAAATTCGTGTAAGTATCACTATATTGGGAAATGCATGTTATTGCCAAATGTTTTACAGCCGGTCCTAGATTTCCGACTGGACCAGGTATTTTCCGATGAGGGGTGGCAGTCTTTCCCACTGTGCCCCCCTAAAGCTACGCCACTGATATTCTAGTAATTTTATTTTTTCCAGTTTAAATTATTTGTAATTTGAGTAGTACAGGGTGTACATAAAGTCAGGATCCATTTTTGTGAAGCACTTGGAAATTATATGGAATTCAATCATAAAATGATAAAGTGGTAACATTTATTAAATAATTAAGAGTAGGATTCGACGTGACGCCCATCAGTATCCCTGCACAGCTCAAATCGTTCCGCAGCATTTCTAAACACATTCTGGAGCATTTGCGGGTTATGTTATCTGCAGCAGTTCGTATACGTGTACGTAAGTTTTCAAGACTCGTAATCTTCGTCTGATAGACGTGCGATTTGATAAAGCCCCATGCAAAGAAATCTAAAGGGGTTAAATCTGGTGATCTCGCTGGCCAAGGTCTTAAGTTGCTTCCGCGTCCGATCCAGCGATTTGGAAAACGTCCATTTAGATAATCCTGAACAATTTTGGCATAGTGACAAGGAGCACCATCATGTTGATAGACGACGGGGATAGGATTGTTAGTACCGTCGTCTATCAACATGAAGCAACAGACCTTGGCCAGCGAGATCACCAGATTTAACCCCTTTAGATTTCTTTGCATGGGGCTTTATCAAATCGCACGTCTATCAGACGAAGATTACGAGTCTTGAAAACTTACGTACACGTATACGAACTGCTGCAGATAACATAACCCCGCAAATGCTCCAGAATGTGTTTAGAAATGCTGCGGAACGATTTGAGCTGTGCAGGGATACTGATGGGGTCACGTCGAATCCTACTCTTAATTATTTAATAAATGTTACCACTTTATCATTTATGATTGAATTCCATATAATTTCCAAGTGCTTCACAAAATAGATCCTGACTTTATGTACACCCTGTATTTAATTTTTTAATGATTTTTATTTGTATTAACATGATTTTTGTTTAATTATAATTATATTTATTATATCGAACTTATACTCTTCTGGAAACTTTAACGACTCTCCTATTTTGACTCGCGTTTAGTTGCACTTTATACTAGGTAGCACGTTTCTAGTTAGGCCTAACGTAATTGGGACGCCGAAACACAAAATAGATTTTATATAATTTTCATTCAGTTTAACTTCCGAAACACGGTGATTAAAGGTTAAGGCGAATTAAGATGAATATAACAATGAACGAAAGATAGGTTAATTCGGCCTAAGCCGACTATAATTAATGGAATTTACATTAAAGCAAAATATGGAACAGAACACCTTACGATCACGAATCTCGGCGAAAACCTATTTGAAAATGAGGCGCATGGTAGCCAACTGTAAATTTTAAAATAAATTACTCTCTGGGCATACCAGCTGAGATATTAAAACAAATTTCTCTCTCTCTCCTCTCTCTCTCTCTCTCTCTCTCTCGACAGTTAATATAAAACAAATTTCTAATTAATAATGACGTCAAATTTCATTAATTGACAATCACTTAATTCCATTCATTACACTCGCCCGACCCTTTTTAAAACAAGTTTTCAATCAGAAAACTTATTTTTTAACAATGTAAAAATTTACATTTCCATTATTGGCAATAAAAAGTTAGAATATAGTGGAAAAGGGAACATTTCATTAAAACTTCATACACGAACTTTATACCAGTGCATGATGATATTTGGAATCATAAATTAGTATCTACAGACATCTGTATCAATAACATTTTAAATCAATAAAAAAAAAAAGTCAGTAAAAACCGTTAAAATATAATCAGGGATAAATTTTTTTAAAATTTCATTGCAATAAATATGACTTTCACATTCTATTCCAGCGATTTCGGAACAAGAACCGCTTTACATTCGATTATACAGGGTGTTTCAGGTCGACCCTAGAAGTATGGAAAAGAAATGCTTCATATTAATTACAGAATTACTATGACAAACTTCAAATACCAAATACAAACTACAAATTGGCGGAATTTCTAGTTTGTATTTGGTATTTGGTATTTGAAGTTTGTCATAGTAATTCCGTAGCTAATATGAAGTGTTCTTTTCCATATTTCTAGAGTCGACCTGAAACACTATATATATATATATATATATATATATATGAATAGAAACGACATAAGTGTTAAGGAACGTTTCCGCACACGAGGAGGAGAGATAACGAATAATGAAAAATGAGGCGAACCGCCCGGGAATCGAACCCAGGGCCTTCCAATTGCCGGTTGGATGCTCTACCATTAGCTACGGACCTCACTCAATCACAAATCGAAATTCTCCCACATAGGGCAGAAACCAATGCCCTGAGAGGGCACCCTCGCAAATCGTGAATATGCGCATATAACTGCAATGACCGCGCAGTATATAAATGAATAGAAACGACATAAGTGTTAAGGAACGTTTCCGCACACGAGGAGGAGAGATAACGAATAATGAAAAATGAGGCGAACCGCCCGGGAATCGAACCCAGGGCCTTCCAATTGCCGGTTGGATGCTCTACCATTATGCTACGGACCTCACTCAATCACAAATCGAAATTCTCCCACATAGGCAGAAACCAATGCCCTGAGAGGGCACCCTCGCAAATCGTGAATATGCGCATATAACTGCAATGACCGCGCAGTATATAAATGAATAGGACGACATAAGTGTTAAGGAACGTTCCGCACACGAGGAGGAGAGATAACGAATAATGAAAAATGAGGCGAACCGCCCGGGAATCGAACCCAGGGCCTTCCAATTGCCGGTTGGATGCTCTACCATTATGCTACGGACCTCACTCAATCACAAATCGAAATTCTCCCACATAGGGCAGAAACCAATGCCCTGAGAGGGCACCCTCGCAAATCGTGAATATGCGCATATAACTGCAATGACCGCGCAGTATATAAATGAATAGAAACGACATAAGTGTTAAGGAACGTTTCCGCACACGAGGAGGAGAGATAACGAATAATGAAAATGAGGCGAACCGCCCGGGAATCGAACCAGGGCCTTCCAATTGCCGGTTGGATGCTCTACCATTATGCTACGGACCTCACTCAATCACAAATCGAAATTCTCCCACATAGGGCAGAAACCAATGCCCTGAGAGGGCACCCTCGCAAATCGTGAATATGCGCATATAACTGCAATGACCGCGCAGTATATAAATGAATAGAAACGACATAAGTGTTAAGGAACGTTTCCGCACACGAGGAGGAGAGATAACGAATAATGAAAAATGAGGCGAACCGCCCGGGAATCGAACCCAGGGCCTTCCAATTGCCGGTTGGATGCTCTACCATTATGCTACGGACCTCACTCAATCACAAATTGGTTCTGCCCTATGTGGGAGAATTTCGATTTGTGATTGAGTGAGGTCCGTAGCATAATGGTAGAGCATCCAACCGGCAATTGGAAGGCCCTGGGTTCGATTCCCGGGCGGTTCGCCTCATTTTTCATTATTCGTTATCTCTCCTCCTCGTGTGCGGAAACGTTCCTTAACACTTATGTCGTTTCTATTCATTTATATACTGCGCGGTCATTGCAGTTATATGCGCATATTCACGATTTGCGAGGGTGCCCTCTCAGGGCATTGGTTTCTGCCCTATGTGGGAGAATTTCGTTTTGTGATTGAGTGAGGTCCGTAGCATAATGGTAGAGCATCCAACCGGCAATTGGAAGGCCCTGGGGTTCGATTCCGGCGGTTCGCCTCATTTTCATTATTCGTTATCTCTCCTCCTCGTGTGCGGAAACGTTCCTTAACACTTATGTCGTTTTCTATTCATTTATATACTGCGCGGTCATTGCAGTTATATGCGCATATTCACGATTTGCGAGGGTGCCCTCTCAGGGCATTGGTTTCTGCCCTATGTGGGAGAATTTCGATTTGTGATTGAGTGAGGTCCGTAGCATAATGGTAGAGCATCCAACGGCAATTGGAAGGCCCTGGGTTCGATTCCGGGCGGTTCGCCTCATTTTTCATTATTCGTTATCTCTCCTCTCGTGTGCGGAAACGTTCCTTAACACTTATGTCGTTTATATTCATTTATATACTGCGCGGTCATTGCAGTTATATGCGCATATTCACGATTTGCGAGGGTGCCCTCTCAGGGCATTGGTTTCTGCCCTATGTGGGAGAATTTCGATTTGTGATTGAGTGAGGTCCGTAGCATAATGGTAGAGCATCCAACCGGCAATTGGAAGGCCCTGGGTTCGATTCCCGGGCGGTTCGCCTCATTTTTCATTATTCGTTATCTCTCCTCCTCGTGTGCGGAAACGTTCCTTAACACTTATGTCGTTTCTATTCATTTATATACTGCGCGGTCATTGCAGTTATATGCATATATATATATATATGCTATTGATTGATGGCGTGGAAAACGCAGTTTAATAATAAACAGGAACACCAGAGAAAAAATAAACATCCTTCAAGGTTTAATAGTACCAACGTTTCGGAATGCACTAATTCCATCTTCAGGGCTAAAACAATAAAATACCAAATCACATACAAAATACAAATTGCTTAATAACAATTTAAAATAAAGTTAAAAATTATAAAAAGTAGCTAAGAAACCACCTAATTCTCTCATACGTAGTCACTCGCACAACAATAACCACCCAATTTCACAGTCTAATTTCGCCGTACTTGCTGCCGGAAGCTCTGACCTTAAGCTCAAAATTATGGAATCTTTGTTTATTTATAAATTGAAACCAGACCTAAATTCTGACGAATCATTGGTAGATCTGCTATGTTTTGGTTAAGGTACTAGTCTATTTTATTTTATTTACCTTTCAGTTTTAATGCTTTTATATTTTTCCTAGCTACTTTTTATAAATTTTGTAACTTTTTAACTTCACATTTATTTACCATTTAGTTTTAATGTTTTACATTTTCTTAGCTACTTTTTATAATTTTTAACTTTATTTTAAATTGTTATTAAGTAATTTGTATTTTGTATGTGATTTTGTATTTTATTGTTTTAGCCCTGAAGATGGAATTAGTGCATTCCGAAACGTTGGTACTATTAAACCTTGAAGGATGTATATTTTTTCTTTGGTGTTCCTGTTTATTATATATATATATATATATATATATGGGATGAATTTCACAATTAAACACGTGAAATGAATGAATGCTGCAAACCTACAAGGAAAAAGAAAAACGATTCCAAGGCCTTTCGTGTATTCAGAGCTACACCTCGTCAAGGAATGAAGAAGGAAGACAAGATGCCCATAAATATATACAACGTAGAGGAAACCAAAACAATTAGCACATACTTAACAAGAGTTAATGAGAGGCAAAAGGAATTTTAACAAGATTTCAATTTATACATTCCTGCACTGTTATTGAAATTGTGCGGGAATGTATAAAATTGACAACATCTTGTTAAAATTCCTTTTGCCTTCATTAACTCTTGTTAAGTATGTGCTAATTGTTTTGGTTTCCGCTACGTTGTATATATTTATGGGCATCTTGTCTTCCTTCTTCATTCCTTGACGAGGTGTAGCTCTGAATACACGAAAGGCCTTGGAATCGTTTTTCTTTTTCCTTGTGGGTTTTGCAGCATATATATATATATATATATATATATATATATATAGAGAGAGAGAGAGAGAGAGGGCATGAATAGAAAGAAAAAATAACATATTTACAAAGTCTACTGACCAGAGCGCAAAATAGTTTTAGACAAAAAGAAAAAATATTGAGCGATATTCGAACATTTCACTTATAATTTTATCAAATGATAATCACGTACATCAAGTTCTGGACGCTGTTAAGATAACACTCTGGTGTCCTTGTGTCTGTCGAAAGCTGACAACGGACCTTTAAAATTTTAAATTGCAGCTCTCCTACTCACTTCGCTAGAAAGTAATGGATTGCATCACCATGCAACAGATCAGTACGTGTTGAGATTCCGCTCTCTCTCCAAAAAATGATGAAAAGAAAGATGTTGTACAATTCAAAGAAGATCAGGGGATGGAATATACTGAAAGTGGAACCATGTACCGGAATTAGACAGAATTTCCTATTCTAAAAGTTGACGAAGAAACTCGCCACTCTCATCTCAACTTATTTTGGTGAGCGTTGCTCTTCTGCTACGTCCAGCTGAAAGGCTCCCTACATGGTACTGATCAAACAATCACTTGGTCATAGGCGGTTTCACAACGAACCTACTGTGTGCCTGTGTGAACAGTAAAGCTTTAAACACTCGTTTAAACTCTCGTGGTTTTGCCTACCAAGTGGTAAGACTCGCATCGACCCAAGCATCGAAACAGTGGGATCAGGACTGCCCGAAAAATACCATTAGGCCACAAACGCTCGGAACTGTCCTGCACTCAACTCGCTGCGCATTCTGTTCTCTCTCTCTCTCTTTCTCTCTCTTTCTCTCTCCCTCTCGCCTCGTCGGTGATCGATCACCTTACACGGGTCAACTAAACGTCTCTGGTGAAATCTGGATTCGACTTAGTTACTTTGAAATCGAGCGTTAAGTAATTTGAAGAAAAAATAGCCAAAAGTTTGTAACTGTAACTGATTATCACCTTTCAAATTTAATGTACAAACAATAACCATAATTTGTTCTGGCCAAATGAAGGAAAAAATGACGAAAATTACAGAATTTCTTGAACTTTGATCAGCCCCAACTACTAATAAGTAACATGGCTTTTACATCGAGAAAAAAGAACGAAATGTATATACGCATATATATATATAAATATATATATATTATATATATATGGTGATTAAAAAAAAAATTAACACTTATATGGGGTTTTATTTTTATTTCCAATTTATTTGTAAAAAAATTTTGTGATTAAAGTATCTATGAAATGTGTTTTGTACGACTGTGGAATACTGATACACCTCCATCCAGGCCGAACCTTCCTTCCTTTCCTCCAAACTCAGCCTTGTTGCCATTTCAAATGCTTATTCAGTACTTTTTACTCTTCATATCTCTCTAACAGGAAAAACCCATATGTGTTAAAAAAATTTTGAATCACCCTGTGTATATATATTAGACATGGGACTAAGGCCTGGCCTCGGGCACATTTTGCAGGCCTCGGTCTCGGCCTCGTGACTTTCGCGAGGCCTTAGGGAATCCTGATTTGTTTAGTTCTGTAATTTTCAATTCCTTATATTGTTTTCTTCGAAAAGATCACCTATACATTTGTTGGTTTACGGTCGTCGTCGTCGTGGCCTAGGCAAGCTACGCTTGGGACCGTAGCGCATTATCCGGTATAGGTTAACTGGATGATGTAGCATAAGCACTGCCGCTAGTTAAGTGCCAACCAGTGATTATCTCACTAGCCGTATTGAGTCCGTTAGGCGAAACTACGACAGTACCAAAGGTGGAAAATATAACCTTTGGTTTTCTATTATTTATTTGTAAAATGGACATGGCATTAGATTAAAATAAATATTTGAATATAAATAATTAACTGACAATTGTGATATATAATTAATTATGTTACATACAATAAAAATAATATAGTATACATAAAATTCGTATTATGTGGTTCACAATTGAATTATAATGGGTAACTAATTTAAAATGAATTTATACTATTCCGAATTCAAGACTGTAAAAACATTTATCTTGAAACTAAAATAAGAGTATTCACTACACACTCCCCCACCAGAGAGGAAGTTCAAAGAGTTCCGAACGACACAGATTTCCGCTGAACCTTTTTGGTAGCTACTTGTAGTTCCGTATCCTTATCTTGATCTGTGCAATAGCATTCCACAGTGTAGAGCTGAGGGTAACAGAAGTAATCTCTATTCTTGAAAGTGCATCCGCTGGAGTGTTCAAGACACCTTTGATGTGGCGGATATCTGTGGTAAATTGCGAGATATAATCGAGTTGCCTGATGACTCTGGAGAGTGGTTACAGCTGTTTTATTGAAGACAGTGACCAAAGGTTTGTGGTCGGTAAAAACACAAAAACTCTCGGCCTTCAAGGAAATGTTGAAAATGCTTCACGTTTAAGTAAATAGCAAGAAGTTCACGTCCGAAAGCACTATAACGCGTTTGGGCTGGCTGCAGCTTTTTCGAGTAAAACGCGATGGGTGCTTGTTGACCGTTAATGGTTTGTTCCAACACTCCACCGATCGCAACATCTGAGGCATCGACCGTCAGAGTTAGGGGGCATCACTGATAGGAAATGACAAAGACAATGCACTATTGATAGCATTTTTGGCATTGTCGAACGCCTGTAAACTATCGTTGCACCATACCAATTTCGTTACCTTGCGTTTGTGTGTGATCATAGCGTGTAGAGGAGCAAGAACACTGGCACAGTTTTTAATGAACTTGTGGTAATAATTGACCAAACCTAGAAACCGCCGTAACTCACGCTGATTATTTGGCATAGGGTAATTTTTTATCACTGCACACTTGTCCTGAAGGGGGGTAATTCCGTGCTGAAATCGTGTGACCAAGAAATTCCAAGGTTGGCTGTGCAAACACACACTTAGATGCATTAATAGTAACACCGTATTGTTCTAAGCGTTGAAAAAGGAGTGAAAGATGTTCCTTATGTTCCTTTCCGTTGAGCTGGGCCACAAGCAAATCATCGATGTAGGCTAAACAAAGTCTAAGCCTCTGGTGACCTATCTATAAACCTCTGAAAGGTTTGCGCAGCATTCCGTAGCCCGAACGGCATCTTCACAAATTCGAATAACCCAAATGGTGTACAAACTGCAGTCTTGGGAATATCCGAAGGCTCTACGGGAATGTGGTGGAAAGCCTTAACGAGATCTATTTTACTGAAGATAGATTTGCCGTGGAGAAGAGAAGTAAAGTCTTGGACATTTGGTACCGGATATCGGTCCGGGATGGTTGTCGAATTCAAAAACCGGTAATCGCCACATGGTCTCCAGTCTCCTGACTTCTGGACCAGGTGTAGGGGAGAGGACCAACTGCTTTTGGAAGGTCTTATTATCCAAGATCCATCATAAGCTGGAATTCCGATTTGGCAGCTTTCAGTTTGTCCGGGGCAAGACGTCTGGGTTTTGCAAACACAGGGGACCTTTGTTGTAATGTGATGGGTAATGGTGTGCTTAATGGTATCACCCATCTGCATCGGTTGAAGAATTCCTGGATATCGCTGGAAAAGGCACTGGTACATGGAATTAGGGGGAACGAGGGAAAGTGCAGAGTTCGAGGCGTCTGGAAGGGCAACCTGTTTGGCAAGAACAGAAAGCAGTGTGGCCTGGTCGCATAAGCGTCGCTTGTCAAGATCCACCAGGAGTTTGAAATGCTGGAGGAAGTCAGCGCCGATTATGGGATGCCGCACTTGAGCACAGATGAAAATCCACTTGAAGGATCGGTGAAGGCCCAAGTTAGTTCACGCGACTGAGTACCGTACGTGGGTATGCGTGAACCGTTAGCAGCGTATAGAGGCGGAGATTCCGAGTGCTTATGACCAGATTTTTGAGGGAATACACTGACTGACGCTCCGGTATCGACCAAGAAATTGACACCAGAGTTCCTGTCCTTTATGAATAACAGGTTGGCAGTGCGAGTACTAGACGCCATTAGGACTCGCTGCTGGGGTTTTCCGACGAAAAATTGCAAGGGGAGATGCACTTCCTAGCCTTCTTTCCAAATTTCGAGTGGTAGAAGCAGATCTTCCCGGAACTCGAACGATGCCTCTTCGTAAATCTTGACCGAGAATGGCTTCTTTGCCGTTGATTTTGTAGCAGAGAACAAACGTGGTTGAGTCGTTGACTTAACTCTTTCACTTTCAACTCCAGTTCCGATTGTGTGTTCACGTTGTTGACCGGAGCTGTGTCAATCTCCACTACTTTGTCGGCAGTTTCTGCTAGTTTATCAACTGGAGTAGCAGGATCCATAGTGGCCAAGACACGCTGAGCTGATGGAGGAAGTTTCTGCAAGAACAACTGTCTAAAGATGTCCTTATCGAAGGTTTGTGCGCGTTCGCCTAGAGCGCACTGCATAGCCCTCAGCATTTGAGTGGGCTTACGGTCTCCAAGTTCTTCTTTGAGATTAACTGATGTAGTTTCTCACGCTCGGAGACAGTGGTGCGGCACAGGATGCAGACTTCAGATCGTTGTATGGGTCCTCACTCGTGGAAGCAGACACGATGACGTCACGGACTTCAGAGATGATGCTCGCTGGTAGAGAGGACAAAACATGATCGTATTTCGTCCTGCTAGTGGTGATCCTTCCCAAGTTGAATTGTGATTCCACTTGGTGGAACCAAATAAATGGATCACCCGGCCAGAAGACGGGGAGCTTTACGCTCAAGTGGGAGATGGCACCAGCGTCGTCAGGCATCTTCTCCTATGCTTGCTGACGTACAAGCAAGACGACAAGTTCCAACGAAGGAGTGGAGGTTGAGACGAGCGCAGGCACAGAGCGCACGGGCAGGGGTGAGGGGCAGAGGGCACGAGCGACATTACAGTCTGGTCCTAGTCGCTCGGGTGAAGGGGGGGGTGATGGGCAGAGGCACGAGCGACGTTACAGTCTGGTCCTAGTCGCTCGGGTGAAGGGGGTGATGGGCACGAACGACATTACAGTCTAGTCCTAGTCGTTCGGGTGAAGGGGGTGATGGGCACGAACGACGTTACAGTCTAATCCTAGTCGTTCGGGTAAAAGGGGTAATCCAGCTCGGGGTCACCAATTGTTGGTTTACGTCGTCGTCGGCCTAGGCAAGCTACGCTTGGGACCGTAGCGCATCTATCCGGTATAGGTTAACCTGGATGATGTAGCCATAAGCACTGCCGCTAGTTAAGTGCCAACCAGTGATTATCTCACTAGCCGTATTGAGTCCGTTAGGCGAAACTACGACAGTACCAAAGGTGGAAAATATAACCTTTGGTTTTCTATTATTTATTTGTAAAATGGACATGGCATTAGATTAAAATAAATATTTGAATATAAATAATTAACTGACAATTGTGATATATAATTAATTATGTTTACATACAATAAAATAATATAGTATACATAAAATTAGTATTAATGTGGTTCACAATTGAATTATAATGGGGTAACTAATTTAAAATGAATTTATACTATTCCGAAATTCAAGACTGTAAAATTAACATTTATCTTGAAACTAAAATAAGAGTATTCACTACACATTCAATTAATAAAGAAAACCGTTAAGGTAAAATAACTGCAAGTAATTAATATGAATTATATATTATTAGGTGTATATAAACTTCCTACCTGTAGGCTTACATCAGAACTTGCTTTTGAGTAGGGCCGTTGTGACAACGAGTCAGCCTACGTGAAATTGATATTTTTTTATGTACAAGGTAAATGAACAATATTTACGATAAAATAACTGCAGTTAACCATATAACTTGTTATTGTATTTATATCATATACAGGTCCGGCGCCAGCCTATTTGGCGCCCTTAGCAGGACTGCAGCTGGCGCCCCCACCCGCCTCCCACTTCACGATTGGGTTTGCCCACAAAGTAATCAAGGTACCATATTGAAGAAACTATTTGCCTTACACTGATCTATTTTAATTTGCTAATACATACATTTATTATAAAATTATAAAATCATTTCACAGTTCAAGAAAGTGTCATGACCAATCAAAACAGCGAGTAAAGCGAGGCATATGTAGTAACAAATCAGAACGCTCAAAAGTGCTAAAATATGCGTGCAAAAAGGACATATCTACTGTTTTTTCCAAGCAAGAAGGGCATATGTCACATAAAAACAGTTATTCGCTTATTGACGACTCCCGGAACTCATATTAAGCCGTAAATAAGCCGAGTCGCTTATTGACGACTGCCGTCTGTGCGCGCAACATTTTTAAATCGCTTATTTACGACTCCCGTCCCTAAAGGGTTAAAGGTCGTGATAGTGAAAGTTCTATAATGACCCAATAAGATGAATAAGTTAATTATGTAAATATCAGTCAAGCTAAACTGGTGTACATACGTCGTACAACCTTTCATCATTTGTCTATGCTTCTCATTCCTTCATTATTTTTTTCATGTTGTTCTTACATAATACTATCAGACGTGCACAGGGCGGGAGGCGCTGGCGCCCCCCAGATCTTTGGCGCCCTTAGCATTTACTAACCTCGCCTAATGGAAGCGGCGGCCCTGATCATATATGAGGAAGTCCACACAGGCCTCTGACCTTCTTGAAAGGCTCCAAGCTGTCAACGCCACCAGATAGAACAGCCAATTAAAGATGGTCAGATCCATCCTCGCCATCCCAGGCGCTGACCTAAACAAGCTGAATACTCGGAAAAAAACTTTCAAATTATGATCGGAGTGTACTAAATGATCTGGTAGAGATTCTGAGCCCCTTTGAGGAGGCCACTGATCTGCTACAGAGGCAGAACATTGTTACGTCTCGTGGCCGGACAGTTTGCCTACGGACAGTTTGCCTACTGGACAGTTTGCCTACTGGACAGTTTGCCTACGGACAGTTTGCCTACTGGACAGTTTGCCTACTGGACAGTTTGCCTATGGACACCATGCCTATGTGGTATATTTATCCTTACCTTATTTAACTTATTTAACTTATTTAACTTATTTAACTTCAGATTCATGCAAAAGAATTAATTCAAAATTAAAATGTGTTGTTGCCCTTAATAGCATAAATGTCTGAAAATATATCAAGTAAGAAAGGGAAACAGAAGTTTTCACATAATGGATATTTGTATGTGTTTGATAAATGTAGCAAGCGCGACCCTTCGTTACTTTTTTGGCGGTGCGAGCAAAAGAGTCAGTGTATTATAAGGTGTATATATAATATGGGTACTTTTCCGTTATCTGCCCCATTGACGATTGGTTAGGTTCAGTCATGATATTTTCATTAAAACTATCAAAAATATCACAACTTAACCTAACCAATCGTCACTGCCCGGTTAGGTCAACTGTACGCCCTTGACGATTGGTTAGGTTAAGTCGTGATATTTTCGTTAGTTTTAACGAAAATATCACGACTTAACCTAACCAATCGTCAAGGGGGCAGATAACGGAAAAGTACCCATATTATATATACACACCTTATAATACACTGACTCTTTTGCTCGCACCGCCAAAAAAGTAACGAAGGGTCGCGCTTGCTACATTTATCAAACACATACAAATATCCATTATGTGAAAACTTCTGTTTCCCTTTCTTACTTGATATATTTTCAGACATTTATGCTATTAAGGGCAACAACACATTTTAATTTTGAATTAATTCTTTTGCATGAATCTGAAGTTAAATAAGTTAAATAAGTTAAATAAGGTAAGGATAAATATACCACATAGGCATGGTGTCCATAGGCAAACTGTCCGTAGGCAAACTGTCCGTAGGCAACTGTCCGTAGGCAAATTGTCCGTAGGCAAACTGTCCTAGCGCCGTTACGTCTAACCTGGTTGTCCCAGTTGTCCGCAGTCTACGAGTCTGTCCAGTCTCTACAGTCAAAGTTTAGCTGTGGCCTCCTCGCAGCCCTGAAGTCCTCTGTTGAGAAACGCTTGGCTCCTTATGAGGGAAAAAAACCTCCTTCCCTCCTTGCAACGGTCCTAAATCTGCGCTATACGGTGGAGTGGTACACGTCACAGGGGAAAAATTGAGTCGATTACAGAGACCCTCACCACGAAGGTAGCTGAGAAGCTCCAAGAACCGCAGAATCAAATACTCCAGTATCTAGTGTTCCTCCCCCTACCAAGCGGCCTAGGCTGATTAATTTAATCCACAAGTCTGCAGCAGCTTCACCAACACCATCAAGACCAGTTACCCAAGAAGTAACCAATTACCTGGCCGAGCCCGAGCCCATCATTCCAGAAGAGGAGGATCCCCCGCTATACTGGAGAGAGCATGAGAAAATGTATCCCACACTGGCTCGGCTGGCTGAGTACCACCTCAACCTTCCAGCCTCGTCAGCCCCAATGGAGCCCTTATTAGCATCGCGGGCAAACTATTCCGGCCAAAAGATGCCGTTTAACTGACTTCACATTTGAACAACTTATGCTAATTCGTTGCAATGCTAATTTGTAGTTGCTGGAGCTTGGCTTGGGTGCCTGGCCCTGTAGTCATCTGTAGGCTTCTTCATCTTGATGCTGTACACCTTGCCAAATTTTCTTTGCTTTATGGTGTAGTGTTACATTTAATGCTTCCAGGTCCGCTCTCTGATGTAACTCTTCATTAGATGTATAATCTGTATACCTCACAGCATAAATTTTTTTAATTCTTTTTTCTGTAATCTTTTTAAGGAAAACATTTTGTTTTGGCTGTATCATTTAGTGGTATTGGCGCCTTGGTGGATATTCTAATATTGGTTTTACATATCCCACGTATAATTTTTCTTGCCTTTACTTGATAGGTTTTTAAGTCTATATAGATTCGTTAAATTCACTTCAGCTCTTGCTTTCTTTTGCGTAATAAACTTTACCGTCATTCCTAACAGGTTACCTTCTTCCGAGTCTGTACAGTTCCCCATCTATTGTTCCCCAGCTATTCCCGCATTTGTTGTTTTTCTGTAATATAGTATGATTTTGGATTTATATCTATTAGTAGTTGTTTAATGCGCAATAAAATTACACGCAGTCATTTTGTTTTTTATGATCACTCTATTTCTCCAATATAAAAATAAAATGATTATAAAAAATTTTTCATTCTCAAATAAGATGATTGAAATAAAGAATAAATAAAGGGTAAGTGAGGTTTTTATCATGCCACGTATTCTTTTATTATTTTTGGTATTGGTAATAAAGATATCTTATCCATTTTCTTTCGTTCTCCTTATACTAGACGTATGTTTACACGCCAAAGCTTTTACTAAGTTCATATAATGTGTTATGCGTATGTAGTATGTACTATTGTACTGCATCTAATTCTATAACACAAAATATGTCAAACTAGAGAAGATTACCACCTGGCATAAAATAACTAGCCTCTGGGTGCAAATACCTTCAGCTTCCCCTAAAAAGGCCTCGGCCTCGGCCTCGAGGCCTTTTAAAAGTGTATGTCCTCGTCGATTTCTGAAAGCTTCGGCCCCTACCTCCAGGCCTGAGGCCAGGCCTCGTCCCCCTATCTGGTAGGTGTATATATATATATATATATACACACACACACACACCTTTGGTTAGCTTCCGCCCGAATTGTTCATTCTCACGAAGGTCAAGATTTTCACGCCACCTTAAACCTACAGTCAGTGACGCTAACCACTACACCATCGAGGCGCGTATAACAATCGAAGAATCGGTACAGAATTTAAATTCTGTACTGATTCATCGATTTGTAGTACCTGCTATTCCATGCACTAAAACCAAGCTCGCCCTCTCGCATGGTGTTAATTTCGCAGCCATCTCCAACCTAAAAGAAAAAGGTACTTGTAGGTTATCCCCCCCCCCCCCCCCCTCACCACCACCACCACCACCACCAATTTTGACAGAATATTTTCGTTAAAACTAACGAAAATATCACGACTTAACCTAACCAATTATAATTATCAAGGGTGTACAGTTGATCTATTATTAATTATAACATTGTTTGTACGCCCTTGATAATTGGTTAGGTTAAGTCGTGATATTTTCGTTAGTTTTAACGAAAATATTCTGTCAAAATTGGTAGGGGGGAGATAACCTACGAGTACCAAGAAAAAAAAAAAATAATTATAGTCAACACTGAAAATTCCTATGATGCGCGACTTTTGCGCCACCCTGTATATACTTAATATATATATATATATATATATATAATATATATATATATATATATTAGTGGTGGACTGGATATCCGCATCCGCATCATTTTAAAAATCGGCATCCGCACTTCTGACTGCGGATGTTATGCGGATATTACCTCTAATAAATTATGCAATTTACAATTAAATTAGCTTATAAAGTAGCTTATAAGGCCCAGTCATGCACATTTCATGTAAAGTATTAATTACACTGTACAACAAATTTTCGGGTCAGAAAAAAACGGAAATAACATTCGGTCATTCTTAATATTTCGAGTGTGCTGATTCCAAATCTGAAAATAGTTTTTTTCTATCACGTCACGTTTTTTTTGTAATGACTGCTTAAAATCTTCATACCAAAAAATAAGAATATATTGATAAACAGATAGGCTTTATCATATGGAACAGTTTAACCGTCTAACGCCGACTGGGTCGAATACGTACCGTTTCGAATACACGCATTTAGACTTAACCCTACAAAACGTTCGGCGCTAAAGGGTTAATTATTGCTATACTTCAACATATATGCACAAAATTAACATAAAACTCTCGTATTATACTGTTTTCAACTCATTATTTGTATTTATGCTGGCGTTTGTGTGATGCTTCTGGTTGGTCACGCTTTAAATTCCAGCAGAAATCGGCCAGCATAGCAGGACTCCACTTCCCTTTGTATCGGCTCTCCATTGTGGCTATATCCTGGTGGAATCTCTCCCCGTGTTCGTCGCTAACAGCAGATGCGTTTTCCGGAAAGAATGAGAGATGTGAATGCAAAAAATGAATTTTCAATGACATCTTACATCCGAGACGTTGGTATGAGTTGATAAGTTGATCCACAAGTGCAGCATAGTTGTCGTATTTAGTCTTTCCTAGTAGACCGCTGCGCACGTTTTTGAATGCACACCAGGCTGCCAACTCAACCTCATCCATCACCGCTTCAAAGTGTTCGTCTAGCATGAGTTGGCGAATTTGAGGGCTGACGAATATGCCTTCTTTAATCTTGGCATCACTTATTTTTGGGAATTTTTCCTTTAGATATTTGAAGGCAGGCTTATCCTGTTTCAACGCCTTTGCAAATTGTTTCATCAGTCCTAGTTTTATGTGAAGTGGCGGCAAGATAACCTTTTCCTTTCGTACTAGTGGTTCGTGAATAACACTGCGAGATCCAGGTGAGGAATTGTCTCGCGGCGGCCATACTGAGCGTGTGTAGTGTTCAGACCTTGCTCGGTTATCCCACTTGCAGAGGTAACACATGTATTTCGTATAGCCAGTTTGCAATCTATTGAGAATAGCCACAACCTTCAAATCTGCGCAGATAAGCAATTCATGTTCATTGCATTTTATATAGTCCAGAATAAAAGCGACATTGTCATACGTTTCTCTCAAGACGACTGAATGAGCGATCGGAACAGACGGCATCGTGTTCAGTAGTATGGTGGAAAAATGGGAGAGTGCAGTGCAATTGCATAATGTTCCATAATGTTGCAAGGCACCCCCACCCCCTTTTTTGCAAGGGGAGAAACCTCTTTGGGGGAGAAGGTGGGACGGCCTCACCCCCTAAAGGGGCATACCTAACCTGGGGGAATCTCTTTGGGGGAGAAGGTGGGACGGCCTCACCCCCCAAAGGGGCATACCTAACCTGGGGGAACCTCTTTGGGGGAGAAGGTGGGACGGCCTCACCCCCCAAAGGGGCATACCTAACCTGGGGGAACCTCTTTGGGGAGAAGGTGGAACGGCCTCACCCCCCAAAGGGGGGGCATCATCAGCCAGTGCCTCCCGGCATCATCGCCTCCGGGCATCAGTTGACGCGTTGACGGGCACGAGTCCCGTGCGTCCGGTTGCTGGGGGCCCTAGCCAGGTGTCACAGTGTACGTTTATGTGAGCTAAAAGGAGCCGGGTTCGCATCTTGGACGGGGCTCGTTACTCAGGGTACCCTAATGCCTTCCCGTGGGTCTAAGGCAGGCGTAAAACACTTCAATTCAGAAAGAAAGAAAAAAGAGCCCAGTAGGCTAAGGTGGGATGTAGAAACAACTCGTACGCAAAATAAACCCCAACCGTGCGTCTAAGGCGGGGGTAAAACATCTCGTACGAAAAAATAAAATAATTAAATCATCGAAAAAAGCTTTCAAATGAGTCATTATATATATATATATATATATATATACTGAAACGAATTTAAGAATATTTGTTTTAATTCTATCCTGCATTATTTTTGCAATAAAACGCGAAACTTTAACCCCATATATATGGTTTAAACGAATTACATTCACATTATTTTTATCACAGCATAATAATAACGAAACATGTATCTATCTATCTACCTGTCTATCGTCTCGAGAAAATTAAATATAAAATCAGCAAGAATTCATAATTATAAATATAATTATGAAAACTGAAATTGCAATTTTATATTTAATAATTTTTTTCATATCCATCTAAAATAGGGGAAAAATTTCAATTCAAAAAAGAAAAGAAAATAATTCCCTAATGACGCCCGTCACACACACACACACACACACACACATACACACACACACACACACACACACACAATATATATATATATATATATATATATATATATATATATATATATATATATATATATTATAATATTTCATATAAAAACGTCCAAAAACATTCTAATCTGGATGTGTCCCATATAAACAGCCTTTACTCTACAAAAAGGTTATAAAACGAGATTCATGATTTATATATTGTTAATAATAACAAATATCTGGGTTTCTTAATAAAACCTAAAGCTTAAGGTCACAATAATTACAAAAAGGTTATCTCTTCATTATTCAAACATTTTGGCTAAACGGTACAAAGCATGGCCTGTCCGGAAAAATAAAGGCTGTTATCATCTATACAATATATATAATATATATATATATAATATATATATATATATATATCAAATGGAAAAGATTTTTCATTTAAAATTTATTTACAATCAGCGGAGTGGTCAGTTTGGTACAATACAACACAGAAAATGTTTTTCATTCTGAAACCTTTATCAGCATATACACGTCTTTTCTAATCTGTAAGTGACCATATAATCAAATAAGCATTTTACCCGTAATGGTTAAGGTTTCTTCAGCAAATATTTGCTCAGATAAGGTTCAAGATGAGAGTATTTTTAGACTATTTCTCGCAGAAATCCAAATTTAAATTTGAGTTGGACGGAAAATAAACATTGCTTTCATGGGACCACAAATTCATTTCAAACAGGCCGATGTTTTGGTTCCTAAATCTTAAAACAATATTTGTTCTACGATAGGAGCTTTATGCCCATCATAGAAAAATAAAATTTGTATCAGATAATGGTCCCAAGCATCGGAACAGATGACACGCCCAGATTTGATGGGTGACAGCCATTCACGACATTGTGGATCGGTTCCAGAACATCGGTTGGGAGCCATGCAGGCCTACACGCTAAGCCCCACCCAAAATTCACGCTAGCACGCCCAAGCTTCATGGAATCAGCCAATCACGGCACTGTGGGGCGGGCCCAGGACCTCGGGTTGGTCGAAATGCAGGCCTACACGTTAAACCCTGCCCAAATTTCACTGTCAGCCAATAGGGTGCTAAGGGTCGCTCTTATGGGTTGATCACATGCCCCCTTATAAAGAGCGAATCACGACGCAGAGAATCAGTTTCTCCAGCTAGTGATTTACACAACAGCAATGAGTCAACTTTACAATACACCCGATTTGATGGAGGGCGAGTCCGCATATGCCCATGCAGTGTTACATCTCCTCCGTGCTATAGACCAGGGGAGCTATTTTCTACCCACTTTGTTACGGAAAATTGCAACGAAATGCAAGAGCCGATCAATGAAGACGATATTGAAATGTAAGTAACTTATAAGTGCCTAACGTAACTTTATTCAGTGTTTTCTACAACGTAAAATTATTCCCATTGTTTTTGTCTGTTTGCTTCGTGATTATTTCGGTATATATATATATATATGGTGTAGCTTAATATTTTTCTCGACCATTAAAGATGAATTTTTCTCGTTTATAATATAACCTAGCCTAACTTAGCCTAACTTAACATATCCTAGCGTAAACTAACCGGGTGTAGACTAACCTAACCTAGCCTAACTTAGCCTAACCTAACCTAACCTAGCATAGCCTAACCGTGCGTAAACTAACTTAACCTAACTTAGCATAGCCTAACCTAACATATTCTAGCGTAGACTAACCGGGTGTAAACTAACCTAACCTAGCCTAACTTAGCCTAACCTAACCGGGTGTAAACTAACCTAACCTAGCCTAACTTAGCCTAACCTAACCGGGTGTAAACTAACCTAACCTAGCCTAACTTAGCCTAACCTAACCTAACTTAGCCTAACCTAACATATCCTAGCACAGACTAACCGGGTGTAAACTAACCTAACCTAGCCTAAATTAGCATAGCCTAACCTAACCTAACTTAGCCTAACCTAACATATCCTAGCGTAGACTAACCGGGTGTAAATTAACCTAACCTAGCCTAACTTAGCCTAACCTAACATAACTTAACCTATCTTAGCCTAACCTAACCTATCCTAGCATAGACTAACCGGGTGTAAAAACTAACCTAACCTAACTTAGCCTAACCTAACCTATCCTAGCGTAGACTAACCGGGCGTAAACTAACCTAACCTAGCCTAACTTAGTCTAACCTAACCTAACCTAACTTAGCCTAACCTAACCTATCCTAGCATAACCTAACCGTGCGTAAACTAACCTAACTTAGCATAGCCTAACCTAACCTAACTTAGCCTAACCTAACATATCCTAGCGTAGACTAACCGAGTGTAAACTAACCTAACCTAGCCTACCCTAACCTAACCTAACTTAGCCTAACCTAACATATCCTAGCGTAGACTAACCGGGCGTAAACTAACCTAACCTCTCCTAACCTAACCGGGTGTAAACTAACCTAACCTAGCCTAACTTAGCTTAACCTAACCTAACCTAGCCAAACCTAACATATCCTAGCATAGATAAACCGGGTGTAAACTAACCTAACCTAACTTAGCCTAACCTAACCTAGCCTAACTTAGCCTAACCTAACCTAACCTAACCGGGTGTAAACTAACCTAACCTAGCCTAACTTAGCATAGCCTAACCTAATCTAACTTAGCCTAACCTAACATATCCTAGCGTAGACTAACCGGGTGTAAACTAACCTAACCTAGTCTAACTTAGCCTAACCTAACCTAACCTAATTTAGCCTAACCTAACCTATCCTAGCATAGACTAACCGGGTGTAAACTAACCTAACCTAGCCTAACTTAGTCTAACCTAACCTAACCTAACTTAGCCTAACCTATCCTAGCATACCCTAACCGTGCGTAAACTAACCTAACTTAGCATAGCCTAACCTAACATATCCTAACGTAGACTAACCGGGTGTAAACTAACCTAACCTAGCCTAACTTAGCCTATCCTAACCTAACCTAACTTAGCCTAACCTAACATATCCTAGCATAGACTAACCGGGCGTAAACTAACCTAACCTATCCTAACCTAACCGGGTGTAAACTAACCTAACCTAGCCTAACTTAGCCTAACCTAACCTAACGTAGCCTAACTTAGCCTAACCTAACCTAACGTAGCCTAACCTAACATATCCTAGCATAGATTAACCGGGTGTAAACTAACCTAACCTAGCCTAACTTAGCATAGCCTAACCTAACCTAACTTAGCCTAACCTAACATATCCTAACGTAGACTAACCGGGCGTAAACTAACCTAACCTAGCCTAACTTAGCCTAACCTAACCGGGTGTAAACTAACCTAGCGTAGCCTAACTTAGCCTAACCTAACCTAACCGGGTGTAAACTAACCTAACCTAGCCTAACTTAGCATAGCATAGCCTAACTTAGCCTAACTTAACCTATCCTAGCATAGACTAACCGGGCATAAAGTAACCTAACCTAAACTAACCTAACCTAACATATCCTAGCATAGACTAACAGGGTGTAAACTAACCTAAGCTAACTTAGCCTAACCTAACCTATCCTAGCGTAGACTAACCTGGCGTAAACTAACCTAACCTAGCCTAACTTAGTCTAACCTAACCTATCCTAGCATAGCCTAACCGGGCGTAAACTAACTTAACCTAACCACAGACAGTGTCTCTCAGCGCGCGCAAACAAATCTCATTTATTTATTAGCATTGAAAATTAGTTTGTATTCTTTCTCGTTTATAATTGGCAATCTAAATTCCTTTTGTTCTGATTTTTTCTACAACATAAAAATTAATCCCATTATGTTTTCAATTATTATCTGTTTCCATCGTGATTATTTCGGCATATATATATATATATATATATATATATATATGAATGATGAATAAAACCACGAAGGAAAGGAAACAGAATGGTGCTCAAGCGCTTTCGTCTAATGACATCCTCAGGATCACTGAAGTACATAAAGAGTTACAGCCTATATATAGGTTACAAAAATATATATATATTTAATAAACGGAGAAATAAAAAAAATTAAAGGATTGTGGGAGGAGCATACAAATTTGTAAGGAAAAAACTACCGATTTTAGCACTTTGCCCGAATCCAACACAAGATCAAATGAATTGTTTCCAACCAATGTTATAGTTAATTAAAAAAAAAATAAAATTAAAAATAAAAATAAAACTTGTAAGAGGAGCATACAAATTTATACTGGAAATCTGCCCAGGTTTTAGCACTCTGCCCTTCTTGTCTAAGTCCGATATATATAAAAATAAATTGAAAAATAAAAGTTATTAGAGAAGCATACAAGTTTACCAAAGGTTTAGCACTCTACCCTTCTTGTCTAAATCCGTTCTGAACGAATTCAAAACAACGGGATCGAGTTGAAAAAGACCTTTGCTTATGTTGAAGTTATTTGTAAGTTGGATAATGGCAGACTCAAGAATATTTCTATTAACAATGTTGCTAGAGTGAAACAAAACTGAAGCATTATTCCAATCACTACAGTGGGATAACTCTGACAAATGGACAAAAAGGGCACTGGACGACTGTCCCGTTCTAACGGAATATTGATGCTGTTTTACACGTGTGTGAAAATCCTTTCCCGTCTGACCTATGTAAAAGGAACCACATTGTTTTCAACCAATTTTATAGATAATGCCTGAATTATTGGTAGGGCTATTTTTTACTATGATATTTTTCACAATATTGTTATATAAAAATACTACATTAATATCCAAAAGTTTAAGTACATTAGCAATGCCTAAAAAGCCCTGGAAAAATGGAAGTACTAAAATATTCTTTGACAAAGTACGAGTGTTATTATTCACACGATAGAAGGTTCGTTTTGCCTTGTTGAGAGATTCCATAAACGCAAGTGGGTAACACAGATCACTTCCAATACCGTTAATTTTTTCCAATTCGGCATCGATGTATTCCGGACTGGCGATCCTAAGGGCGCGGAGAAACATTTGTCCATTTGTCAGAGTTATCCCACTGTAGTGATTGGAATAATGCTTCAGTTTTGTTTCACTCTAGCAACATTGTTAATAGAAATATTCTTGAGTCTGCCATTATCCAAATTACAAATAACTTCAACATAAGCAAAGGTCTTTTTCAACTCGATCCCGTTGTTTTGAATTCGTTCAGAACGGATTTAGACAAGAATGGTAGAGTGCTAAACCTTTGGTAAACTTGATGTTTCTCTAATAACTTTTATTTTTTTCAATTTATTTTTATATATATCGGACTTAGACAAGAAAGGCAGAGTGCTAAAACCTGGGCAGATTTCCAGTATAAATTTGTATGCTCCTCTTACAAGTTTTATTTTTATTTTTTATTTTATTATTTTTTTTTAATTAACTATAACATTGGTTGGAAACAATTCATTTGATCTTGTGTTGGATTCGGGCAAAGTGCTAAAATCGGTAGTTTTTCCTTACAAATTTGTATGTTCCTCCCACAATCCTTTAATTTTTTCTCCGTTTATTGTATATATATATTTTTTTTTTTGTAACCTATATATAGGCTGTAACTCTTTATGTACTTCAGTGTTCCTGAAGATGTCATTAGACGAAAGCGCTTGAGCACCATTCTGTTTCCTTTCCTTCGTGGTTTTATTCATCATAAATATTTTTCACGTGTTACTTTCGTGAAATAATTACCAAAACGTTTAAGAATTATCTGCTTTTTAAATACGTGGTATTTTCTCTTATTGTATCTCTTTATTTTTACTTAACCTTATAGGACCGATGCGGAGCTTGATCGTATTATAGCCACTTTTGATGAAAAGGGAATAAATGCTATGGATGCTTCTCCGCACAGCCAACCCAGCGATACAGAAGTCGCGGTATTGAATCACAACCGGTCAAACGTGTGCCAGTTTGTAGAGGAGCTGATGTAAGTGTTTTTAGATTATATAGTATGTTTTTGGAATCGTGAACAATAAGTTTGGTTAGGCCAGGTTAGGCCTTATAGGACCTTATAGGACCGAAACGGAGCTAGATCATATTATAGCCACTTTTGACGAAAGGGTGATAAATGAAGTGGTAGCCACTCCGCCTAGCCAACCCAGCGATGCAGAAGTCGTGGTACTGGCACGGGACAGCGAGTGCCAGTTTGTAGAGGAGGTGATATAAGTATTTTTTTAGGATAAGAACAAAACGTAATATATTTTCATTTATTAAATAGTAGAAAACTTGTACAAAAAAGGGTCAGTGCCCAATTCTTAATGGATACAAATGTATATACAGCTTTACACAATATACATCTTATACATTACAGGGGGTACTAACATATGGGTACTTTTTTTTATATGTCTGCATACATATTTATCATTCATATTTGTGTCGCATAAATCGAATAATTTTAAAAAATTTATAAATCCCTTCCCATGTGACATATGCATGAGAAACAAAATACAATACAATCCACATGTTTCAGTATAATATCCTTGGAAACGATATGGATTCCAAATAATCTCAGGCACGCCTAGTTGCGCTATAAAATTCACGATTGCCGAGTCATTCCACGGTGGAAATCCGAGTGAGTCAAAATAGTACATTCTCTCCTTAGTTTTAAAATAGATAGCAAACCAGTGAATACCCTCACCACCCACAATGTCCGTGTTAACGATAACCCCGTGCCATTTTCTCGAACTGGCCAGCTTCAATATTTCATTCTTTGCAAAAACGCTGATAAATTTGGAACGCGCGAAGCAATCACTTTTCATCACTCTCTGAATTGTATTCGCATCCATTTTAAAAATCTGTGTGAAGCCCCTGAAACGATCAACCTCTATTAGTGCCTGTGATTCTAAATACACGAGTGCACTTATAGGCGCGTCTATAGGTTTGGTAAACTCCAACCTCACTGAGATGTTTCCGCTCCGTTGTGGGCATAAATGCGTATTTACACCAGCAGTTAAGTCTGGCGTAATGTCAAATGAGTAAATATTAAACTCTTCCTCAAATTCTTTCAGCGTTATGCCGAAACCAAGTTCATCACATGTTCCTGTATTATGGGCAAGACTGCTATATGCTCTCGCGCAGAGCGGGAACACAGCATCTGTTGAGCAATCCATATTCATTACCCCACCCAGAGCAATGCCATTTACGTATAGAGTAATATTTTTAAGTCCGAAATTCTCGAATTTTAAGGCACTCTTTTTATATTTTATATTCGTCGAGGCGTGGTCTTGCATTCCAGTTAATATCCTTTTAGGTAGGACTCCAAGAGCAATGTTTTCTAGCTGTTTCGATGCCAGCCCTGCGGGAATCGTGTACAGTTTGATCTGTACCCTGTTAATTGGATATTTCACTGTGGCGTGTATCAAGTCTTTCTCAATTTCTATTTGCTTCGGGGAGCTTAATTTCACTCGGCGTATAAGCAAATACGTTTCCATGATGTGTATCACAACGGGTTTCGTGCCTTCTTCTTGGTCAGTCCCCAGATTTATGCAGATCTCAGGGTTCGTGCGGGTAAGCTTCAATTTCATATCCACCCCGTTCACAAACAACTTCTCCTGGAATGTAAAGTCTGTATGCAGGCGTCCAAAACATTCGTATATCTTCTTTTTAGAATTTTTAAATTTAGCCTTTATACTACTCTCGGCTTTAGTGTGGTAATACCCCTCGGCGGTTAAAAAGGTGTCCTTCGCTTCTTTTGAAAAGTTGAGGACATTTTCCAGATAGGCTCGTAGGTGATAGTACCCCGTGCCTGCCGAGATGTTAGTCTGATTTAAATATACGTCACACTGATTGAATATGGAGTGCAGAAAGTTGGTTTCAGGCAACGTAACTATCATCGCAGTCCGTTCCGTCAGAATGGGCTATGCGTAGTTTAGCATACATGTGCGTGCAACTCGGGTCAAAAAAGTAAGGGCCTGAGCTGGGTATCACGAATTCTATAGGGGCACTGGGTGAACTAATTGTGTTTAACGGGTTAATTGTAATAAAGTCACTATGTTCAATAGAGACCTGGGTAGGTGGCATATCAAAGAGGGCCAGTTCCGATTTACAGCATTGTGAACTACACGGATGGATGAAACGCGCCATGACGAGTCAGAAATAGTGCCACCTCCCTCGGCGAGTATTAGTCAATCTATGATTCGTGAGAGTAGTGTCCTCAGCTTATATCAGTTAAAACAATGATCAGCCATAGGCTTCATACGCTTAGAGCACTTCTTTTTTGGTTTCCTTTTGCGTTTAACGCCACGTGATGGTAACCCCTTCTTCCTAGCATATCTCTTCTTACCGCCACGTGTTTGTAACCCCTTATTCCTACAGATCTCTTCTTTCCGCCACCACGCATTTTTCTCTTCGCATCTTTGATGATTTCATCCCGTGTACGTTTTAAATTTTTTTAGAGCTTCTTTAGGCTTAGTGCCAGCCAATATGTCCTCTGCCGCGTTAAAACCTGTTTGTAACGCCTTCTCCCTAGGTACCTGGCCTCCTTCTTCAACAGTGGGACAGCGGTGCGTAGTATGGATGAAAAAATGGACCCAAGTCCACTACCACGCTGGTATCTCACCCTTGATAGATGGTGAAAGGCTTTCTGTCCATTATAACTCAGTGCGTCGAAAGTGCAGCTTCACGTTAAGCTCCCGTCACCGAATGGGAAATTTTTACCCTCAATCGTTCTTATATATATTGAGATATTGGTTATTAGATTATTTGCGACATTCACATAATGGGGTATGTCATATGTAATACTCAAACTCCTTCCTCTATGGTTGGGGATGTGAGCTATGCGTAGCAGGCGTGCCTGGGTATCCCCAACAAACTGAGAGCTTTCACCCAATTTCTCCATCTTCAATTGATACACTAAGGTAGACAAGTCATGCTGTGCCTCGTGAAAGGTGTCTCTTTGGAAGGCTGATCGATATCGCCCCTCGGTTATAATTTTGAACACTCTTCCGTCTTTAAGATTTCTGTTAACCTTTGATTTTAGTATTAGAGTATGTGCAGGGTTTCCTTTGTTTACGATTTCGTATAAATCATTCCTAAGATTTGAGTTTTTTAAACTCACGTTTAAGTCTCTCACAACATCCTCAGCCGAACCATAACGCCCCGGCCCTAGTGTTACTTCTGTACTGTAAAACCGTGCAACCTTAGTCCGTGCGATACGTATAGTTTCATCCCGAGTTAACCCGGCTTTTGTACACTCACGACAGTCTTTAAGAATCGTAAAAACGGTATCTTTATAATCAATATTTAAAAAGAGTGTGTCCAGCTGAATTTCACATATCCCCACCTCATACGAATCACGACCCAATTCAATGGGTCCATGGAGCTCTGTTACAAAGTTGGCTAGTGTGTTGTTAGGGTGTACAGACAGGGACGAGGAGGACGGGAGTGTGACGTAGAAATGGTTAGGAGTCATGCTGCATACTAATTAAGCTTCATTACTGCATCAGCTTTTATATAGGTATTGAAGCTTTCTGGGTAACCTAGCCACTTCACCAGGTACATTTTTCTCTTTCCTGTACCTTTGCTTCCTAAAATTTTTCAATTTTAAACACATTTTTTCCTAAATTAAATACCACTTTCTGCAATTCCTCGCGTAAAAGCCTCCCGAGATCTCTTCTCCATTCAAATCTTCAACGTAATACATCATTATATTCCCTTAGATCTCATAGCCCTAACTTTAAAAATCTCGCGTGTCCAGCCTTGCTCAAATCCCTTCGCGAATTTATTCCCGAACGTGACAGCCTTACATAGTCATTGATTTTGAAACGCGCAATGTGGTGGTGGTGGCGGTACTCCATCTCTTCTCGGGCGCTTGCCTCTTTCTAAAACATCGTTAGGCGTTGCACCAATCGTACGATGGTGTGAACGGTTGTAGGATGAAGCCAATGAACCGAGAACGTTTATATATCTGTATGTGTTTTTATGTGTAAAATAGCGGTGCATGCGTTCCTTTATGGTACGTTGAACTCTTTCAGCTAAAGAAGCCTTATGTATAGAATTGGAAGTGTAATAGCTGATATTAAACTCTGACAGCATGTTCTGAAAAGCGCGTCCTATAAATTCTTTTCCCATATCCGTAAAAAAATAGCCAGGAATCCTGTTTTCTTTCAACATCAGCGTTTTGACCGCTTTAGCAACTGTTTCAGGAGATTTATTTTTCAGGGGAATTAGCCACAGGTATCTAGAGAATACATCTATTACGAATAGGATGTAACGGTAGCCATCGTTATACATTGAATATCTTTGCATGTCTGTTAAATCTGCCTGCCAAATAGAGTCAATCGATGCGGCTGTTGTCTTGGCTGTTTTAAACCTTTTTCTCACCGGTTTATGAAGTGTTTAAGCATCCTGTCCCCGCAAAAATCTCTCAACATCTTTTTTCCTTACACCATAAACACCTCTGTACAATCTATTAACGCCACCGTAGGATACGGGATTAGAAATGTCATAATAGTGCTTACTTAATACGTTAGCCATTTGCGTATTTTAGAGGCACGTGGATAAGGTTGGCCGCCTGCTTCTTCTTTCTCCTCTTCAGAGACACTGCAGCTGCTGGGGGCGAAGGTGTACTCAGTTGTGACACGTGCGGTGCATGTTCCAAGTCTTTTAACCTATTCAGATTACCTATCAATGTTTTGGGGACATTTATTTGTTGTAGTCTTGCTTTAATATGCCTCCATCCTGTTGGTGAGGCCTATCCCACTTTCTCACCAGATCATGAACAATATCAACGATATTGGATCCTTGTACCCTTGTTCCTTCAACAACGACCTCGCCTGTATCGGTCCACTGTATGATGGGGTCCTCACTCAATAGATTATAAAGACTTAACCCTTTATTCCTCAATGTATGGGGGAGGCTGTTTTTCAGCACATGTTCGATGTGTTGTGTTCCGCTGCTCTTTGGTTCCCAGGTCCTGTGTCGCTATGCTCAGCGCTACTCGAGCTGTGCCTCACGGGGAGCTCTGTAGGATGCTTATAATCTTCGTACTCATGAAGAAATTTCTGCAAAGCCTCTTGGTACAAGATCCTTTTCTCATCAGGTGCCTTTTCACTGTTTAATAGGGCTAGCAACTCACTTTCCATTCTTTTAAGTCTACTTTTACGGGTTCTAGAACCGCATCTGGACTCCTTTGTAATGAAGCATACACCTCGTGCGGAATCACAACCACCTTCTTCATTATATTAATCTAGTCAGTAAAGGGCCCAAAACTGAAAATAAGATGGGAGGAACGATCCTCCTCTTTGTACAATAATGCGCTTTTTCTTACCCACAGTCTGACTTTTATGAGCGAGCGTCCGTATTATTTCTTGTAACGACGTAAGCGAGTCTTCTGAGAGGTTTCATTGGAACATTACATTTTATAACATTAAGGCAGATTTCACAGATGCATTTTAAAAAGTCAGAGTCGATATTTTTAACAAACATCTGCTGCAATGCCCGAGGCAGTCGTTGATAGATTTTTATTAATTCGCGGTATTTCTTTAGCCTATTCGTCATTCTGGAATATACACGGTTTCAGGTTCGCTTGGAAATATATTCGTTCTTAGAAGCACCCTAAACGTGTTTCGCGGGTGACGGTCACAAAGCAAATATCCATAACGTAGGTTTGTGACCTCTTTATAAACCTCCAAAAACTCCTTACGCTGATTCGGGAACATTTGACTGGCTAATACCCCAATTTGTGACACATCTCTACGTTGCGCGAATAAGACTAGATATTGCGTATTTAGCGACACATCGCGCATGTATCTATTTTTGAAAAATAGATTCTGATTGATGAAGAACACGCTTATGTTAAGGTGGTGGGAGAATACTGTAAATGTCTCGGCAAACGTTTTATCCATCTCCAACATGAGGTTGTCAATTACGATGACTGTATGTTCATGTCCCTTTAGCGAATTAAGGTCATAGACCCCTTGTGGAACAAAACATCATCTTGGTACTCGTTGAACACTGATTGGTATGTTGAATAGCACCATATAACTTTATACACACATTTTAAGAACATTTTCCCCTTTTCTTTAATGATTTTAAGCATAAACACCGTTTTACCACAACCTGTAGGTCCAGATATAATACATGTGGATGGGCTCGTGAACCTGAATTTTTCTACAGATTCCATTTCTAACACGTCCCACCCCTAAGTGGGTCATTTACAAAATATTACAAATAACGAGTGCTGTTCCTTATATTTTGTTTTCTTCTTCCACAGAACCGTGAATGACGACGATGTACAGCCCCCTTTCATCGATATCACGGATGAACCCGTTGACCGTGCATCTACAGTACCCATACCCGCCGATGAGCCCTCACCAGCGACACCTGTAGCACGTTCAAAGCGGAGGTGTGATGACGAACTCTCCAAGTCAGGTATAAAGCGTTCCAGGGTTGTTAGAACACCAGTAATAGAACCCCAGCCCTCAACGTCTTACGCAACAAGCCCACAGTAGCGCCTTTCGCCAATATACCCCCTTATTCAGCCTCCACAGCAGTTCCCCGTTCTGTTGAATCTGCAGTAATAGAGCACTAACCCTCAACGTCTTACGCAACCAACCCCACACAACGTCTTCCTCAAATATAACCCCTTATTCATTCTCAACATCAGCTCCCCGTTCTGTTGAGGATAGCACAACATTCGAGTTGGTGCGCACCGCAACCCCCACCCCGGCCTTGGCTAGAAATCGGTATATAGTCAGGGTTGATCCTAGATCCGTGTATAGGTATAGCAACGGTATTGAACACGAACTACGGCGCGTAGTAGAGCGTATTGTAGAGTTTGCCCTTCAGAACCGCGACGAGCGTGAAGTCAGGACGAAGCTGTCCTTCAGATTCGGATCAGATGACGGTGATGTAGATGATTTTTGGGTAGTAGTACCATTCAGGCGTTTGGCGGCTGAAGATGTAGAGTATATATTAGGACGTATAATGCAGGCCTCACAAAGTAGTATAGCCTTCTATATGGGCAACTTCACGGTAAATATTGACCGTGTATTCCGTGTTGCGGGTCATAGTGCCACACCTTATACTCTTAACTTCAATTCTCAGGCTATTTTAGACGACATATAAACGTCGATCGTGGTTGCGGCTTTATAGCAGTAATCTTAGCACGTATGTTTACTGTACTAAATACACGGACCCCAAAAATTTGGCTGCCTACGGTCTACGGTCGTGGATTGTAATATGGGTCCTGAAGAACTGAGAAGGGTAGAACAGGAAATGAATGCTCATATAGTTGCATTTGGATTGGATAATCGTCGTAGAACTGTGTGTGTTTTTAAAAGCTGTGTGAGAGATCGTACAAGACCCCTACTTATTTTAGGACTGTCAGGGTCAACGTATCTCCCTATCCGTAATATAAGGGACCTTTACGCGAGTTATGATAAAAGTCGAAAATATGGACGACATTATGATTTGTGTAAGGGGTGCCTCGAGTTTGCGGATGATGTAGTGAAACATTGTAAAGATTGCCACATGGTATGTGAGCAGTGTAAAAGATCCAAATGTGAAAGCCGTGTAGGTGAAGCTGAGAAGAGGGATTGTAATGTGTGTAGACGCCCATTTTTCAATAATAACTGTTTTGAGTTCCATAAATCAAATGGTACGTGCAGGACAATGAAAATCTGTGAATGTGGTATGTTTACACCTTGAATGGTAGCGGTGAGTTTAAGCACAAATTCACTGCTCTACATGCCATAAGAAATATAAGGCGGATCGTGTAAAGCATGTATGTTATATGAAAGACGCCAAGCCTAAAAACAACCCTTGTATAACTGTGTACTACGATATAGAAACATACACGAACGCTGAAACCAAAGAGGTCATTCCACATTTACTTGTGAGCCAGACTATCTGTGATGAGTGTATGGAGCTCGAATTGATGAGTGTCACAAATGTGGTAAACGGACAAACGTTTTTAAAACGAATGCCCACGATAGCCCTGTAAAACTATTTGTGTCCTATATTGTCAAGTTAGCGGACAAGTTCCAAAAAATGACTGCGTACATTCTCGCCCATAACGGGGCAAAATTTGACACACAGTTCCTTTATAAGGATGCTTGAGCACGAGTCCTCTGAGATATTTGCAGGTGATCCATTGAAAAGAGGCAACAAATTAATACAGATGCAAATAAGATGTAATGTACAATTTAAAGACACTTTATTATTCACACCTTGTAAATTAGCAAAGCTACCCAAGGTGATGGGCGTAGCAGCTGAAGTTTCAAAAGGATACTTCCCTTACACATTCCTCACTAGTGAGACTTTAAATTATGTAGGACTGCCTCCACCTGAACATTACTTTAACTATGATTGTATGAGCGCAGATGAACGTGAAGATTTTGACCGATACTACAACAGCTTTAATGAACGTATTCATTATAATATAGCTGATGAATGTGAGCGTTATTGCGTGAATGATGTGCGCATGCTTAGAGTATGTTTCCAGGCCTTTAGAAGGATGTACATATGCCGTTTCAAATGCGATCCGCTGCAAGTCGCAACCACCATCGCGTCATTATGTTTTACGGTGTTGAAGAATAACTTCATGCCTAAAGATACCTTTGCCATTATCCACAGAAATAACCCCCGCAGTTATAGGCACAAGGCTATTTACTGGCTCATACACCTACAGCAGCAGACAGGTGTATACATAAAGCATGTACGCAACACGGGTGAAGTACCCATTAAAGTTAATGGACGTGTTTTTTGGGTTGATGGTCTAAGTGAAAACCGTGTCACTGGCGAGAAGACTGTGTACTCCTTTAACGGTTGCTGGTGGCATGGATGCCCCCGTCCTGAGTGCGGAATCGCAGGAGATATCCACGGTAGATCTCCTGCCGACTGTCTTGCGTGGACGCGCACCCGCGATCAGCTTATAGGGTCCCAGTTCACTCACAAAGTCTTGTGGGAGCATGAATATGATGCACAGATGGAGACAGACGGACAATACCGTGAAGAAATAAACACGATCAAGCGCTCAATGGTGCTGGATCCTCTTAAATGCGGTGATAGCTTGTTCGGAGGGCGTACAAATCCCTTCAAGCTATACTTTCCGCCTACGGAGGGCGTGAAACTCCATTACTACGACTTCTGTTCTTTATACCCCCTGTAAGTGCACCTGAGAAACTGGTGGGGCCTGCCCTACCCTCCATCAACGAGTTCTCAAGAAATTTGAACGGGTACTATTTCGGCCTTTCTTTCGTAGACGTGCTCTCCCCTTGTGATTTATGGATGCCGATCTTACCCGTCGTTATAGATCACAAACTCATGTTTCCCTTGTGCGTGAAGTGCGCGGAAGAGAACAATGGTGATTGTAACCATATACCTCACCAGTGTAAGATCAGAGGTCCTGAGCTGGCCCTAGCCGTTCGTCATTGGGATAGAATAATGAAGATACATGAGGTGTGGAAATTTCAGAAGCTACCCAACCTTTTCACACTATATATAAACGCATTTTTGAAGGATAAGGTAGAGGCGTCAGGATATCCACGAGGGGTTGAAACCGAAGACGAAAAAACGTCTTATATTCAGCGTTATCGTGAACACGAAGGTATACAGCTTGATCGTACCCAAATTGTAAAGAATCCTGGCAAGCGCTTTAGTGCAAAGTTGTCCCTAACCAGTCTTTGGGGAAAGTTTGCGCAGAATATTGGTAAAGGGAACGTTCATTTGGCGTAAAGTTATAGCGAAATCTGGGATTACGCCAACGCTCCCGATAAAGAGGTCATGGAGATTGTGAATGTAGGTAATACTTACATAATAATATACAACAATACTGAATTGGCCACAGATACCTCACGGGTTACAAACATTCCTGTAGCCAGCTTCACAACAGCCTACGCGCGCATCAAACTTTGGAGCCTATTGCATTCTCTTGGGCAGCGGGTTTTGTATGCCGATACAGATAGCGTGATATTCACAGCGAGGAGGGGTGAATACATGCCTGCCATTGGGGAGTTCCTCGGGGAGCTAACTGACGAGATCAAGAATGAGTATGGGGACAGCGCATACGCCGACTCGTTTTTGTCAACAGGTCCAAAAACCTATCAGGTACCGGTGAGGATAGGGGATGAAACGAAGTATATCGTGAAGGCTAAGGGTATCACGCTTAACCAAGCGAATCGCGGGTCGTTAACTTTGATTCGCTGAAGGAGTTAGTGTGCTTGGAAGATGATGAGGATGACCGTCCACCCCAACTGATTGTAGGCACCCACAATTTTCGGGCGCAGAAGCTGGGGGGCGTGAAGGATCTTAGGGGCACAAAGGTGTGCCGTAACACCTATAGGAAACGCTACCAGGTGCCTGGTACCTACGACACCGTGCCCTTTGGATACCATAATCTTTGATATGTCTATTGCTAACTTAATTATTACACGTATTTGTAAATATATATATACACCCTGAATATTTCATTTATTAAATAAATCGTGTTTCAACTAGCGTTTTACTTTGCGTGTGTGCGTGTGTACAGTAAAAAACTAAGCTCTGCCCACTGTAAGACCGGCGACGTGAATCATGCCGCAACCTGAGCAGGCATCTACCCTTCCGCACTCAGTTGACCTCTGTATACCCTTGAGCTCAGACGTGTATTCTCTCGCATAGAAGAAAAATAGTAATGGCTACCTTTAATATCGCGCGTTCAACATTTATGAAGTGGTATTCTGCTAAGTGCGTAGATGTAGTGGATACTGAAATACTCCCTATTCCCGCCTCCTTTGCCTCTTTTAAGGCTGCATTGAATCGTGCGAAGGGTCAGGCTATTCAAATACTCTACGGATATTCTGGCGAGGGGGTTGTAGGATTTCGCAGTACAGACGATGTACTAAAGTATGTTATAGAACTAAGCCTTATAAAGGCTCACATATACCGCGTGGTAGAAGGAGCAACAAGCTCAGAAGATAAACAACAGTTATGGGTAGTGAGTCTTGTGGATGAGTGGTGTGATAAGCGGTATTATATCATGTTACACCATACCGATTACTCGTACCCTACGGCTGAAAATGTAAATCTTGTCATCATGGACAATCTTAAGTATTTTTACCACTACATTAATATATATATCATAATGAGATTTATAGTGAGGTTGTGGCTAATGGGTTGTGAGTTTTTATCAGATTTTAGAGAATACGATGGAACTCTCTTTGAGAAGCATTCTCAACGCCTCGTACGACGTCTCCGTGACGAAGTCATTGCGCGTGTTCAGGCGAGAAACCGGCACCATTAACTGTGTGCTTGAAACGATCTGCAGGCATGCAAGCAAACGCAACGTTATTTACTTAAGTCTTGAGGAGATGCATAAAATCTTCGTGGTAGCTGATAGGTGGGCTGAGACCCGTTATAAAATACCAGCTGACGTAGGTACAATAAGAGAGATGATTAGTGACGCCTCCTCATATACCATTGTTTGTACATTGAGTGTAAATAACGAACAACCATGCATTGATATACAACTGATGTGGAAGAACACAGCTGATAATGACGTTCTTGTTTTCCTACACGAAACCGTTTCATCCTCGACAGAATGTTTGAGATCGTCGGATTCCGTAAGCTGAAGCCTATATTAGATGTGCGTGTTACAGACATGATTTATTTTGATACGGTTCTTGAATACGCATACACCGCTCTACTCGACAGGTTTGTTGAATGTAGGAATGAACAGGGGGAGAACGGTCTAGATCTGGATGCATATTTAAAAGGTTTAGATTCTTCGAAATAGCCTGAACTTTGGTACAAAGCGCTTGAGAGGTACAGAGCTATCCTCTATATAGTGGATAGGTGTCGTTACGATTTGGAAGATTATTTCCAATGCCGCTATGCCGAGTGAAGAAGAGTTCACGATTGAAAAGTTCGGGGCGGTAAGAAAAATCCCCGATTGGAAAGGCATGATTATAAACTTGCATTTAATGTTGTGGTTAACGATGACATTTTTGTGCGTGCTTTTGATTGTGTTCTAGTCGTGCTTAAAGATAACTCCCGCCGAGTGTAAAGTGGGGACAAAAATAGTATTGAACGATATGAAAGCCATTTATATTGATATAGGCCACCGTATCAGTTAAACGGTGAAGTGATGCTTGGGCGGCTTTACCACATCGTACAAAGTAATGGCGATGTTGATATTATAGACTATCAAATGCGAGTTTAGCGTTTTGCACCGTAGAACGTAAAGACATTTTTCTTGTAATAATATGATTATACGCTTTGTATATTTCGAATATAATTTAATATATATGTATATTTTTCCTGTACTGATATATTGATCATACTATGTTTTGTAGATTTTCAATATATTTAATATAACTATTTTTTCCTGTACTAATATTTTGATAATGCACCGTTTTGTGTGATTATATATTTCCATTCTATTATTTGACCATATATATGTCCCATTGTATATCCATTAATTCAGCTAAAATAAACAGAATGATGTATTTGTGTTTTATTTATCCCTTGTACACAATTATATAATTTGTTTGGTTTTGGATTTCAGAATAGTTAATAAATTGCTATTTGTCAAATCGGTCTTCTAAGCCAGATGGCGAAAGAATATAAGGATTAATTAAATACATGGCGCAATATGGCAACTCCGCCTTCTAAGCCAACCGGTTGTTGCGCCTGCTGGCTCTGGCTGGTTAATATATGGAATAATTAAATACATAGCGCAAACTGGAAACTCAGCCTTCTAAGCCCACTGGCTGATTAATATATGGAATAATTTAATAAATAAAGAAATATGGCAACTCAGCCTTCTAAGCCAACTGGCTGATTAATATATGGTTTAAATAAATAATTATTGCTATCTGGCAACTCAGCCAACTGGCTGATTAGGGGTCCTATAAGAGGGCGGCGGCTTGGCTGAAGGAAAAAAAAAAAATGGTGTCAATAATCCAGCAGGGTTGAAGCACCTTAAACAGAAAAAAAAAAAACATATGCGCTTGGATCTCGCCAAGCGAAGAACCCTCCTCTGGGTTCCCTCCTACTCTTAGGTTAGGTATGCCCCTTTCGGGGGTGAGGCCGTCCCAACTTCTCCCCAAAGAGGTTTCCCCTTTGGGAGGTGAGGCCGTCCCAACTTCTCCCCCAAAGAGGTTCCCCCAGTTACGTATGCCCCTTTGGGGGTGTGAGGCCGTCCCATCTTCTCCCCCAAAGAGGCTTCCCCCCTTGCAAAAAAGGGGGTGGGGGTTGGCACCAAAGGCGGTGGGGGGTGCCTTGCAACAAAGGGGGTGGGGGTGGCACTCTTGCAGCATTATGGAATTGCATTGCACTCTCCCATTTTGCCACCATGCTACTTGTTCCCATTGTGTAGCAGTACACCCTTAACACTGTACAGAGATGAATCAATTAACAATCTCCACTGATTCGGTTCATAGCACAAACCCAGAGCATCGAACAGACCATGTATATCAATGCAATAACAAAGATTGTTCTTCATTGTGAAATATTCCTGCAAATCCAAGGAGCGCTTTCGGAATGTTGTAATTCGTACGTCTTCCGCCAACAGATTCCATTCTTGTAGACGTGAGGACAACAGTTCACTTTGTTGCTTGGTAAGTATTAAATCACGGACCAAATCATTGAGTTCAGGCTGCGTGATGAGATGTTCTTTCTTGGACTCGACTTGAGCTTCATAGCATTCGCCGTCTGATTCCGATTTGTCAGAGTCTGTGTTATCGGTCGGCATTTCAGCTGGAGGACGAGGGATGGGTATATCTGTAGAATGTTCCACAGGACGCATAGCAGAACGAAGATTTGGGTAGACTATAGCCTTTTTCCCTTTTCTGTTGCAACCTGTAATGTGAGACAATAGACATTATTGACTACTTAAGATAGCATAATTGTGTAATACATTATGCAGAGCAGGATATGCTAAAATGTGCTAAAAACACCAAATTTGACGTATATTCAGAAAAATAAAAGATTCAAACTTGTGATGTTCGTTAAGCAGAAATAGCAATCAGTTGAATGGTCCAGCGGCTCTCTCCATACCATTGGGACACCGAATCCCAGACCAGGACCGGTGCCTTTGAACCATGCAGATAACGAGCTTGTACATCTCACACAGCAGATATGGAGCGCCCAGTGCTTGTCCTGATCACCAACTTTGCATGCGAAGTATAATTCATAAAGCTTTTTCACACGAGAAGTCAACTTCCTTTTTTATACTGTTTTAACGTTAATGTCCCACAAATATAACAAGAACTGTCTGGCGAATTTTTGCACTCTCTAGGCATTGTAGCATAACATCAATAAAAACCTGTAAAATAAGAAAATGATAGATCAATTTGCAATTTCACACAATATAGACGTTGTCGGTGAAATATACATAATTTGATAGCTGTTATTCAATAATACTCACTTATAGCACCGATTTATGATAAAATATGGCTGACAATTTTGTTCTAAATGATTAATGAAAGAAATTTTTCATAAAATCAAAGTGGAAACACAGAGCCGAACACCACCACCACAGCATATGCATGACTGAACAAAATGTAAAAGATCGTTCAGAGCTTCAGTGGTTCTCAAAATGATACAATGAAATAGGGTCATTTTCATAAAATCTGCGGGTGATACAAATAAATGAGTGTTGTTTTCGCAATCTACGCATATATATAATTAGCCATAAAAATGATGATCTCATTTCCGTTTTTTTTTCACTGTTGTACAGTGTTATTAATGAACAAACAAATATATAAACCTTAAAATATAAATACCTGGTAACACAGAAAATTGAATAAAAACTTGTTTTATTGAATTTTCTGTGGCTGAAACTCTTGAGAAAGTTATTTTTATCATAATGAAAACATTAATATTAATTTTAATTCTTATGCATTGCCTCCCATAATAGTAATATCACGAAATTTGAAAAAATTATGTCATATATTCCTAATTTTATATTGATAGATTAACTAAACATCCGCATCTGCGGATATTGAAATAAAAAATCCGCATCGCATCCGCAGATGTTGAAAAACTGACATCCGGTCCACCACTAATATATAATATATATATATATATATATATATATATATATATATATATAGTGAGACAAACATAACCAAACAAAACTGTACTATATATAAATATGAATGCGGCCACATATAGTAACCGTAATTGTAATTTTTTTTTAATTAAATATTGTTGAAAGTATTTTCAGGAATAACATCGATAACCTCAAATACGAAAGATCAAAATGAAAACAAAAACTTCGCGTCATCAACTCACGACAACAACGAACCAACGTAACACTTCGTCGGGGAGAGCGGACAAAAAGAGTCCTCAAGACGTCACAAAAACGTTACTGTCAACCTGAATTGTCCCATTTCTGGTCATCCATCAATCTAAAGCTCGAAATACACGAGTAAACCCGAATAAAATTTAAAAAATAACCCATTTTACGCAAAATAGTCATTAAATGAAATTTAAATGTAAATACCTAAAAATTAAAACAATCGCATTAATTCCACTCTGCAACGTTAAATTGAGCAGGAAGAAACCCAAGAATTTACAAAAACAACTGAGAAACAACTCTCTCCTTCAACACGAAACTCAACATGGTTTGCGAATCACAGTAATTGAACGCCCAGTATCAGAAATCTTTATAATTTTTTTTCAAATGAAATAAATGTGAAATCAAAAAATATTCCAAGATGTCTGCAAATTTAGGATGAAATAAAAAAATTACGAAAGAAAAGAAATTAATTTATGAGTAAAATGTACAATAATATTATAGCTGAAAATATAAAACGAACTAAAACGAAAGTTACCTAATACGAGATACGTTTTCAGAAAACAAAAGCTTCCTAAATCTATCACAATTTATTTTGGTCACAAATATGATACCCATCATGATGCCAAACTAAAATTTGAATAAATTACTATTCGCAAAAGATAAAAAAGTCGTATCTGGATTTACTTATACAATTTAAGCGGAGGTTTTAGGTTAAGTACGACAGGCTTAAACGAAAAAAAAAAATATTAAGACCTACGATACATTATTTTCAAAGGTTTCCTTTATCCACTTCATTTAATTATTACATTCTGCTTCATCTGACCAAATTATAAGACTTTAACCCTTTGACGACCGGTATACGTTTCTTTGAACTTAAACGTTTATTGGTATTCACAATTAGATATGTTAGTAATTATAGTCACTTAAATGACCCATTTTGGGGTTAATTTTCCAACAACTAAACGATACCTATATAAACATTTAGATGTATTTGTAGAAACGTTGCATCATTGTACAATTTATATTATTATTTCGCTGGGACACATACTGTATGTCCCGTGGTCCTCAAAGGGTTAAATGTCATTAGTTTCTTTACCGAAACAAATAACATATTTGCGTCGAACAGTACAAATTTCGGATCACCCGAAGATCAGGGCCCCCAGCCTTCTTTAGTTAGCCTTATAAGGCTAATTAACGAAAATATCACGACCTAACCTAACCAATCGTTAGGTCAACTGTACGCCCTTGACGACTGGTTAGGTTAGGTCGTGATATTTTCGTTAGTTAGCCTTATAAAGTTAACTAAAGAAGGCTGGGGGCCCTGATCTTCGGGTGATCCTAAATTTCTTTATACTCTAACCAAAGTGACAATTAACGGCTAAAACGTTTCGTCTAATTTATGAATTGTAGTTTCAAAATGTTTCTAAAATAAGTAAAAGCTGCTCTAATTCCAAAAGGACAATGACTATATTTTAACGCTTATTAATATATATATATATATATGGGAATGAACTCAGAATGGTGTGTATCATATATATATATATATATATAATATATTATATATAATATATATATAATTTTTTTAAGTTCAGGAAGAACCGATTTGCCTCCATTTGAAAGGGCATATCTCGGCGGAAAAAACAAAGAAAAAGTGAGAGGAAAGACAGAGGAAAAAGAAAGGGTGGAGGGGACAGTCGAAGCGGAAAAAGACCAAGGATGACGAGGACTGCAAGGTCGAACCCCATCATCCTTGGGTGCTAGGGCCGGTAGGGTGCAAGTGAAACCTCCTGGAACAAGCACGTACAAACGAGCACAAAGAGCACTCAAGAGCACGAGCTTAGAATCCCCTTGCGGGGAATATATATATATAATAAACCAAGTATGTCTTTGATTCCTTCCTTTATAAAATGTGTGAAAAAATGTGCTGATAATGCTTAAATACGAAGACAAAAGTTAATCGAATGAAAATCGTTGCCAGAAAATAATAAACTACAATTTAATATGATTTAGATCCTCAATATTCTTAAATGCATTCGCTAATAAAAACCTAAATATTAAAATTTTATACGTCAAATCTTCGTTAAATTAAGTACTGTACATTAACAACGATAATTTAAACATTCATTCTCGAGGCCATAAATTCAAATCTGTATCGGAAAAAAGCATTATATAGTCTGGTCATAAAATTAAACTTACTTTTATATATGAAGTTTCAAATAAAAATAAAACATTTTAACAAAAATTCAAAATTTAAAAATACATTCTTTTAACAAGTTTTCCATTATATACATACATACAAGGTTATTTCAGTGAATCTATGTAAACATTTGTGAATTTTGGTAAAAGCTGTCAGGAATAAAAACGTACATAGCCTATCGCGGTGTGTTCGTACATCGGTCGAAAATTTTATTGGTCAGTGTATCAAAAAAAATTTATCTACTCTTAATACAAAAGGAATCTAAAATTTAAGATAAGATTGATACACAATTTTCAATACATAAAGTCATAAACTCAGGATTACCTACTTAATTATTATAGGAAAAAAAATAGATGAAATTTTCTGAGTATTTTTATGAACAATTAACTCTCTCTCTCTCGCATATATATATATATATATATATATATATATATATATACAGGGTGGGCCGTAAGTTTCCATACATAGGAAAATTTGGATCAGCAGTTTCCGGATGCTTGGATTGGTCGGCGTGGTCCTGTGGAGTGGCCTCCCAGATCCCCAGATCTCACCCCCCTTGATTTCTATCTTTGGGGGCACTTGAAGGCCATGGTGTATCAGGAAAAGATACGAGACATAAATCATCTAAAGGAACGTATCACCAACGCCATTACAAGCATAACGTCAAATGTGCTAATGCGTGTTCATCAACAGTGGGGAACACGTATTGAAATGTGTTTTCAAAACAATGGCAACCATGTAGAGCATATTATATAAATAAAAATGGTTGTCCATAAAAAAATGTTTATTTTTCCTATGTATGGAAACTTACGGCCCACCCTGTATATATATATATATATATATATATATATATATATATATATATATATATTTTTTTTTTTTTTTTAAAGGAAAAACTGCCAATATGTATTTAACTAACTGTATTTAACTAACTACAGGGTGAGTCAAAAGTCTCCATACATAGGCAAAATGGTCATGATAACTAAATGATTATTTATTTCTTATTTTTTTGCAGGTGATGTGCTGAGATGCCTTTGTCCCAAGAAGAGCGTATAGAGATCATTCTTCTGGCAGGATCAGGAAGCTGTCGCGAGGTTGCCGAGGATTTTAACAGGAGACACGCCCCCGGCACGCACATCACACACGACACCGTTGTCAAACTCATTGAGAAGTCCAAGAAGACTGGCAGTGTTGCAGACCAACCGAGAAGTGGCCGTCCACGAACAGCCACCGATGAAGGCACAGCGACCATGGTGCTGGCAGCGTTCGCAAAAAGTCCCCAAAAAAGCACTCGACAGATGTCCGCAGAATGCGGTGTCAGCCAAAGAAGTATCGTCCGCATTATGAAAGAGCACAGATGGCATCCATACAAAATGAAAATGTTGCAGTATCTTAGCGAAGACGACCCGGACAGGCGGCTGGAATTCTGTGAATGGGCAAGAACAAACGTGGACGAAGACACGGAGTTCTCGGCTGGCATCCTGTTTTCAGATGAAGCCAACTTTTATGTTCATGGAGAGGTTAATCGTCAAAACGTACGTTATTGGAGTGATGACAACCCGCACTGGATGAGTCCCTCAAAGACGCAAGGCGCTGGAAAAGTGATGGTGTGGTGCGGGATATGGGGCAACACAATTGTTGGCCCTTTTTTCATTGACACCAATCTGAATGCCGAAATATATCTAAACATGCTGCAAGACACAGTCATGTCGTCCCCGCTGAACGAGGACGGGGGATTTCCAGCGTACTTTCAGCAAGACGGGGCGCCACCCCATTACGGTATCTGCGTGCGCCAGTGGCTGGATCAGCAGTTTCCGGGTCACTGGATTGGCCGCCGTGGTCCCGTGGAGTGGCCTCCGAGGTCCCCAGACCTCACCCCCCTTGATTTTTACTTGTGGGGGCACTTGAAGGCCATGGTGTATCAGATGAAAATACAAAACACGGACCACCTAAAGGAACGCATTCGTGATGCGTGTGCAGTGACTGTGCACGCATAACACCAGACGTGTTAACGCGCGTTTGCCATGACTGGGAGGAACGCATCCGTATGTGCATTCAGTGTAATGGTGCCCACATAGAGCATATTTTGTGACTTACAAATGACTGCATAATAAAGTGACCATTTTGCCTATGTATGGAGACTTTTGACGCTAACTATATTTATTTAATTGCGCCCTTCTCAAAATGAAAACGTAGAACAAAGTGGGAGGCGAGCAACTTATAACGGACAAATTTCGAAAAAGGCATACGACGAAATTTTAGACCTTATGCCACAGAAGAATAATGCTAAGTAAAATCGAATTTTGAATCGGGTGAAAAGAATATTTAGTTTTATGCCACAGAGGCATAACACCAGTTTACTATTAAATTTAACTAAAGACAATATCTACTAATTTAATTAATACTATAGAAACGGGTAGCAATTAATTTGGCTGAGCTAAAGGCTTGGAGGAGGTGGGAATGCCCCTCTTTTAATTAAAGTTAAACCGCTGCCACCAGAAATGTAGGGTTCATTTTTTAATGTTTATTTGTATTAACATAATTTTTGTTTGATATAGAATGATACAAACTAAATACATCTGCGCTATCTACCTTTCTCCTAATTCTACTGACTATCCAAAATTCTACCTCACTTCCAAAGTGGAATACATTCTATCCCTCTCTCTCCCTTTGCTGAAATCTCCATTTTAGGAGATTTCAATGTTCATCACCACCTTTGGCTTTCCTCTCATTTTACTAACACCTCAGTGAACTAGCTTACAACTTTTATATCCTGAACGACCTAGACCAGATTGTACAGCACCCTACTTGTATCCCGATCACATGGAGATATGGCCAACATTTTGGATTTTTTTATTTCCTCTCATGCTTCTTCTTACTCTGCCAAACTTTTTTCTCCGTTGGGTTCCTCCGACCACACCTATATCTGTTTCCTGTCCTATCGCTCCAAGCTCCAATTCGGCCTTCGGATCCTCCCAAGAGGAGTCGCCCTTGGCACATTGGCGCCGCCTGATTGGGAGTCTTTGGGCAGTACTTATGTAATTTCTCATGGAATAATTACCGCTTCCGTGGCCGGGCTCTTCCAAGTGTGCTGAGCGCATCACAGACGGATTCTCTCAGGCATGGAGGCGATAAATTCGTTTGGTTTAACTTTATTTGTTCAAGTGCTATCCGCAATAGAGAGGAGTCTTTCAGAAGGTACCGTCGCTATCCAACTCCTGACTCTCATTGTGCTTATATTTCTGCCTAGAATTGTGAAAATCTGTTCTTCGACTCGCCAAAAATTCCTTCACTCGACAAAAATGTGAAAATCTATCTAATTTTAATTCTTCTCGCTCTTTCTGGCATCTAGCTAAGAACCTCTTCAACAACTTTACTTCTCTTCTTTCCCTCCTCTTCTCCATTCCGACAGCTCAGTTGCCGTCTCTTTTCCTGACAAAACTGAATCCTTCGCTCAAACTTTCGCCTCCAACTTAACCATTAGTGAAGAGGCTCATGTTCCAAAGACCGGCTCCCGCTCGATTTTGACGCCTAAATTTATTTTATAGTTGATTTGGGTACTTTAGGATATGAAAAACAAAAAAATTTTGGGTGGCATTTTTTCCTGGCATCGTTAGAGGGTGGGGGTACGCAGAGAAAATATATAATATTCCAGTGTTGAGCCAGTTAAAATAAGTATGCTTCATCACACGATTATATGTGGGTATGTTTTCTTTTCAGATGCTGGTGGGAAATTGCTTGTTTGTATCATTTTATCGCGATGTTTGTGAACATCTGAGCGGGAGCGTGATGCCGGGAGAATAGGGGCTCCAATAAACCTCAGCCCCCCCCCCCCCCGCCCATGGCCTAAACCATTAGAGGTACAGTAAAATTAAACATACCTTACAAAAGAGAATTTAATCCTGCATTTAATGAGAAACAATTAAAACTTGGTGTTCCCGCCATTGGCTTCCAAGACAGCCTGAATTCGCTTTGGGTAGCTTGCCAAAAGTGATGTGAATAGATCTTGATCGTTACGCAAATTTGCTAAAACAGTTTCAATGTGTTGCGTCATTGTATCCTTCGAAAATCGATTTGCTGCAGGTTCTTGAAACAAGATACATTCAACCTTGTCCTTTATAACTGATCCAATGTGTTCACAGATGTTCAGGTCAGGAGAATTTCCTGGCCATTCTTCATTTCCAAAGAAATCGATCTCATGATTCCGCAACAACTGTTGAGTGGCTAATGCCTTAAAGCAGGGGGCCTTATCGTGCAGAAGTGTGACCTGATCGACATCCATAACATTGTTTGGGTTTCTTAGAAAAGGAATGACATGCTGGGATAGAATAATATCACGAAAATACTGTCCATCCCAACTCTGACCATTTGGCTTCAGCACCCACATGAATTTCTTTGCAGTGAACAAAACAAACACACCAACACAGTCTGGACTTTTTAATAATTCGCGATAATGTTTATTGTCATCGATTTCATCTGGTGTTGTGGCCCACACTCGATCATTTTGGTAGTTAGGCCGACGTGTTACGTAAACAAAAAATTCATCGGAGACAGCTAAATGCATGAAATCATCCACATCCCAATTTTCAAGATAATGGGCAAACCACATTCTGTCATCGATGTTAAGTTGAGTTTTTCTTGGCTTTGGAAGTTCATGCCAAGGCTTTAAACCTTGCCTATGACGGTACAGTCGAATGATCTCACCACTAACGATCTTTCCTCTCAACACTTCGATCTCTCTAGAAAGTTTAGCACAGCTGTTTTTCCGCTTACGCGTACCGCTTTCAATGATGTCCTTTGTTTCCTGAGAGAGTGGCAAATTTGGGCGCCCAGATTTGGTTGTATCCATTTCACATTCATCCAAAGTTTTATTCCAATTTCTTTTGACGAAGTCCTCACTTCTTCGCAACTTTTTGGCAACCCATGAACGTGTTATAAAGGTGGCTCCAGCATCACGAGCTTCCCGAAATGTTATTGCTCGTATGCGATCTATCACACGTTGCCTCTCCGAATCACCAATTAATTGAGAAGCCGTTATATTATCACTTTATCAGCTAGAGTAATTTTAATACCTGCAATAAATAAAGAATTTTATATATTTTTATAATCACGAAAAACTATTTCGATATAAGTAAACATGTAAGCTGCAAATGGGGGGGGGGGGCTAAGGTTTTTTTGGAACCCCTTATATGATTCAAGGTTAGTAAAACAGATCATGTACCAATAATATCCTCACATGCTCAGAAGTTTGTAAAAGTGTATATCTATAGTAATAGTGTGCATATCACCTTCATTATTATTTCGATGCATCTCTCTCTTTCAGGACTTCGCGTCGGATCCAGTGAACTTGTTACCATCGAGCATCTCAGAATACAACGTAACACAGTCCTCAGATTTAACAATGTCTAGACAACTGAATATCAAATGCATCATATGCAATAAAAGTGGGTCTCTTGTGGACGGCCCACCGATTGAACGTGCAGAAGACATCCTACACTATGCAGAACACCGTGTTGCATGTGGTGAACTCAAATATAACCCCCTTGTTGAATCGATGGCGTTATCTCGAATAGACCTCGCTTGGGTGCGATACCACTTGTCGCAAAGAGGTTGTGCACAAAGTATTGCTGGCGAGAGCTGAGAAGAGGCACGCAGCGTCCTCATCTGGTTGGTCAGTGAACCTTCCGGCAAAGAGAGTTCGTCCATCCAAACCAAATGAAGAAGACATTCGTGTGAGACGACACGTGGGGTTGCGCCTAAGCAGAAAATATGCGTGTTTTCGCCATGCCCACAGTCGTGGAAGTCCGAGCCTCTGCATAAAGCAGCAACTGACAATATTGCATTAGTGCTGATCGACATAAAGAACAATACAACAAATGATCATCATAGGACTTGTCTATCGAACCTGGAGGATGCAGGAGATGCCGATGCCTTAGAAATGTGGTACCATAAGAATTGTAAGCGAAAAGCCGAGCGTTCCTGTCCTGTGTCAGTGTCGAGTGAGTCACAAGAAACTATAGATGTGAATATGAGTACACGGAGGCGCATTTCTGATATAGAGCTTGTTGATGCTGTCAGAGCCTCACTTTCTCGTGGTATGGTTATTAACATGACATGTAAACAATGAATACGCTTCTTTATTGCATGAGAATAATGTCACAGGTATACATCATGATCAGAAAAAGTATCTCAAGCAATTGATAAAACAACATATACCATGTGCTACATTTGTTCCGTCCAAACGACGTAACGAAAGTGAGAATGTGATGACAACTGAGTCATTGTCTGATGTTGTTGACTCTGCCATTTATGCATGAGTCGAGTCAGATGCTAATGATATTGTGCAGGTGGCAGGCACTCTGAGCATTGAGTTGCTGAATCATCAGAATCAGTGAAGGTTTACTGGCAGCATTAACGATTTTAACAATCCCCTAAAGTTGGAATTCTTTCTCAAACAATTACAATTCGGTACAAAGTCAAAAGAGGTTTCAGGCAAACGTAATGATGATGTTATATCCTAGGTCCTTGTACAACGTCAAGAGTGACAAACAAGTGAAGCATAAACCTAAATCAGATGTAGGGTTTGTCCAAAATACTGAAAACCTCTGTCACTGGGCCTGCCTCTTACTGTGCACAAGAAGGTACGCAACAAAATTTTCATAAGTTTCTTGTCAGACATCCAGCTAGGTGCAAGTTATGATGTGTTGAATATTGAGAAGAGGGTAGCATGTGGGGTCGTGGCTAGAATGAAGGCTACGGGGGGATATTGCTTGCTTCAGTTTGTGAAGGCAAGTCAATTTTCTTTGCAATCAACAATACAGATTTCACTGAAAATACCAGCTATGAGCAGAAACAACTTCACGGGATCGTTTTGAACCAGGAGGATGACGACGAGGCAGATCCAGTCAACGACCCCAACGTTATCCCAGATAAGCCAACGCCAACATATATTGAGATCAAATACCGTAACGAGCCCATAATCTCACTGAAGCCTATCAAGTTCGATGCATATGGGTTTGGGAGTTGTTCAGATTCACTCAAGAAATATTACCTCGGCAATGAGATTGAGCATGCTGCAGAGGTTCCCGAACCCACAAATAACGCCAGTGTACACCAAGATGAAATGATGGAGCGCGGCAACGCTCAGGGTGGTGATGTTGCGGGTGACGGTCAAGATGAGATGGAGCGCGGCGACGCTCAGGGCGGTCAGATAGCAGTCGATGGTCAAGATGAGGTGATGGAGCACGGCGATGCTCAGGGCTCAGTACTGAAAGTATCTAAGGCAAGGGAAAAAACAGCCGATAGACAAGTTTTGTGTGATGCCGATCTGGGCTGCAACAAACTCACTCCTGCTGCAAGCACAAGGGGTTGAAGTGAAAACAACAAACAGTGAAGTCGTAGCGCCTCTCTTCCAACAACCACCCACGAATTATGCTACACAATACACTTTGCTCATGCTCACACAGGACATATAGTTGGACCAGAGAGGAAGATCGTTATAACGCTAGACCTTGATTTATACGAACGAACTTTGAAAATTCAGACATCGGTGGGCAATACTAACTGTGTGCTTCGCGCTGGTGAACTGCATATATGCTCTGCTCTACTTCATGCGCTTGGGAAATACGTGAAAGGAAGTGGTTTCGACTTGGTTACCATTGAAACAAGTGTTTACTCCCCTGCTGCTCTCCGACAGATATTCACGGCAAAGCCTTCAAGAGAGGCATCGAGTACCATATAATGAACGCACTCGCTTGCTTTTACATGAAGTGTGATCTGGTTCTTGGTGATCAGCCTCCAGGAGCACTCACTCAACACTGCAAGAAGCTGCGTAGCTGCCTCCATGGAAGAGATCAAGATGCAGTCGAGATATTCGATGACCTGTGTTCTCATTATGCTGAGAATATGGATGAGAGCATTGGCTCACTCGATACAGGTGATCTGGGTGTCTTCATGACGAACTACATGACTCAAGTCGAATGCCTCCTCAACCTAGTGCGTGCATGTCGTCAGGGTGACTGGGAGGGTTACCTTGCCGCACTTGATGAGCAGATTAAGTATTTCTTCGCACATGACCTGTTTCATTATGCCCGTCTCATGCCCGTCCATCTGGCGCAGATGAAGTTGAAAACAGCGAGTCCAGAGACGTGGTCAGCACTAAAAGATGGTGACTTTTGTGTCAAGAAACGGACACCCGTTTTACCCATCTCGTTGTGGATCAAACGCTAGAACAGGAGATCAGAGAGTTGAAGGTTGTCGGAGGGATCACGGGAATTATGCAAAATGAGGGAGCTCTTGACCGGTTTATGTTGACAGCACCAGAGCTCACACGCATTGTCACTCAATTCCGGCGGCGATATTCCCGTTCCAAAAGCACTACATCGAGCGAACATTACCGGCTTGCTGGCAATGTAGCCAAGCGTTCGACTGAGAATGCCTTCAAACTCAAGAAGTGTATAGTAGAACACTGCGACCCGTTTCTCGCGGGTCCGGAACTCCCCTAAAAAACAGTGTCGTATCAATGATCATCCCAGAGAGTGCAAAAGGAGACATTCTGGAGAGGGATGCAAAGGGTCAATCTCTCTACGAACAGTTTGTCAAGGACAGACTTGTAAGAGATTCCCCACTCTCACTCTGGGACCCCATGAAAAAGGCGAAATTCAAAACACACATCACTTAGATGGTGAAGATTTGTGTGAGTGTAGGAGGGGGCAAAATAATCAAACTACGGGAGGAGAGGCAGCTCCTCGCGAGGTTCCTTGTAATCCAACAAGCTCGTCCACAACTGTTACCGAAGTTGAAATATAACTTACCATCGGAGAGCACGAGATGGCTATCAATCCACGATCCATGTTTGCTGGAGACATCTCTTCTCATACCTACTGATAAGAGCAGTATCGTGAAAGTGATTGAAGATCATACAGCAGCCCCTAACAATGTCCCAGAGGCGAGCGGTCTCGACCGAACACCGAACGTGAATGAGCAAATGCACGTCAGGGAAGGGGAATTGGAATTTCCTGAGCTTTATTTCACAGGGGAACGAGAGGAAGTCATAATCATTGATGGAATGGCGGTAGTCTAAAGTATGAAGAAGTCACCTACACTGAGGGAGATTTCTGACGCAGACCTTCATGAGGCGAATCATACGTCTGATGAAAGAGTACACAGAGGATCGGATTATTTTCGATCAATATATTGATAATTCTCTCAAATCCAAAACTCGACAGAAGAGAACTGGTGCAGCACAGAGCATTGAATTCAAAATTCACGATGCAATGAATATCGGCAAGATTTCACTGAAGGAGCTGCTGGCCCACACAGCCACCAAATCAAGATTAGCTCAGCACCTCGGCATCAGTTTATTGGCGTTCGAAGGCTCCACGCAAGGCGTGTGTGTTGTATACGGAGAATCTGCACATACTAATCGTCCTGGCCTGGTTGATGACGACCTGATGACGTATACACACGAAGAGGCAGACACCCTGATCCCCCCACACGTGCTGGACGTCCAGAAGCAGTCCACGGTACGAGCAGGGCCTCTGAGAGCTGCCCCGGGCCCCGGGGAAGGATTGGTATATAGGGCTCCCCTGTTTACTCAGTATTTTATTATGAATGTTTTTTGTGTACATAACAAGCAAATTGATTATATGGCCAAGTCACTATTCAAAACATACAGTATGAATAAACAACTCAGAAGAAAATGACCATTTTATTTTTCGAATCAATTATATTAATTCTATTACCATACAATTTACAAATGCAGTAACAGTCCATGCAGGCAAGATAATTGTTTACTGCAAGATTTTCATAATTAGAAGTGTACTTTCTTTGCCTTCTCTCTATCAAAGTGGTAAATGATTTTGATGAAATTTAAAGTACGGGCTAACTGGCTTTCAATTACAATGGTTCTCAGATCTGTCAGTCGGTCTTGGGCAGATAATATTTTATCTGTTTCAGTTTGACTATGATAATCTCTATAAAATGTATGTTCATTAATTATATTTCCTCTCTGTGATTTAATCAATTGCTTTATTAATATTTTTAGATTTTATACCCCCTCTTTCCGGGCCCCCTAGAGGTCCGGGCCCCGGGATTTAACACGGCCTCCCCGCCTTCTCGGCGGCCCTGAGTACGAGAGATATTGATGTGTGGTCGCCTGATACAGATGTCACTATTCTTCTGATGGACTTGGCCTCAAGGAATCAGTATCCGAGTGCCAAGCTGTAGTTACTGACAGGAAAGGGGATCAAGTACCGAGCCATAGACATCCATCAGAGAGTCAGCGCTATTGCTCCACAGAAATCTCTAGGCTTCATAGGGCTTCACAACTTCACGGGAGCAGATTGGGGCGGGAAGTTTGTTGGAATCTCCAAGAAGACATGGATATCTGCCTATCTCGCTTTACCGGATGATGACGATGTCATTGGGTGTTTTCAAAGACTCGGCCACAACTTCAATGTAGATGACATGTTGATATTGGCGCCTATAGAACGGTTTGTTGCCCATATATACTCTGAGAAGACACAGTGTGTAACCCTCGCCGACATCAGGTGGAAGCTTTTCCGCACGAGAAACACTGAGGGCGAAAAGCTTCCTCCAACCCGAGGCACAATGATACCGCACCTAGCGTGTTCACTTCATGTCCATGCGTGACAAGTCCTATCGTGAGCTTGCTTCGAAGTTGCCATCACCTGATGGAAATGGCTGGCAGAGGTCTGAAGCTGGCATCTTCATCCCAGTGAGGTGTTTGCATAACCCTGCCCCTCTCGCGGTTTTAGAACTCATCAGATGCGGATGTAAAGAGTCCTGCGAGGGAAAGACTAACTGCTTTTGCCTAAAAAAATAACTTATGTACTGCTCTGTGTAAATGTTCTGACTACTCTAATGTGGGTAACTATAAAGTTGTCGATGATGATGATATATAATATTGTGTTTTGCATGTATGTATTGTCAGTATCCAATAATCTAAGTGAGTCAATAGTGTAAGAGAATGAGGTACATTCTCCATGTCTATAGTTTTACACACCATGTAAATCTACCATTTTATAGGAGCATTGGTATTTTGATGAGAACTTGTCATACGAAGTTCATGCCAGAGGCAGGCAGAGAAGGGTCATCCACGTTTTGAAGGCCCTTATTATTGTATTCATTATATTCCAATGTATTCATAATGTATATGTAATCTTCAAAACTCACCAAAACAACAATAAATGTGTCTCCCTGACTGACTTACATGAGTTTTATTGTGACTCATTTGGACCAATTCGTTAGCTTAGACTATATTGACCCCAAAATGGGGTCAAATGGGGTCAACAAGAGATCAACACACTATATGTTGTCAAAGTGGTGATAATGTCAATGAACAAGTATGAAATGTCGTTCATTCGACACTTTGTAGTGTATCTAAAAATACGTCAATTTACGTATATACGTATAGAGAGAAATACCCCCCAATATACCCCCTGAAATACCTCCCCAAAATATCGAAAAAAAATACTACCCAAAATTTTCTGTTTTTACATCTCTTAAAGTACTCAAATCAACCATAAAATCATGGACAATTCCGGTGCTGCTCCTCCATTTCCTCCTCCCTCTGACTTTATTATGTCTGAAATTAGAATCCCTTCCAAAAATTTTCTTTCTGCCCTATCTGGTCTCAACTCTTGGAAGGCGTAAGTTCCTGATGCTGTTCCTCCTGTTGTTTTCAAGAACTGTGCTTCTGTGCTGACACCATGTCAAGGCAAACTCTTTCGTCTGTGTCTTTCATCTGGTACTTTTCCTTTCTGCTGGAAGTTCCCTTTCATTCAGCCTGTCCCAAAGAAGGGCGACTGCTCTCAACCCTCCAACTATAGTCCAATTGCTTTGATTTCTTACCTTTCCACAATTTTTTAATCTATCTTCATATAGGAAGATTCTTAAACAACTCTCTTTTCATAATCTTCAGATTGTCAGTATAGGTTCCGCAAGGGACACTCTACTGGCGATCTTCTTGCATATCTCTCTGACTCTTGGTCATTCTCCTTTTGGGATTTCGGTAAAATTCTTTGCGCTGGACATCCAAAGCTTTTGATAGTCTGGCAGAAATCTTTAATTTTCAAACTGCCCTCCTTCACTTTCTGTCTTTCTCTCTGTGCCTTTATCTCTAATTTCCTTTCTGGCCGATCTATACCTGCGGTTGTAGATGACCATTGTTCTTCTCCTAACACTATTAATTAACAGTGGTATTCCTCAGGGTTCTGTCCTGCACCCACTCTATTCCTTTTATTTGTCAACGATCTATTAAGTCACACACCCTGTCCTATCCACTCCTATGCCGATGATTCCATTCTTCACTTCTCCACCCGCTTCAAAAAGCATCCCTTTCAACAGACACTCAATGCTTCGTGTGGGACGGCTACGGTACACCTGACCTCTGAACTTTCTACTATCTCTGATTGGGGCAGAGAAAACTTTGTGGTTTTCAATGCCTCAATCTTTTCTCTTCTCTTACCATTCTTGTCGTTTCCTTTTCTCTTGATATTTCCTGGGAAATTCACATATAATCTCTTTCTAAAACACTCAGTTGCTCTCTCTGTACAGGGATTTTGTCCGCCCCTGTATGGAGTACGTTTCTCGTGTGTGGGGTGGCTCAACCCACTCAGCCGTACTTGACCGGGTAGAATCAAGGGCTTTTCGTCTCATCAGTTCCCTGCCTCTTACTGACTGTCTTCAATCTCTCTCTCTTCGCCGTAATGTTGCATCACTCTCTCTTTACTATCGCTATTATGACGGACACTGCTCTTCTGAACTCTCTATCTGCATGTCCCCTTTAAGGAAAGCACGCAGTACCAGACTTTCCACACATTTTCATTCCTTTTCTCTCCAACTCCCTAATGCAAGGGTTAATCGATATTTTCCATTTTTCATCTACTCAACCGGTGAACTCTGGAGCAATCTTCTTCAATCCATCTTCCCCCTGTTTATGACCTTCAATCTTTTAAACGCAGTGTCCAATCATCTCGAAAACCCTGGACCTTGGCTTTTGGCTCTCTTCTTCTTTTAGGGGGCGTCATTTTTGTGGGCATTCGCCCTTGTCCCTTCCTTCCTGCTTAAAAAGAAAAAATTTCGAACTTATACTGTACTGGAAACTTTAACGACTCTCCTATTCTGACTCGCGTTTAATTCACTTTATACACGGTAGTGTGTGTTTAGTTAGGCCTAACATAATTGGGATGCCGAAACACAAAAATAGATTTTATTTGACTGTCATTCAGTTTTACTTTTGATTAAAAGCTAAGGCGAATTAAGATTAATATGGCACTGAAAGAGAGATAGGTTAAATCGACCTAAGCCGACTATAATTAATGGAATTTACATTAAAGCAAAATATGAAACAGAACACATCTTACGATCACGAATCTCAGTGAAAACCAACTTGAAAATGAGGCGCATGGTTACCAACTAAATTTTAAAACAAATTACTCTCTGGGCATACCAACTGAGTTAAAACTAATTTCTCTCTCTCTCTCTCTCTCTCTCTCTCTCTCTCTCTCTCTCTCTCTCTCTCTCTCTCTCTCTCTCGGCAGTTAATTTAAAACATTCATTACATGTGGGAAAGAGAGAGGCTGTGCCTAACTCGGGTAAAAGGCAGCTCAGCACAATATAGGTGAAAAAGTGATGTGACTCCACGTATAATAGCAAAATCTGAAGTTTTTTGAACAATACTAGAAATACACAAGCAGAAATAGTTAAAAATGTAGGTGTTAGCCGGTAGTATGTGTCTTCAGTTTTCTAAAAATCCGATTGGGGCAAAGTGCTTCTCCTGCAAGCTCCAACAAATGTAGTAGAAAGAAAAAAATAACGCGAAAAAATTGGAACTGATTTTAGTGCCCAAAGTGTTCGCAGTTGCTTGTTTAATGCAGGTCTCTCCGCGTAGCAATAAAAATTGACTGCTGCAATGAGGAAAAAAATATACATTTGGGCTAAAGACCACTTTAACTGGTGAAATGAACTGTAGAACAAGGTAAATGATTTGCATAGAAATCTTGTATTCATAGTCATAATTATTTCTTTTTTCTTTTTCAAGAATATCATAATGTTGAAGTGGTTTCTATTTTCAACATTATTTCCATGCAACTCGTGGCTACCTATTATAAATTGTATTTATCCTCTGAAACTTCAAATTTCAGAGGATAAACCCATGTATTATTCATCAGATTGTATTTTCGTGTGAATCAACGCTCCAAGTTGCAAATGCTACCCCTCAGTATGTCACAAGACGACAGAATGAAAAATTCCATAAAGATCGTCTGATTCAAAGAGTGAAATAACCAAATTCAATCACTTCACGTCGTGACACCAGTTCGGGCACTGGGAGGCACTTTTGACGTAGGGGAAGGGTGAAGGGCCAGCTGGCAACTGAGGGTCGGGCAAGGTAGAATCGTTGTCAGTGGAGGAGGGGGGAACCGCTACAGTGGGAGGCGTGGGATCCTCGGGAGTGGGAGAAAGGCGAGTCAACTTTGGGAAGGGGGTCGTTCTCGAAGTAAGCTGGGTTCAAGCGGTCGAGCTACACAACGTTTGTGTGGGCGGCACGATTGAGGGTGAAACTTTTGCCACCTTTCTGCAGTACCGGAAAACCTCCGTTGTACGAATGTTGGGGGTGGATGGTCTCGTTTCCGACGAAGACGTGGAATGTAGGGATGTAGGTTCGACGATGACTGGGGTGGCGGGGAGGGGAACTGAATGAAGATCACGCATGGTGGCTCACAAACCGTCAGCGTAGTTGTGAAGGATGCACTCCTGACGAAGTGAAAAATTCCCGGGACAACCGTAATGAAGTATTGTACACACTACACAAGCTCAGCTGAGGTGCATTAAAGGTCGGCTTTGACGGCAGCATGCATTCCGAGGAGGACAAGAGGGAGGGCGTCTGTCCAACGTGGACCGGAAGAGGTCATTCTCAAGGGTGCCTTCAACTGACGGTGGAGTGATTCGACAAGGCCATTAGCCATTAGCCTATAAGCAGTGGTTCAAATACAGGATTCGAACTGGCGCCTACAGTTGATGGTAATGGTAGAAAGGGTGCCGAAGCGGGAGACCCAACCACTGACGAAGGCGCGGACGGCAGGGTTCGCTGTGATGTCTTGTATCGGAATCGCCTTGGGCCAACGCGTGAAGCGGTCGATGCACGTCAGGAGATACATGCAACCGTCGGAGGGAGGAAAGGGGCCGACGAGGACCGAATGTACATGATCGAAATGTGCGTCAGGGGGATTGAAAGCAACCAAAGGGGCCGTTGTGTAACGATGTAACTTGTCACGCTGGCACATTTGGCATGCCCGAGCTACAAGTGATACTGGGTCACACAAAACGAGACGTGAGGGGGAATTGGAGTCCCTGAATGCCGGGGTGGGGAAAGAAGTGAAGTCGGTTCAAAAGAGAGTGGCGAAATTCCTCAGTGTGACATTTTTTAGCTGCAATGACCTGGTCGAAATACGAAGCTGTTGCAGTTCTTCATCGTGGCATTGGGCTGCTGCAATAGCCAGAAAAAGAGATACGTTAATGGTCAGGCGTGAATGGGCGGATGCAGCAGGAATAGGAATTAATAGGAATTAATTGCAAAGGTAAAGCCGATGATCCGTGAATATTGTAAATTCCCTTCCTTCAAAGTAGGGACTAAAATGCTTGACCGCGATGTAAATCGTAAGGAATTCGTGACCAACGGCACTGTACTTCGTCTCAGCTGGCTTGAGCAAACGAGACAAAAATGGCAAAAGTTGCCAACCGTCGCCACGCGCTTGCTGTAATACGCTCCCCCCCCCCGCAGAATCAGACGTGTCCACGATGAGGCTGATTTCTGCTCCCGGATGTATGTAATATAGAAGCACTACGTCAGAGAGGGCAAAACTGGCGGCATCAAACGCCCGTTGGGTGTTCTCTAACCTAAGAGAGTATAGAGGGGGCACAGAAGTGCCAGGAATAGGGAACGAAACGTCGGTAGAGATTCGCCATGTCCAAAAACCTTGCACAGCTTCTCTTAAAAGTGGGGGATGGGGAGGTTCCTGATGACGTCATTCCTCTGGGGTTTGAGAGATACCGTCGGGGATACCGTCGCCTGATGACCTAAATCCTGCACTTCAGAGACGCCAAACTGGCATTTGTCGAGGTTCCTCGAACCGAGCAAAATCCTGCCAAGATGGTGCACGTGCACTTCTTCGTCAACGCTGGCTACGAGGAGGTCATTAGTGTAGTCGAAACGGAATGGAAGGCCACGAAGGACGGCGTCCATAAACCTTTGGAAGGGTGTGATGATCGCTGTCTTCGATATCTCCTCCGTCGATCTTGGAGAATCTTTTGTCAATGGAGGTTGGCGAAGTCCTGTAAATGGGAAGGAGGGTAACACTCGGGCACTGCGTGGGCGTTGAATGCCCTATAGTCGCCATATGGTGATGGCCAAGGGCTTTTCGACTGCCTAACGTTGCCCTTTTGATAATGTGATCGAACTCGGCCTTTGTGATACGCAGACGGATGGGCATCAGACGACGTGAGCGGAGGTGTGTGGGCGGTAAGGAGGTCTGGATATGTACAACGCCGTGTTTCACTGGTACCTCGCGGTTGCAAGGACGTATCACCGACGGAAATTCCGCCAGAAGATTACCGTTTTCCGAAAAATGACAGGGGGCTGAACACTTACGGGCCTGGTTACCGTACCGTTGGTGATGCCAAAACAGGCCACTGTCGTTGCGGGAACATGGAGTCCTTGAATGGTGCGAAGGGATTCCCACGCCCGACTCCGGTGGTGTGGAAGTTCCTCCCGCTGGTGTTGCATTCACTGGTAGAGTTCCATTGTGCCGCCTGAAGTATGGGCAAGACTCAGTGCCAGTGGTAGCACTGCCGGAGGTCTCCGCGCCCATGTTGAGTGAGGGCTGTGGCACTCGGGGGAACGCAATCTTGAGTCTACAAGGAGCAGCTATTTGTGCCGCTGTAAATGATCGCATAGCTATTAGCCACTATTAATTTCGTACCGCGCGAATTATTGCACATACTGTCCGTTGCCAAACACGTGAAGTCACATAAGTCACTGTTAGATGCAATTAGTTCGCAAGATTTCCTCTGCAGTTCGTTGTACCAAATTAAATAAAAAATGGTTAATGTCATCCCCCCCCCCCCAAAAAAAAACATATATATATGTTTGAGATGTCATTAAAAATGTGTTTGCACAAATTCATTGTAAAATAATGATGGTGTCACTCCCTCCGCACTTCATAGTGCGCTGGTTACAGACACTAGTTCATTCTTCATTGGTTTCTGATTTGGCGGTAGGCTTTGTATTATTTAAACAGGAAATTGACGAGAAAATTAAGGGTGTCTGGGGTCACCATAGAAATTCATTAAACGGATAAATATAGACTTTGTGTTTTTTCTTTAATTAACGGAACAACATATAAATGTTCACAGTGAATAACACTACAATGTCTTAAACTGAATATGCATGAATTGTTGAAATTTGAACCCTGGTGGGGACAGTTTTTGCATATACTGTATATATATATATATATAGGGGCGGCTCTGGCCTAGAGGCTGTAAGGCTGCAGACACCCCCAACTAAAATGACGAATAATGCGTCTCTACGGTCTCTTTATTTTATTTAAAGTGTTGTATTAAACAAAAAATGAGAGTCTAAACTAAACTGATTTTTATATATTAATAATGTGACGAAATAAAGATAACTTCCAGCAAACAATGATGAATAAAAGGTTATTTAAAATGTAATATAAATATAGGGCCTACCGCGCTAAGATGTAAATTTTAAGGCTGCAATCGTGCAGTCTATACACAGTATACAGGGTATGAGATTTAGTGAGGACTGTGAGGTGAGTGCGGTCACTTCACTGCTGCCAGGTGCACGATGTCCCTAATGATTAATTTCACGTTTAATTCGCTATATTTGATGAAAGTTGATCTATTTAAATTATACTTCCGTCACCGTGTGTTAATATCAAACTATTAAAAACTGAATTTTCAAATACATTATTGGTAAAGTTGAAGATAATGATATGATATGCAGCAAAATTTGGATCTTTTAAGTCTGCAGCAGATGCAGCCTGCTAGCGTACAGTTGCAGACGGCACGTGACGGCAGTGTTCGGACGCTGGTTATCAAGTGTGGTCAGTCATTGTTTCCTGTGCTAGGCTGATCGTGCTTCTTTTTCAATTAAATTTATTATTGTGAACCAGATTTCTACTTGGTTATTTTGATTCAATTAGCTTATCTAAAACTTTTATTTCTCCCTTACATACAAGCCATGGAAAATACAGTGACGTTTTTGAAATCAATTAAATTTTCAAGCCTAACCTACCTCGAAAAGGTTGAAATTAAAAACAAAGGCAGTCCAACTCCTGCTTTAAATATAGAAGAGACAGGTAAAAGTAGAAATAAGGATTACGTTCGCAAATTTAATTCAGCTATTTATGATAAACATGATTGGATTTGTGGCTGTGAACAAAGTATTTATACTAAGTATTTATAATTGAACTATTATTTAAGCTAGTTTTCTTAATTTTTGGACCTTATAAGTATTTTCGAAAGCTACAGCCTTCCCACTTTATCGAGTCTAGAGCCGCCACTGTATAATATATATATATATATATATGTTAAACACAGACCGTGCATGGAACAAGGAACTCTTCTGGGAAAATTAAATCCACTATAGTCCGAATAAGTAATGGTAAATGACAAATACCATAGTTTTTCTTTTTCATGATGCTAGCCCGACGTGGGCAACGGGTCTCTCGTAAAGAGGTCCCATAAATATAGCTTCCCTCACCAGCTATCTGCAAAGCAGACAGGATCCAACTATGTATTTGTCATTTACCATTACTTATTCGGACTATAGTGGATTTAATTTTCCCAGAAGAGTTCCTTGTTCCATGCACGGTCTGTGTTTGACATATAAGTTTCTCAGGGGACCATTCTGAGTTTGTGTATATTAAACGGACGTGTTACGTGCCTTAAAAAGTGGACGCTCAATGTCCCGGTTGAGGTTTAAGTTTTGGTTTTTTTTTGGCTAAAAATACAATAGTTACCCCTTTTTCTTTGATTTATTCAATCCGACGTGAATGCAACGAGTCTTTTACTTATATAGAGGTTCTGAATGTAGTGGGACTAGGCTTGCTTTAAACCCTAGATCCATGTCCCAAAGCTGGATCCTCTCTGCTTTGCAGATAGCTGGTGAGGGAAGCTATATTTATGGGACCTCTTTACGAGAGACCCGTTGCCCACGTCGGGCTAGCATCATGAAAAAGAAAAACTATGGTATTTGTCATTTACCATTACTTATTCGGACTATAGTGGATTTAATTTTCCCAGAAGAGTTCCTTGTTCCATGCACGGTCTGTGTTTAACATATAAGTTTCTCAGGGGACCATTCTGAGTTTGTGTATATATTTATATATATAGTTGAAAATTATATTTTGTTCGTCTTGATTCGATTAATTATTTGTGCAGTAATATGCACAACACTTTTGTTCATTATTTGACTCTCTAATTTTCAAATTTGAACCATTTTCGACATCAATGATCCTTCACTTCTTTTACTTCCTCCGAGCTAAATCGCTCTCTCGAAGGAGATACAGGTCTTATATAAAAAGAGAAACGACAACGAGTCGGAGGCGTTTGACTGACTAATGAATTATGGGATCAGATGACGGTTGCAAGAGCTCCTGGAATCTGAAACATGTATTGTTTTTAATGAGAAAAAATCAAGAGTAGAACCATGAATTGTGAAAATTCATCAGAAAAGTGGTTACAGGTTACATAAATTTCCAAGACAGACTAAGACACAATAAGACAGAGGCGGGACGGAGATAATAAGAAAAAGAATAGAAATCCTAAAGTTGACTGAAGTGATGGTAGTTTTCAATTAAATTAACTCTATCGGGTAATCAAAAATAAATTCAGAAAAAAATATTACAAATCATTGTTGTAGATAATTACCATACCAGTTTTAATGGAAGGTCTAAGATAAAAAGTTTTTGTTTGTGAAATAAACAGGCTAAAGTTACTAGCTATTTTCTGATATTTTATAAAAATGTGTCAACCCAACGATAATATAATGTAACCATGTTGGACAATTTAAGGAAATGGCTTTCTTTTAAACTCCGACCAACACTGAATAAACCTACATAATTCGCGCGTGTGCTACAGCTAATGTTAAAGTTTTCATTATATAAAGTGTATAATTTTAAATGAAGGAGATTGTAGACACCAATCGACCAGGGAAGTGCTCCGGTGTAGATGTTGGCTCATGATGCTCATCAGGCTTCGCTGAGGATGGCTTTTCCAAATATTTCAGTAGTGCTCCTGAGAAGAACATAACATTACATATTCTGTTAATTTTTGCTAAAATACTCTTTCTTATCTTGTTTGATAATTGATGTGTGTGAACAGAATTTGAGGTGATGTGCTCCATTAAATTTCACATTTCGAAATATTATAAATATTACAGAGACTAGCTTACTCTACACAATTCCTGAGCACTTGCCTAGCTTGATGGTCTACCTAACCTAGTTGCCTGAACTGTAATCATAAGAATATACAAGTGGCACATCTCACCTGTGCTACTGGAAAGCTTCTCCTCCTTTATTTTCTTCTTTTTCCATTTTTCAGCTCCTGATGGATAATGTCGTTTCATTTTCCAAGATGCACGAAGTCACATCTAGTTAACCACAACTAATCTGCCAAATAATAATAATCATGATGATAATAATAATAATAATAATAATAATAATAATAATAATAATTGTTATAATTGTAACGTTAATCAAATACATTCAAATAATTAGACCATTTAGGTTTTAACCAACAAAATTCACATTATCTGAAAAAGATGAGAAAATAATTAAGAAACTTGAAAACATAACGAAAATAATCCTAGTTTTTAAAGTGTTACAAAATCTCTTAATAATTAGTAAATTTGTGAAATAATATTTTACAATACTAGAAAAATTAAACATTTAGGAAAGTATAAGCATATAGTGAGAATAAAGTTAAATAATATAGAAATAAGATCTCACAATAGTTATTTACACATAACGACCAAAACGTTTCGTTTGTCTCCGTTTTATCACATTTGTCTCATACAAAAACTTTAATTAATACGACAATAATAATGATAGTAATAAGGATAATAATAATAATAACAACAATAATATTAATAATAACTTCAGCTATATTCCTATTCTTGCCCACTGACCTATGACCTGGGAGCCTGTATAGGGGCCCTAAGCGGCAGCTTAGTCTGCTTATGCCAGGAAACGGCCCTGAGTGGGAGTAGACTTCGCAGGTCCAGTCTATGTGTATGAGTGTTAGAAAATCTAGAAGAGGAAGAACCATTGTTGTCCCAAGGCGATACGATGACTAAGCTGATTGATGCAGCATTGCTTGTATATATATTAAGTTAAGGTGTATATATATCCATCTCATAATTGTAAGGTTAGTGAAAAATTAACTTAATTTAGAGCTATCATTTTTGAGCTCTTGTGGCATCATTGTTTGGTCACACTGTTGGCATCATTTTGGGACGCTGCGCGTCTTTTCTACTCGTTTGTGGAAGGTCGTACGTAAAGGTGTGGTCTGATAGACAGCTCTCTTGCAATTCAGTTTGGTTGTTTAGATACATGATTGTTGCATCCTGCAATAGTCCAGGTTGCGTTGTTGTTGCAAGGTTCAGAAAGAAGACCACAAATAGTACCCTTTTTGTTTACTTTAAGTTCACGTAATTAAGGTCTAAGGTAGGCCCGCATCGAGTCAGCAACCCTGAGGTTACCCTGAGGTAGGACCTAATAGGATCTCAAATCCGTAAGTTTTAATTTAGCTTAACTTGGGCTTTAGGTAGAATTTGGCCGTTCACGGCTCAGCTGGGATTTTGAACCCGACAAATAAATAAAATAACATGGTCCTTCAGAACCGGATTCTACCCCAAGACTGAGTCAGTGACTATTTTTCGGCAAAGTTCTGATTGTGCAAATTGTATCCCAAGTTAGGCCTAGACGGGTTGAGTATTATTGAGTTAAGGTCCCAGGGTAAAAAGTTTGGTCGCCCAATTGCGAAACTTGGCCAGTCGTCTGTCGTTTTTGGCTACATTTTTTCCGGTTTGGTTAATTTTGGGTTATTATTGAATTAAGGTCCCAGGGTAAAGTTTGGTCGCCCAATTGCGAAACTTGGCCAGTCGTCTGTCGTTTTTGGCCTACATTTTTCCGGTTTGGTTAATTTTGGGTTATTATTGAATTAAGGTCCGAGGGTAAAGTTTGGTCGCCCAATTGCGAAACTTGGCCAGTCGTCTGTCGTTTTTGGCCTACATTTTTTCCGGTTTGGTTAATTTTGGGTTATTATTGAATTAAGGTCCCAGGGTAAAGTTTGGTCGCCCAATTGCGAAACTTGGCCAGTCGTCTGTCGTTTTTGGCCTACATTTTTTCCGGTTTGGTTAATTTTGGGTTATTATTGAATTAAGGTCCCAGGGTAAAGTTTGGTCGCCCAATTGCGAAACTTGGCCAGTCGTCTGTCGTTTTTGGCCTACATTTTTCCGGTTTGGTTAATTTTGGTTATTATTGAATTAAGGTCCCAGGGTAAAGTTTGGTCGCCCAATTGCGAACTTGGCCAGTCGTCTGTCGTTTTTGGCCTACATTTTTTCCGGTTTGGTTAATTTTGGGTCATTATTGAATTAAGGTCCTGGGGTGGAAAATTTGGTATTCCATACTGGTGTTTGGTTAGTACCCCACCCAGCAATTCAGTTTATTTGAAAGTAAAATTAGCGTTTGATCAGTTTGGTTAAGGATTTCTGCCAATTCAGCTCATTTGGTATTGAGCCCAAGGGTTGTTTACATTGAAGATGAGTGCATCTGAATTGAACAAATTTATAAAAGGAGAAGCGCCTACAAAGGTCTAATTACAAAGGTCATTGCCACTATAGATTCTGCCATAGAGCAAGAGGATTTACGCTTAGTGACTGCGCAGCTTTCCATATTAGAAACTAAAAAGGTTGCTCTAAGTGAGGTAAATGTTAAAATTGAGGCTCTTATAGAAGAGGATGAAATAGAAAATAACATAATTTACTTTGAAGAGATTATTGATGATATGATTAACGTAGGCCTCCGAGCAAAAGAGTTTAGCAGCTCAGTACAGTTAGAGACCAGGTCTAATAATGAAACACAACACTCAACAAATGATGCTTGTGAAGTTAAGGTTAACAGATCTGTAGTTCAATTACCGAGGCTTGTACTCAAAACATTTTCTGGGAGTATTCAGGAATGGCAAGGATGGGCAGACAGTTTTCAATCAGCAGTTCATTCTAGTCAAGTGTTAAGTGCCGTGGAGAAGTTTAATTATTTGCGGTCCCTCTTGGAAGGGGAGGCAGCAAAGACTATAGCAGGATTAGCATTAACAGAGGCTAATTATAATGTGGCTTGGGATATATTAAAGAAACGGTTTGGTAAGCCAGAGATCTTAATTAAAAGCCACCTCCGTGCACTTTTAGCTATACCTCCTGTTAATAATCCTAATAGTGTCAAGGAGTTACGGCAGTTATATGATGAATTTGAAATTAGAACTAGGTCCCTGGACAACTTGGGTGTAGGAATGGAAAAGTATGGTATAATGTTGGTTCCTACACTGGAGTCTAAATTGCCTAGCTCAATTTTGCTTGAATTAAGTAGGGGACACTCTGCAGAACATGTGTACATCCCCCTTCAGCAGATGTTAAGTCTTTTAGGCACAGAATTAGCAAGACGAGAGGGAGTTGAGTTTGCACAGTGGGATGGTAAACAAGGGGACAAAGGCAGGCACAGCACCAAAGTTTCCACAAAAAGGAATAGCCCGGGTACAGTGTCAGCTCTACATGCCTCCTCTGAGAATAAATTAAAGGGAATCAAGGAATGCATATTTTGCGAAGGCAACCACAAGTCATATAAATGAGAGGTGGCTGAGGCCTTACCCTTTGAGGATAGAAAGGACAGGGTAACTAAGTCCACAGCATGTTTTAAATGTTTTTTGAAAGGTCATAGAGCAAGGTTTTGTAAGTTTAAAATTTTGTGCAAAAAATGTCATGGTAGGCATCAGCCATTATTGTGTGAAAACACTCTTAGTAGGCCTACCCTAGAAGTAGAGACATCAGTGGCACATGCCACTGCTATGCAAGGGAGTAAAGGTAAAGGGGGATTATTGCAAACAACTGCAGCCTTATTAATTGGGAATGAGGGAGAAGCTACTGTAAGAGTGTTGTTTGATAGTGGTAGCCAGTGTAGTTTTATTAAGACCAGAATTTCCAGAAAATTGAAGTTTAAAGAACTTAAGAGGGAAAATTTAAGAATTTCTGGGTTTGGGGGTTCCGTTCAAAACCGAACCAAATTTAAGAAGGTAGAAGTTCTGGTTAAAGGGTTGTTACCGCAAAGTCCCACTATCAAGGTCCAAGCTGTAGAGATTGAGGAACTTTGTGCTCCAGTCACTACTTGTTTAGATATGGCATGTGTCCAAGAATTGCAAGTTAAAGGAATTAATTTGGGCAATAATAAGTTTGAGGGAACAGAAGATATTAGTCTTTTGATTGGAGCTGACTATTATTGGGACTTCATCACTGGTAATATTGTCCGTACATCTCAAGGCCCGGTAGCTATTGAAAGTAAGCTAGGCTGGATGCTACATGGTAGTTATTGCAATGAAATGGAAGTTAAGGCTCTTTTTGTTAAGATTGAGGAGAACAGCCATGGTCTGGAAAGGCATTTGAAAGCGTTTTGGGAACTTGAATCTATTGGTATAAAGGACAACCAGGCAAGTACAGTGAACAATGATGTTTTAGAGCAATTTGAAAAAGGGATTGGGTTTAGAGATGGTTGCTATGAAGTTGGCCTACCATGGAAGGATTCTTGCAAACCCGGTTCAAACCTTCAGCTAGCTAATCGGAGGTTGGAGACTTCATTGTACAGGCTAAGAAAAAATGAGGAGTTGTTAATTGAATACGATGAGGCCATCCTAAGTTATGTAAGGGAGGGCTATGCTGAAAGGGTGCAAAGTGAGCTGGTGAGCCAGGAGGCACATTATCTGCCACACCATGCAGTGGTACGGCGAGACAAAACTACCACCAAACTGAGGGTAGTTTTTGATGGCTCAGCAAGGACAAAGGTGGTGTGTCCTTGAATGACTGTTTGGATGCTGGGCCAAATTTAAATGCAGATTTATTTTCCTTGTTACTGAGATTCAGGTTTGGTAGAGTAGCATTGACTGCAGATGTGAAGCAAGCCTTTTTGCGGATAAAGTTAAAACTAGAGGACAGAGATGCAGTAAGGTATCTGTGGGTGGATACGAAAGACTTGTTGGAAAATGAACCTAAGGTTCAAGCATATAGAATGAAGTCAGTGTTGTTTGGACTCAGCTCTAGTCCATTTCTGTTGGCAGCTACTATGCAGTACCATTTTAAGAAATATTCTGAAGTCTATCCTAACACTATTGAACACATAAGGAAAAAATTTTATGTTGATGATTTGCTATGTTCCGTGGATAATACAGAAATGGCTAAACAGATATTCATGGAGGCTAGAGCTATAATGAGGGAGGCTGGCATGAAGCTCAGAAAATGGCAGACCAATCATTCGCAATTACAAGAGTTTATGAGTCATTCCTCTGTAGTACCTGATGCAGCAGAAAGTATTGAGGATTCTGGTATTAAGGAGTTGTGGGCAATAACGCAAAGGTGCTAGGCATCGTTTGGCAGCAAGATGATGATTTGTTTACCTTCAATGGGAAATCTTTAGTAGAGCTGGCTGAGAATGAGACAAGGTGGACAAAACGTACAGCTCTTAGTTTGGCTTCGAAGGTCTTTGATCCTCTTGGATTCCTGGCTCCATTTGTGATAAAGTCAAAAATTTGGTTTCAGAGCCTCTGGGAAATTGGACTTGGTTGGGACCAAGAGTTACCTGATCATATGGTGGTAAGGTGGAAATATTGTTTCAAAGAATTGGCACATCTTGGAGACATTGAAATCCCAAGATGGTACTTTGGAGAGTTGAACAATAGTCCAGACAATTTGGAGCTGCACATCTTTTGTGATGCAAGTGAGGAAGCCTATGCAACTTGTATTTATATAAGAGGCGCATTGCAAGAGGAAGTAAGTTGCAGGTTGGTTGCTGCAAAGAGTAGAGTAGCACCTTTGAAAAGGCTTTCTGTTCCAAGGTTGGAATTGATGGGTGCCGTTATTGCTAGTCGGCTTGCAATTACAGTGCGAAAGTCTTTGGCCCTCTATGAAATTCCAAGCTATTATTGGACAGACTCCACTATAGTTTGGCACTGGTTAAGAAGTCAGGCAAGGAAATGGAAACCATTTGTTGCCAATAGGGTGGAGGAAATTCAAGCGCACACAGATCCCAAGCAATGGAAGCATTGTCCAGGCATCCAAAACCCCGCTGATTTACCAACACGAGGAATTTCAGTGAAAGATCTTTCACAATCAAGTTTGTGGTGGAATGGGCCAGAGTGGCTAAAACTTGGAAGTGAAAACTGGCCTTCTAATCAGCCTATTGTAGGGGAATGCCAGGCTGAAGAAGCATGGGTGAGTGAGGTGAGAAAATGCGCTGTGAACAGTTGTCAAGTTATGCAGCAGGGCCCCATATTGAGGCTTGAGGACATTAGCAGTCTGAAAAGATTGTTAAGAGTGACAGCATGGATATATAGATTTACCAACAACATTAAGGGAGAAACGAGAAGGGAAGGAATTCTGAACAGTAATGAGATTCAGCAAGCCAGGAAATACTGGGTGGTATATGCGCAGAAGGAAAAATTTGGTGAAGAGCGGGAATTGCTCACCAGCCATCCATTACAGGTTCTACCAACACATTCTGCGCTCAAGGGTTTGGATGTGTTTTTGGATCAGGATTTATTGAGAGTAGGAGGTAGACTACAGTTTTCTGGGCTTCCAGAGGAGAAAAGACATCCAATTTTGCTACCTTCTGGGGGGCACTTTGTGGACCTTTTGATCCTGGATACTCATCATAAGCTGTTACATGCTGGAGTTAGAGAAGTGATAATAGAGATTAGACAACAATTTTGGATTCCCAAAATTAGACTAGTAGTGAAAAAGGTCTTGCATAAATGTGTGGTTTGCAAGCGTTGGAGTGCAAAGCCTTATTATGAAAAGGTGGCTCCACTTCCAAGAGAACGGTGTGTCTATACTGCCCCATTTGATGTAGTGGGAGTAGACTTTGCAGGGCCAGTCTATGTGTATGAGCGAGGGGAGTCTAACAAAGGTTATATATGTCTTTTCACCTGTGCTACCACCAGAGCAATCCATTTGGAGTTGGTAAGCAACTTAAGTAGTGATGTATTTCTTTTGGCCTTTAAAAGGTTTGTGAACAGAAGGGGTTTCCCAAATAAAATCATATCGGATAATGCAAAAACCTTCAAAAAGGCTGCAAAGGAACTCCAAGAAATTTGGTCCTTGCTAAAAGAGGAAGGATTCCAATCCTACTTTTCACACCAAGGGGTACAGTGGGAGTTTATTGTTGAGAGAGCACCATGGTGGGGAGGATTTTGGGAAAGGCTAGTGAGAAGTGTAAAGTGTCCATTAAAGAAACTTTTAGCTAATGCTCATTTGAGCAAAGAAGAATTCTCTACTGTTTTATGTGAAGTAGAAGCAATGGTGAACAGTAGGCCTATCACTTTTGTTTACAACAGTAGGCAGGATGCAGAGCCATTGACACCAAATCATTTTCTTTGTGGTAAACGATTAACATCAAACCCCAGTGTGCCAGAAGACTTGCAGCCTATCCAGAGCACTCAAGGAGAGTTAACCAGACGGTTCAGGTACCTTGAAGAGCTACAAGATCAGTTATGGAAGAGGTGGCAGATGGAATACTTGCCAGAACTCAATTATTACCCATCAGGCAAGGTCCAATGCAAGACTCCAATGCAAATTGTATCAAGGTGGGAGAAGTGGTAATGATTGGGGATGAAAGACCAAGGCAATGCTGGAAGCTTGGCATAATTGAAGAGTTGTTTGTTGGCAAAGACAATTTAGTTAGGTCTGCACTGGTAAAGACTTCAGGAGGAAAGTTAAAGAGACCTATACAAAAACTCTATGCTTTAGAAATCAGCAAAAGCACAGATAGTCAAGATGAAACATTTGAGTTACAGCCTCATGAAGAAGGCTTGGCTAACCTTGCAGAAGGTAATGACAACAATGCCTCTTCGGTGGGGAGTGTTAGAAAATCTAGAAGAGGAAGAACCATTGTTGTCCCAAGGCGATACGATGACTAAGCTGATTGATGCAGCATTGCTTGTATATATATTAAGTTAAGGTGTATATATATCCATCTCATAATTGTAAGGTTAGTGAAAAATTAACTTAATTTAGAGCTAGCATTTTTGAGCTCTTGTGGCATCATTGTTTGGTCACACTGTTGGCATCATTTTGGGACGCTGCGCGTCTTTTCTACTCGTTTGTAGAAGGTCGTACGTAAAGGTGTGGTCTGATAGAGAGCTCTCTTGCAATTCAGTTTGGTTGTTTAGATACATGATTGTTGCATCGTGCAATAGTCCAGGTTGCGTTGTTGTTGCAAGGTTCAGAAAGAAGACCACAAATAGTACCCTTTTTGTTTACTTTAAGTTCACGTAGTTAAGGTCTAAGGTAGGCCCGCATCGAGTCAGCAACCCTGAGGTTACCCTGAGGTAGGACCTAATAGGATCTCAAATCCGTAAGTTTTAATTTAGCTTAACTTGGGCTTTAGGTAGAACTTGCCCTTTAGAATTTGGCCGTTCACGGCTCAGCTGGGATTTTGAACCCGACAAATAAATAAAATAACAATGAGCAAGGGGAGTCTAACAAAGGTTATATATGTCTTTTCACATGTGCTACCACCAGAGCAATCCATTTGGAGTTGGTAAGCAACTTAAGTAGTGATGTATTTCTTTTGGCCTTTAAAAGGTTTTTGAACAGAAGGGGTTTCCCAAATAAAATCATATCGGATAATGCAAAAACCTTCAAAAGGGCTGCAAAGGAACTCCAAGAAGTTTGGTCCTTGCTAAAAGAGGAAGGATTCCAATCCTACTTTTCACACCATGGGGTACAGTGGGAGTTTACTGTTGAGAGAGCACAATGGTGGGGAGGATTTTGGGAAAGGCTAGTGAGAAGTGTAAAGTGTCCATTAAAGAAACTTTTAGCTAATACTCATTTGAGCAATGAAGAATTCTGCACTGTTTTGTGTGAAGTAGAAGCAATGGTGAACAGTAGGCCTATCACCTTTGTTTATAACAGTATGCAGGATACAGAGCCATTGACACCAAATCATTTTCTTTGTGGTAAACGATTAACATCAAGTCCCAGTTTGCCAGAAGACTTACAGCCTATCCAAAGCACTCAAGAAGAGTTAACCAGAAGGTTCAAGTACCTTGAAGAGCTACAAGATCAATTATGGAAGATATGGCAGATAGAACACTTGCCAGAACTCAATTATTACCCATCAGGCAATGTAAAGGGCTCCAATGCAAATTGTATCAAGGTGGGAGAAGTGGTAATGATTGGGAATGAAAGACCAAGGCAATGCTGGAAGCTTGGCATAATTGAAGAGTTGTTTGTTGGCAAAGATAATTTAGTTAGGTCTGCACTGGTAAAGACTTTAGGAGGAAAATTAAAGAGACCTATACAAAAACTCTATGCTTTAGAAATCAGCAAAAACACGGATAGTCAAGATGAAACATTTCAGTTACAGCCTCATGGAGAAGGTTTGGCTAAATTTACAGAAGGTAATGACAACAATGCCTCTTTGGTGGGGAGTGTTAGAAAATCTAGAAGAGGAATAGCCATTGTTGTTCCAAGGCGATATGATGACTAAGCTGATTGATGCAGCATTGCTTGTATATATTAAGTTAAGGTGTATATATACTGTATATCCATCTCATAATTGTAAGGTTAGTGAAAAATTCACTTAATTTAGAGCTAGCATTTTTGGGCTCTCGTGGCATCATTGTTTGAGCACTCTTGTGGCATAATTTTTTTGGGGGCACTGCGCGTCCTTCCTACTCGTTTGTTGAATGCGGCACTTACAGAGCGTGGTCTTATAGAGAGCTCTCTTGCAATTCAGTTTGGTTGTTTAGATACAGGATTGTTGCATCGTGCAATGGTGCAGGTTGTGTTGTTGTTGCAAGGTTTAGAAAGAAGACCAAAAATAGTGCCTCTTTTGTTTTTTTTCTTAATTTTATGCAACTGAGGCCTAAGGTAGGCCCACATCGAGTGAGCAACCCTGAGGTAGGACCTAATAGGACCTCCAAGTCCGTAAGTTTTTAGTCTAGCTTAACTTGTGCTGTAGGTTAAACTGGCCCTTCAGAGCTTGGCCTTCACGGCTCAGCTGGGATTCTGAACCCAATAAAATAAAAAATAACAGCTCCAATGCAAATTGTATCAAGGTGGGGGAAGTGGTAATGATTGGGGATGAAAGATCAAGGCAATGCTGGAAGCTTAGCATAAATGAAGAGTTGTTTTTCGGCAAAGACAATTTAGTTAGTCTGCACTGGCATGCATATGAGCCAAAATTAAATGCTTAAAATTAAGTGTTAATTTAGAGTTTTAGCAAGTTATGACTTCATCTTTTACAACTAAGAGAGAATGTATAAAAAATTAATATTGCAGAATTTAACATGATTACATGATTAAGCTTAATCTGAAAAATGATTAGGTAATTTAGAAAAGGAATAATTCATCAATTACTTAGCAAAAATAAAATATAAAGAAAATTAAATTTTTTTCCAAACTTGCATTTCATATACAGTTAGAGTGTTACGCGAGTTTGAACTTTATATGCGAAAATGAATGTTAGAATTATTAATTTTTACATAAATATTGATATATATTATTTAATATATTTCGTCGATGGGTTCAAGTCGCAGTTTAAAATTAGATGCTATTCGAATCGTAATTTGACACGCCGAATTACAGTGTCCTTCGAATTTTGGGATCATTTGTGATGCAATACTTTTTGTCATATCATGATTCGATATTAACACTTATAAATAAGTTGTATTCCTCTACAATCTACATATCGTCGATTTTGACTGCAGCGAAAGGAGAGGGGGAGGACGAGAGGGGGATAACGAGAGGGAGAAGGGGAGGAGGAGAGGGAGGGAGTGAGGGTCGGGTAGAAAGAGGGACTGCGTTGTTGTCACATCTCGGAGAGGATGGAGCGGAACTACTGCAGGGGACTGTACATGTCAAAGCCAGCGACGAATTCAAATACATCGTTGAAGTATGTCTTTTATGTATATTTCCGCGGGGACGATGATAGAGAATTGTGTTCCGATTAATTGTAATGAATTTTGTAGCTCTTCAGAATTAGCAGGTATGTTTCTTATATTCAGAGTTAGCATCATCACCTTTTTATTGAAATTTAGATGGTCGGAACCTATGTCATTATATCGTAATAAACAATTTCGGAGACAATATGTGACAGATTAAAAAATTTATTATCACCTTCGTGTTTATCTCGTAACAGTTCTAAAAGGATTGGAAGGTCTTCCAGGTGAGTAGGAGACATAGTTAGGAGTTCGACTAGGAAGAGAAAGCAATAAAACCTTAGGGAAGTTGAAAGGGAAGGAAAATTTGGGCAGGATGCTACAAATGAAGTATACGGAAAAGCACTTTTCTGTTTGGGAATCACATATCGTATGTAGCATGAACAAATGAAAATGATGATATCATAAAAATAATAGTAGTCTAAGTAATAACAACAATAGTAATAATAATAGATAGTGATAACTAATAAGAAATTATAGATAATAATAATAATAATAATAATAATAATAATAATAATAATGGAAATACAAGTACTAAAGAGGTTCTTATTTTAAAGTACAGTGTACAATTGAAATTAATTGGGACGGAGCCTATGAAGTTATATGGATAAAAATTCACATGCACGAGATTTTATTGGAATTTTTACACGGGCCGGAGATCTCTTTATATATACTGTCCCGTTGCGAGCGAAGCACTTCGAGATTTCACCTGGGAAATCCTTTCTGAAATCTCTTATCCTTTCGAAGAAGTTTCTCTTATAGCTGGTCAGATACTCGTTAACGAAAATTCTTGGTCTCATCTGGATGCACGCACCTACGAATTCCTTTTTCACGTCTTCATTCGGGATCACAGTCCTGATAGGTCGTGTGGCTTTGTTCTCCTTGGGTTGACCGAGTCTAAAGGCGTCTATGAAGTCTGTTGTTTTGGCACTTATTCGAAGATTTCTTCGCAAAGCCTCGATTTTATGATTCAGATCTTCATTTTCGCTTTCAGCCGGTGTCTCTGGCCCACTAATTACCATAACATTCTTATAGTGACCTCTGTTTTTTTCTGAAGGGTTTCACCTCTCTTCTTATGTTTGGCGGATTCTTTCTGCAAGAGAGCAACTGTATCGCTGAGGGATCCAACTTGCTCCGTGAACGTCCGCGTAATCCCATATAGCTCGAAGAACTTGCAGTTATCATTGCTTAACCCTGTTAGCAGTTGCTGCTGTTCACCGGTGCCTTGCACCACGGCAGCACTACCTGTGGAAACAGGTGGAGAGGAGAGAGATGTGGCACCACTGCTTTAGTCCCAGCAGTTGGATATGTCGCTTTGGGTAGAGGAACTGGCTTCGTCGTTCGTGGCATATTGGTGGGAGGAGTTTAGGCGTTCAGTCCTCCTCTATGGGGATAGGTTGGTAGAAATACGGTTCTTGCTGCCTTTACCCATTTTCATTTTGAATTTACTATAAAATTTCTTATGAAGTTGCTACTTTCCTGGTCGTGAGACCAAATTATATGCAGTATATATATATATATATATATATATGTTAAACACAGACCGTGCATGGAACAAGGAACTCTTCTGGGAAAATTAAATCCACTATAGTCCGAATAAGTAATGGTAAATGACAAATACCATAGTTTTTCTTTTTCATGATGCTAGCCCGACGTGGGCAACGGGTCTCTCGTAAAGAGGTCCCATAAATATAGCTTCCCTCACCAGCTATCTGCAAAGCAGAGAGGATCCAGCTTTGGGACATGGATCTAGGGTTTAAAGCAAGCCTAGTCCCACTACATTCAGAACCTCTATATAAGTAAAAGACTCGTTGCATTCACGTCGGATTTAATAAATCAAAGAAAAAGGGGTAACTATTGTATTTTTAACCAAAAAAAACCCAAAACTTAAACCTCAACCGGGACATTGAGCGTCCACTTTTTAAGGCACGTAACACGTCCGTTTAATATACACAAACTCAGAATGGTCCCCTGAGAAACTTATATGTTAAACACAGACCGTGCATGGAACAAGGAACTCTTCTGGGAAAATTAAATCCACTATAGTCCGAATAAGTAATGGTAAATGACAAATACCATAGTTGGATCCTGTCTGCTTTGCAGATAGCTGGTGAGGGAAGCTATATTTATGGGACCTCTTTACGAGAGACCCGTTGCCCACGTCGGGCTAGCATCATGAAAAAGAAAAAACTATGGTATTTGTCATTTACCATTACTTATTCGGACTATAGTGGATTTAATTTTCCCAGAAGAGTTCCTTGTTCCATGCACGGTCTGTGTTTAACATATAAGTTTCTCAGGGGACCATTCTGAGTTTGTATATATTATATATATATATATATATATATATATATATATATATATATATATATATATATATATATATATATACATACATGGTGTCCCAAAAAGAGTGACCCTAAACGAAATATTAATAACGTTTTTATTAAAGGTGCTAGAAGTAAATACTAAAACATAAAATAACAAGCGATGGTGTAAGTTTTATTCCCATGCACTAGTAAACCTCTACATGTTTTCTATCATTTACTATAACCAATCTAATTCTATGTTTAAATTCTTCGATGGCACGCTCCAGTACAGATGGGGAGATGGATGTGATAGTTTCCTGAATACGCTGTTTCAATTCCACAATGTTTCTCGGTTTGTTATGGTAAACCTTAGACTTAACATAACCCCAAAGATAAAAATCTAAAGGTGTTAAATCGGGGGAGCGAGCGGGCCATTTCATTGATCCTCCTCTACCAATCTATCGTCTTGGGAAAGTCTCGTTTAGAAATTCTTGTTGAAAGATTATGGTTTGAAATGATTCAGGAGTTTCTTTTAGTAGTGGCACAAAGAAATCTTTTAACATCTTTAAGTACGAGGCACCTGTAACAGTCCGTTCTTCAAATAAATACGGACCATAAATTCGAGAACTTGACATTCCACAACAAACATTCACTTTGGGCGAATCACGTTCATGTTCAAAGGTCTCACGTGGATTTTCTGGTCCCCAAATTCTACAATTGTGGCGGCTAAGTTTTCCAGATGTATGAAACGTTGCCTCGTCAGTGAAGATGACGTTTTTCAGGAAATTTGAGTCTGAATCAATGAACTCGATTAGTTCCTGGCAAGTAGCAATTCTTACTGCGTAATCTTCTTTAAAAAGTTGATGATGCACTTGCACTTTGTAACATTTTAATTTCAGATTTTTGTGAAGGATTCTGTGAACTGACGATCGTGGGATGTTTAACTCAACTGAAACTCTCCTTATTGACGTTTTTGGATCCGTGTGAAATGCTTCCATAACAGCTTGCGACCTTTCTAGAGACTTACTCGGGCGTCCACAACGCGATTAGTTCCTGTATGACGTCATCGATACTTTGCAATTTATCATTTAATATTTTTCTGATGTTATCTTTACAGTTACTTAGTTTTGCAGTCACTCTTTTTCTCTTTCGAAACAATGCCCTCTTTTGTCTCTCGAACCTGCTTCTCTTTCCTCTTTGTTGTGTTTTTTGGACATGTCTTTCCACAATATATATATATATATATATATATATATATATATATATATATATATATATACAGTATATATATATTATGTAGACGTCAGGTAATTTCGATCGTGCCTAGAACACTGGGGTTAGTTTTACATGTAGATGAAAGAAAACAGCAAGATGTGAACTTTCACGCGCAAACAAAAACATGTCCTTCCTCTGCGAAGGTTACAATATACAGTATACAATAACATATATAGTATATTATTAATCTGTGTAGGCATATATATCAAAATAAAAAATAAGAAACTTTTTTATGTAGTAAGGAGGGGGCTAAGGGCGAGCACCCAAAAAGTGACCCCTCCACAGAAGATGGAGAGAACAAAAAACAAGATCTCCGAGGTTCAGTGATGCCATTTATCTTTTTTTAATAGAAATTTTGAAGAGGTTGTGTAGTGTGCAAGATGCACAGTGGCGGATTATTATTGAGGCTGAAATCTCAGGTCCCCATGCTTGAGGGGGCCCCCAATCAACTGAGTTTCGATGATATAATTCGAGATTTCGCAAACTTCTTTGAACATGTGTACACTGTACATTCCCCTTCAGCAGATGTTAAGCCTTTTCGGCACAGAATTAGCAAGACGAGAGAGAATTGAGTTTGCACAGTGGGATGTTAAACTAGGGGACAAAGGCAGGCACAGCACCATAGTTTCTACAAAGGGGAATAGCCCAGGTACAGTGTCAGCTCTACATGCATCCTCTGAGAATAAATTAAAGGGAATCAAGGAATGCATATTTTGCGAAGGCAACCACAAGTCATATAAATGTGAGGTGGCTGAGGCTTTACCTTTTGAGGAGAGAAAGGACAGGGTAACTAAGTCCACAGCATATTTTAAATGTTTTTTGAAAGGTCACAGAGCAAGGTTTTGTAAGTTTAAAATTTTGTGCAAAAAAATGCCATGGCCGGCATCAGCCATTATTGTGTGAAAACACTCCTAGTAGGCCTACCCCAGAAGTAGAGACATCAGTGGCACATGCCACTGCTATGAAAGGGAGTAAAAGTAAAGGGGGATTATTGCAAACAGCTGCAGCATTATTAATTAGGATGGAGAAGCTACTGTAAGAGTGTTGTTTGATAGTGGTAGCCAGTGTAGCTTTATTAAGACCAGAATTTCCAGAAAATTGAAGTTTAAAGAACTTAAGAGGGAAAATTTAAGAATTTCTGGGTTTGGGGGTTCCGTTCAAAACCGAACCAAAGTTAAGAAGGTAGAAGTTCTGGTTAAGGGGTTGTTACCACAAGGTTCCACTATCAAGGTCCAAGCTGTAGAGATTGAGAAACTTTGTGCTCCAGTCCAGGGGCGTAACTAAAGTATTTTGCACCCGGGGCGGATCCTTCCTTTGGCCCCCCCCATAAATAATTTTAAAATTTAAACACACAGAAAAATATATTATGTTTGCAAGTAGATTTTTAAACAGTACAGTACTATCATAAGTAAATTGGAAATAAGAAAAATGCAGGACATTAAAAATTGTGAACAGGTAATACTGCATTTTATTTTATACAAAAAACACACGAAATCCAGTCTCAACGCTCAGCCTATTCTTCAAAGGTAAATAGAGAGGATTCACAGTCTCTGCTTTCGAGCCTTAATTTCTGTAAATTGATCAGTGACCTCATCAAAATTCACCTTCTTTGCATATTCATGTTCAATTGAAAGTAAAGCCAGATTTGTCAATCTTGTCTGACTCATGGTCGAGCGAAAGAAATTTTTTATCAATTTCAATTTGGAAAAACTTCTTTCACATGAAGCAATAGACACACAGACAGTCAAAAAGAATCTCAAACACAGTGACAAGCTTGGCAAAGATTCACAAAAATCCCATTTCACAATAAACTCCAGAAATTGCAATGCTGTCCATTTCTTTGCCTCTTCAACGCTGAGTTTGGCAGCTTCCAAATGCCTCCGAAGTCGTCCAATTTCCACACTGATATCTTCATCAGAGAATAAGATCAACTCTCAAGTCATTTGGAACCGGGATTGGCCAAGCAGCGACATCAGAATAAATTGAAAATCTATCCGTCTCCTCTTCTTCATCAGAGTCTTCATCCTGTTGGTGTGGACTTCTGCTGGCGTCTCCTTCCTCTTCATCAGCTTCACTGCTTTTAGAAGATGAATTGCCATCCTCCAGTCCTTGCTCTCTCTCATTTGAATCCTCTTGTGAAGATGCTTCTTGTATTTGCCCTTGTATTTCCTATTGCACTTGATGTTGAAGGCGTCACATACTTCAAAATTGATCCGGACATTGCCTGAGCCACCTCTTCTCTTGCCTTCTTCATTTTTCTTTGTTGGAATCCACTGGGTCGATTTCGCTTCATAGTGGATGTTTTCTGCAAAATTTTAAAATCAAAAGGTATAAAGTATGAACATGGATAACAAGCATAAACGATTATCACTTGAAATACATTAACTGAACAAATTGTCTGTGATTATTTGGGGGGGGGGGGGGGGGGTTAAGTGCAAACACGACTCCTATAAAAGCAGAAAACTATGAGCATTACTCACAAATATCTAGACCACTGACAAAATGAAAATGAACAGTATATCCAGTAAATAAAGAAGTAAAAAAAAATTTATTACAACAGAAAAGCTTCAAACAAGTGGTTCTCAAACTTTTTCCAACCAGATACCCATTGAGTTATCAGATTATCAACCCAGAGAAGCAGAGACAATTAATTATCAATGCCAATGCATTAACACTAATTCAATATAGTATGGTATAACGCTAGCTATTATAATTGATATCATTATTTAATAAGCAGTAAGCATTAACAACATATTAAATATACAATGATACTACACTGGACATTGTAAAATTGTTGAACTTGACTAAGCCAATAAGCATTAGTACTAATTCAATATAGAATAGTACTGTAGTTGTTGATGTATTATAACATCACGACGATGCATTTACCGGGTATTATAACATCACGACGATGCATTTACCGGGTATTATAACATCACGACGATGCATTTACCGGGTATTATAACATCACGACGATGCATTTATAAACACTTAAACATCACTGTGATACCACATTGTCAAAAATTACTGGAAACTGGTATAAGTACAATGATATTGTTATAAACACCAGCACTTTATGCTTTATCATAATTATTTAATGAAACATACCTCATGTATGTGGAGTCACAGTGTCAAGTGAACAAGACTTGGAATGTCAGTTGCAGCCAGCTGGCTATGCTCAACAAACTGATGACTAAAACGTCAACAAACGTTCGCCGTTCGATGTCATTTTTATCAAATATTTAATTTTTCGTTTGTAAATTTTGTATTGCCAATAAAAATAAAAATTTATTTTTAAATTTTTTTTCTTACTTTGGCGAATTTTTAATATGGTTTGAAAACTTGTACTGGCATTTCAACTCTCCCGATGGCACCCCCCTCCTGGGTGTCACCCGGGGCGGACTGCCCCCCTCGCACCCACCTTAGTACACCACTGCTCGAGTCACTACTTGTTTAGATATGGCATGTGTCCAAGAATTGCAAGTTAAAGGAATTAATTTGGGCAACAATAAATTTGAAGGAACAGAAGATATTAGTCTTTTGATTGGAGCTGACTATTACTGGGACTTCATCACTGGTAATATTGTCCGCACATCTCGAGGTCCGGAAGCTATTGAAAGTAAACTAGGCTGGATGCTACATGGTAGCTATTGCAATGAAATGGAGGTTAAAGCTCTTTTTGTTAAGATTGAGGAGAACAGCCATGGTTTGGAAAGGCATTTGAAAGCCTTTTGGGAACTTGAATCCATTAGCATAAAGGACAAACAGGAGAAGCAGGCAAGTACAGTGAACAGTGATGTTTTAGAGCAATATGAAAAAGGGATTGGGTTTAGAGATGGTTGCAATGAAGTTGGCTTCCCTTGGAAGGATTCTTGCAAACCCAGTTCAAGCCTTCAGCTAGCTAATAGGAGGTTGGAGACTTCATTGCACAGGCTAAGGAAAAATGAAGACTTGTTAAATGAATACAATGAGGCCATCCTAAGCTATGTAAAGGAGGGCTATGCTGAAAGGGTGCAAGGTGAGCTGGGTATGTCTAATGCCATTTAGGTGGACAAAAGAACTAAATTCCTCACTTGTAAAACAAGTACCATTGTCGGAAACCAGGACTACGGGTAAACCCCATCGAGCGAAACACGAACGGAGTAAGCGAATAGTAACACCCGAAGTCGTGGAAGTGGTTGGAAAAATGTCCACCCACTTAGAGTAGGCGTCTACAATAACTAGGAAATAGGCATTATTTATAGGACCTGCATAGTCAACATGGATCCTGTGCCACGGTATAGTAGGCCATTCCCAAGAATGAAGTGGACTTTTCCTTGGGAGATCTCTTTTCTCTAGGTGTTATTTTATTTATTTGTCGGGTTCGAAATCCCAGCTGAGCCGTGAACGGCCAAATTCTAAAGGCAAGTTCTACCTAAAGCCCAAGTTAAGCTAAATTAAAACTTACGGATTTGAGATCCTATTAGGTCCTACCTCAGGGTAACCTCAGGGTTGCTGACTCGATGCGGGCCTACCTTAGACCTTAATTACATAAACTTAAAGTAAACAAAAGGGTACTATTTGTGGTCTTCTTTCTGAACCTTGCAACAACAACGCAACCTGGACTATTGCACGATGCAACAAACATGTATCTAAACAACCAAACTGAATTGCAAGAGAGCTCTCTATCAGACCACACCTTTACGTACGACCTTCCACAAACGAGTAGAAAAGACGCGCAGCGTCCCAAAATGATGCCAACAGTGTGACCAAACAATGATGCCACAAGAGCTCAAAAATGCTAGCTCTAAATTAAGTTAATTTTTCACTAACCTTACAATTATGAGATGGATATATACACACCTTAACTTAATATATATACAAGCAATGCTGCATCAATCAGCTTAGTCATCGTATCGCCTTGGGACAACAATGGTTCTTCCTCTTCTAGATTTTCTAACACTCCCCACCCAAGAGGCATTGTTGTCATTACCTTCTGTGTTTTTGCTGATTTCTAAAGCATAGAGTTTTTGTATAGGTCTCTTTAACTTTCCTCCTGAAGTCTTTACCAGTGCAGACCTAACTAAATTGTCTTGCCAACAAACAACTCTTCAATTATGCCAAGCTTCCAGCATTGCCTTGGTCTTTCATCCCCAATCATTACCACTTCTCCCACCTTGATACAATTTGCATTGGAGCCCTTTACCTTGCCTGATGGGTAATAATTGAGTTCTGGCAAGTATTCCATCTGCCACCTCTTCCATAACTGATCTTGTAGCTCTTCAAGGTACCTGAACCGTCTGGTTAACTCTCCTTGAGTGCTCTGGATAGGCTGCAAGTCTTCTGGCACACTGGGGTTTGATGTTAATCGTTTACCACAAAGAAAATGATTTGGTGTCAATGGCTCTGCATCCTGCCTACTGTTGTAAACAAAAGTGATAGGCCTACTGTTCACCATTGCTTCTACTTCACATAAAACAGTAGAGAATTCTTCTTTGCTCAAATGAGCATTAGCTAAAAGTTTCTTTAATGGACACTTTACACTTCTCACTAGCCTTTCCAAAAATCCTCCCCACCATGGTGCTCTCTCAACAATAAACTCCCACTATACCCCTTGGTGTGAAAAGTAGGATTGGAATCCTTCCTCTTTTAGCAAGGACCAAATTTCTTGGAGTTCCTTTGCAGCCTTTTTGAAGGTTTTTGCATTATCCGATATGATTTTATTTGGGAAACCCCTTCTGTTCACAAACCTTTTAAAGGCCAAAAGAAATACATCACTACTTAAGTTGCTTACCAACTCCAAATGGATTGCTCTGGTGGTAGCACAGGTGAAAAGACATATATAACCTTTGTTAGACTCCCCTCGCTCATACACACAGACTGGCCCTGCAAAGTCTACTCCCACTACATCAAATGGGGCAGTATAGACACACCGTTCTCTTGGAAGTGGAGCCACCTTTTCATAATAAGGCTTTGCACTCCAACGCTTGCAAACCACACATTTATGCAAGACCTTTTTCACTACGTCTAATTTTGGGAATCCAAAATTGTTGTCTAATCTCTATTATCACTTCTCTAACTCCAGCATGTAACAGCTTATGATGAGTATCCAGGATCAAAAGGTCCACAAAGTGCCCCCCAGAAGGTAGCAAAATTGGATGTCTTTTCTCCTCTGGAAGCCCAGAAAACTGTAGTCTACCTCCTACTCTCAATAAATCCTGATCCAAAAACACATCCAAACCCTTGAGCGCAGAATGTGTTGGTAGAACCTGTAATGGATGGCTGGTGAGCAATTCCCGCTCTTCACCAAATTTTTCCTTCTGCGCATATACCACCCAGTATTTCCTGGCTTGCTGAATCTCATTACTGTTCAGAATTCCTTCCCTTCTCGTTTCTCCTTAATGTTGTTGGTAAATCTATATATCCATGCTGTCACTCTTAACAATCTTTTCAGACTGCTAATGTCCTCAAGCCTCAATATGGGGTCCTGCTGCATAACTTGACAACTGTTCACAGCGCATTTTCTCACCTCACTCACCCATGCTTCTTCAGCCTGGCATTCTCCTACAATAGGCTGATTAGAAGGCCAGTTTTCACTTCCAAGTTTTAGCCACTCTGGCCCATTCCACCACAAACTTGATTGTGAAAGATCTTTCACTGAAATTCCTCGTGTTGGTAAATCAGCGGGGTTTTGGATGCCTGGACAATGCTTCCATTGCTTGGGATCTGTGTGCGCTTGAATTTCCTCCACCGTAATGGCAACAAATGGTTTCCATTTCCTTGCCTGACTTCTTAACCAGTGCCAAACTATAGTGGAGTCTGTCCAATAATAGCTTGGAATTTCATAGAGGGCCAAAGACTTTCGCACTGTAATTGCAAGCCGACTAGCAATAACGGCACCCATCAATTCCAACCATGGAACAGAAAGTCTTTTCAAAGGTGCTACTCTACTCTTTGCAGCAACCAACCTGCAACTTACTTCCTCTTGCAATGCGCCTCTTATATAAATACAAGTTGCATAGGCTTCCTCACTTGCATCACAAAAGATGTGCAGCTCCAAATTGTCTGGACTATTGTTCAACTCTCCAAAGTACCATCTTGGGATTTCAATGTCTCCAAGATGTGCCAATTCTTTGAACCAATATTTCCACCTTACCACCATATGATCAGGTAACTCTTGGTCCCAACCAAGTCCAATTTCCCAGAGGCTCTGAAACCAAATTTTTGACTTTATCACAAATGGAGCCAGGAATCCAAGAGGATCAAAGACCTTCGAAGCCAAACTAAGAGCTGTACGTTTTGTCCACCTTGTCTCATTCTCAGCCAGCTCTACTAAAGACTTCCCATTGAAGGTAAACAAATCATCATCTTGCTGCCAAACGATGCCTAGCACCTTTGCGTCTATTGCCCACAACTCCTTAATACCAGAATCCTCAATACTTTCTGCTGCATCAGGTACTACAGAGGAATGACTCATAAACTCTTGTAATTGCGAATGATTGGTCTGCCATTTTCTGAGCTCCATGCCACCTCCCTCATTATAGCTCTAGCCTCCATGAATATATGTTTAGCCATTTCTGTATTATCCACGGAACATAGCAAATCATCAACATAAAAATTTTTCCTTATGTGTTCAATAGTGTTAGGATAGACTTCAGAATATTTCTTAAAATGGTACTGCATAGTAGCTGCCAACAGAAATGGACTGGAGCTGAGGCCAAACAACACTGACTTCATTCTATATGCTTGAACCTTAGGTTCATTTTCCAACAAGTCTTTCGTATCCACCCACAGATACCTTACTGCATCTCTGTCCTCTGGTTTTAACTTTATCCGCAAAAAGGCTTGCTTCACATCTGCAGTCAATGCTACTCTACCAAACCTGAATCTCAGTAACAAGGAAAATAAATCTGCATTTAAATTTGGCCCAGCATCCAAACAGTCATTCAAGGACACACCACCTTTGTCCTTGGCTGAGCCATCAAAAACTACCCTCAGTTTGGTGGTAGTTTTGTCTCGCCGTACCACTGCATGGTGTGGCAGATAATGTGCCTCCTGGCTCACCAGCTCACCTTGCACCCTTTCAGCATAGCCCTCCCTTACATAACTTAGGATGGCCTCATCGTATTCACTTAACAACTCATTTTTTCTTAGCCTGTACAATGAAGTCTCCAACCTCCGATTAGCTAGCTGAAGGTTTGAACCGGGTTTGCAAGAATCCTTCCATGGTAGGCCAACTTCATAGCAACCATCTCTAAACCCAATCCCTTTTTCAAATTGCTCTAAAACATCATTGTTCACTGTACTTGCCTGGTTGTCCTTTATACCAATAGATTCAAGTTCCCAAAACGCTTTCAAATGCCTTTCCAGACCATGGCTGTTCTCCTCAATCTTAACAAAAGAGCCTTAACTTCCATTTCATTGCAATAACTACCATGTAGCATCCAGCCTAGCTTACTTTCAATAGCTACGGGCCTTGAGATGTACGGACAATATTACCAGTGATGAAGTCCCAATAATAGTCAGCTCCAATCAAAAGACTAATATCTTCTGTTCCCTCAAACTTATTATTGCCCAAATTAATTCCTTTAACTTGCAATTCTTGGACACATGCCATATCTAAACAAGTAGTGACTGGAGCACAAAGTTCCTCAATCTCTACAGCTTGGACCTTGATAGTGGGACTTTGCGGTAACAACCCTTTAACCAGAACTTCTACCTTCTTAAATTTGGTTCGGTTTTGAACGGAACCCCCAAACCCAGAAATTCTTAAATTTTCCCTCTTAAGTTCTTTAAACTTCAATTTTCTGGAAATTCTGGTCTTAATAAAACTACACTGGCTACCACTATCAAACAACACTCTTACAGTAGCTTCTCCCTCATTCCCAATTAATAAGGCTGCAGTTGTTTGCAATAATCCCCCTTTACTTTTACTCCCTTGCATAGCAGTGGCATGTGCCACTGATGTCTCTACTTCTGGGGTAGGCCTACTAAGAGTGTTTTCACACAATAATGGCTGATGCCTACCATGACATTTTTTGCACAAAATTTTAAACTTACAAAACCTTGCTCTATGACCTTTCAAAAAACATTTAAAACATGCTGTGGACTTAGTTACCCTGTCCTTTCTCTCCTCAAAGGGTAAAGCCTCAGCCACCTCACATTTATATGACTTGTGGTTGCCTTCGCAAAATATGCATTCCTTGATTCCCTTTAATTTATTCTCAGAGGAGGCATGTAGAGCTGACACTGTACCTGGGCTATTCCTTTTTGTGGAAACTTTGGTGCTGTGCCTGCCTTTGTCCCCTTGTTTACCATCCCACTGTGCAAACTCAACTCCCTCTCGTCTTGCTAATTCTGTGCCTAAAAGACTTAACATCTGCTGAAGGGGGATGTACACATGTTCTGCAGAGTGTCCCCTACTTAATTCAAGCAAAATTGAGCTAGGCAATTTAGACTCCAGTGTAGGAACCAACATTATACCATACTTTTCCATTCCTACACCCAAGTTGTCCAGGACCTAGTTCTAATTTCAAATTCATCATATAACTGCCGTAACTCCTTGACACTATTAGGATTATTAACAGGAGGTATAGTTAAAAGTGCACGGAGGTGGCTTTTAATTAAGATCTCTGGCTTACCAAACCGTTTCTTTAATATATCCCAAGCCACATTATAATTAGCCTCTGTTAATGCTAATCCGCTATAGTCTTTGCTGCCTCCCCTTCCAAGAGGGACCGCAAATAATTAAACTTCTCCACGGCACTTAACACTTGACTAGAATGAACTGCTGATTGAAAACTGTCTGCCCATCCTTGCCATTCCTGAATACTCCCAGAAAATGTTTTGAGTACAAGCCTCGGTAATTGAACTACAGATCTGTTAACCTTAACTTCACAAGCATCATTTGTTGAGTGTTGTGTTTCATTATTAGACCTGGTCTCTAACTGTACTGAGCTGCTAAACTCTTTTGCTCGGAGGCCTACGTTAATCATATCATCAATAATCTCTTCAAAGTAAATTATGTTATTTTCTATTTCATCCTCTTCTATAAGAGCCTCAATTTTAACATTTACCTCACTTAGAGCAACCTTTTTAGTTTCTAATATGGAAGCTTCGCAGTCACTAAGCGTAAATCCTCTTGCTCTATGGCAGAATCTATAGTGGCAATGACCTTTGTAATTAGACCTTTGTAGGCGCTTCTCCTTTTTATAAATTTGTTCAATTCAGATGCACTCATCTTCAATGTAAACAACCCTTGGGCTCAATACCAAATGAGCTGAATTGGCAGAAATACTTAACCAAACTGATCAAACGCAAATTTTACTTTCAAATAAACTGAATTGCTGAGTGGGGTACTAACCAAACACCAGTATGGAATACCAAATTTTCCACCCCAGGACCTTAATTCAATAATGACCCAAAATTAACCAAACCGAAAAAATGTAGGCCAAAAACGACCGACGACTGGCCAAGTTTCGCAATTGGGCGACCAAACTTTACCCTGGGACCTTAATTCAATAATAACCCAAAATTAACCAAACCGGAAAAAAATGTAGGCCAAAAAACGACAGACGACTGGCCAAGTTTCGCAATTGGGCGACCAAACTTTACAATAATAACCCAAAATTAACCAAACCGGAAAAAAGTAGGCCAAAAAACAGACGACTGGCCAAGTTTCGCAATTGGGCGACCAAACTTTACCCTGGGACCTTAATTCAATAATAACCCAAAATTAACCAAACCGGAAAAAATGTAGGCCAAAAACGACAGACGACTGGCCAAGTTTCGCAATTGGGCGACCAAACTTTCAATAATAACCCAAAATTAACCAAACCGTAAAAAAGTAGGCCAAAAACGACAGACGACTGGCCAAGTTTCGCAATTGGGCGACCAAACTTTTTACCCTGGGACCTTAACTCAATAATACTCAACCCGTCTAGGCCTAACTTGGGATACAATTTGCACAATCAGAACTTTGCCGAAAAATGTCACTGACTCAGTCTTGGGGTAGAAATCCGGTTCTGAAGGACCATGTTATTTTATTTATTTGTCGGGTTCGAAATCCCAGCTGAGCCGTGAACGGCCAAATTCTAAAGGGCAAGTTCTACCTAAAGCCCAAGTTAAGCTAAATTAAAACTTACGGATTTGAGATCCTATTAGGTCCTACCTCAGGGTAACCTCAGGGTTGCTGACTCGATGCGGGCCTACCTTAGACCTTAATTACATGAACTTAAAGTAAACAAAAGGGTACTATTTGTGGTCTTCTTTGAACCTTGCAACAACAACGCAACCTGGACTATTGCACGATGCAACAATCATGTATCTAAACAACCAAACTGAATTGCAAGAGAGCTCTCTATCAGACCACACCTTTACGTACGACCTTCCACAAACGAGTAGAAAGACGCGCAGCGTCCCAAAATGATGCCAACAGTGACCAAACAATGATGCCACAAGAGCTCAAAAATGCTAGTCTAAATTAATTAATTTTTCACTAACCTTACAATTATGAGATGGATATATATACACCTTAACTTAATATATATACAAGCAATGCTGCATCAATCAGCTTAGTCATCGTATCGCCTTGGACAACAATGGTTCTTCCTCTTCTAGATTTTCTAACACTAGGCAGCTTTGACAGGAACGAACCAATGATTCGAGTTCTCCATCTAAACCGGGCCACCAGAAATAAGGTCTCGCCAGCTCTTTCATTTTTGTTGCACCCATGTGTTCAGCGTGAAGTTCCTTCACTAAATTCGACCTGCCTTCATTCGGAATTATCACTCTGTGGCCCCATAAGAGACAGCCATTTTGGATCGAGAAGCCAGACTGACGTTGATAAAAAGGCTGTAATTCACTCTCGACCTTAGTAGGCCAACCAACTGAGCAGTAATGGATGACCCTAGACAGAATAGGGTCTGATTTTGTCCACTTTTCTATTTGTACCGCAGATACTATAGTGGATTCCAAAAACTCCACCAAGTGGACCCATTCTGCAGGTATAGGTACACATTCATTTGGATTTTCTAGAGGCAACCTACTTAGCGCATCAGCCGTACCTAGAAGTTTGCCTGACCGATGTACTAGGTCAAATTTATAGACTTGTAGAATCAGTGCCCATCGTTGAATCCTACCTGAGGCCTTAACTGGAATATTTTTATTAGGTGAAAATAAACCTGAAAGAGGCTTATGGTCAGCAATTAGTTTAAATTCATGACCCCATAGATAGAAATGAAATTTTTTTACTGCAAATACTAAGGCTAAGGCTTCACGTTCAAGTTGTGCATATCGTCTTTCAGTCTCAGTTAGTGTTCTAGAAGCATAACAGATAGGCCTATCTACACCATCAATGTGGTGAGATAACACTGCCCCAATTCCATAAGAACTGCTGTCTGCTGAAACTACGAGAGAAAGTTTAGGATCAAAATGCACTAGGAGAGTGGACTTTAGTAGTACATCCTTTGAAGCTTCAAATGCTTCCTCGGGTTTTCTCCCATCTCCACTGTTCCTCAGATCGTAATAGCTTATTTAGGGGTTCAAGGAAAGTCGATGCATTAGGCAAAAATTTCCTATAAAGGTTTAGGAGACCTAAATAAGCGTGTTTGTAACTGTGTGATGTTTTGTGGAGGTGGTGCATTTTTTATTGCTTCTAGTTTATCCACCGTTGGATGAATGCCTGAGGCATCTATGCGGAACCCTAAATATGAAACCTCGTTAGTGACCCACGAACATTTTTTTCTCTTTAGCTTAAGTCCGGCATCCCGGAGTCTTTTTAGAACTGTGGTTAATCTAGTTAGTTGTTCTTTTTCAGACGAACCTGAAATGAGGACATCATCTAGAAAGCAAAGTACCCCTGAAATGTGACCTAGAACTTGGTCCATTGTCCTCTGAAAAATACCCGGAGCCGATGCTATTCCATAGCATAGCCTATTGTACTTATATAGGCCTCGGTGCATATTTATGATAGTTAGTTCTTTAGAATTTTCATCTGAATTTAGTTGAGCATAGGCTTCGGACATATCAAGTTTTGTGAAATATTTACCAGCAAGAGAGCTAAATAATTCATCAGGCTTGGGTATAGGGTAACAATCTAGAAGGGCTGCTCTATTTGCTGTTAAACAGTAATCCCCACATAACCGCACGGACTTGTCCGGTTTTAGTACAGGAACTACTGGGGCAGCCCACTTAGCGTGTATGACTGGTTCGATAATTTTATCTTTGAGCAGCCTGTCAATTTCTAAATCTACCTTCTCCCGCAGTGCATCCGCAATTGAACGAGCCTTACAAAATTTGGGAGTTACATTAGGATTTACTTCTATACAGACCTGATGGCCTTTTAGGTTGCCTACTTCAGGCCCCAAAACAGAAGAAAACTCCCTTAACAATGAGTCTATGTCAGACGGATATGAGAGTGTGTACACATCTGCCTGACCCTTTGGCAAAATTTTGTCAATCGGCATTTTCAAAGCATCAATCCAATCACGGCCTAGTAGAGTAGGCCCTTGCTCATCCACCACTAAAAGAGTTAAGGGATGAGACAAAGTTTTCTGGTTGAGTGTAACTGTGACGGATGCTTCTCCACAAATAGGTATTTGTATGTCCCTGTATTTTTTGAATATGGTTTTAGATGCATGTAGTTTAGGTGTATTTTTGAAAGTTTTGTCAAAAACTGTTTTGGACATGACAGTTCGGGCAGCACCTGTATCTAGTTCTAGAGGAACTGTAATTCCATTTAGGCCTACCTCTACAATATATGGGCCTGTATTATTACCGCTTTGCTGCTCATAAAATAGGTACTCCACTCCAATGTTCGAAGTATTTCCCCTTTGAGGATTTACACTAGAAATGTTAAAATTAGAATTTTCACCCTTTGTTTTCTTTGAAAAACACACTTTAACTATGTGGCCTATTTTACTACAGTTTCGGCAAACTGCTTCTTTAAAATGGCAGTCCTTCTTCCAATGGTGTTTTCCACACCCCGTACATGGCTTGGAAGGCTTTTCCTCCTGTTTAGCGTTTGAATTAGTAGGCTTAGTCGTATTTGCTGCATACCTTTTATTTGCCTCTCTAGTAGGCTCATTAGGTCTGCCAGACCTAGAAGATTTAAAGCTATTTACGTGTTCGGCTTTACTACTGTGACTGCCAAAAGCTTTAACATCTTTAGCAGCTGCTTCTCTAGCCGCAGCTATTTCTACAGCCTGACTAAAAGTTAGGTCCTGTATAGCTAATAGGGCTCTCTGGGTAGACTCTTCTTTGAGACCCATTACAAACCTATCTCTTAGCATTTCGTCTAATTTGTCCCCAAATTTACACGTACGGCTATGGCTTTTTATTCCTGCAACAAACTCTGCAATGCTTTCATTTACCGTCTGATGTCTCGAATAAAATTTGAAACATTCATAGATGAGAACTACTCGGGGTTTCTAGTGATCGGTTAGGGCCTGTACCAATTCACTATAGGTGCAAGTTTCGGGTGCTTTAGGAGCAACTAGGTCCATAACTAAGCCAAACGTTTTAGGGCCTATTATAGTTAAAAAGGTAGGTACTTTCTTAGCATCAGGAATGGAATTTGCCTCGAAAAACAACCTCACCCTAGTGGCATAAGCTTCGAAGTCCTCCCCAGAGTCTTCGTAGGGGCTTATATGGCCAATCACCAACATGCTAGAGCAAAACCGAATTAGGCCAAATAACGTGAAGTAGGTTAGATTAGGTTTAAATTTGATCTAGTTACTCCCCAGTTAGGGCTGAATAGTAAACTGTATTAGAGTTAGGGCTGAGAAGGAATTAGTTTTAGAGTTAGGGCTGAGTAGGAATTAGTTTTAGAGTTAGGCCGGCGGGACCTAAGCTATAGTACGATAGCTTACCCACACAAACAAACCAAATCGGACGACCCACTAGGCTTCATCCAATTTTCCAAACAACCACTTGAACCCAATAAGCCAAATTAAATCCAATGAGCCAAATTAAATCCAATGAGCCTAATTTAATCCAATGAACCAAATTTAATCCAATGAACCAAATTTAATCCAATGAACCAAACTTATTCCACTGAGCCAAATTGAATCCAATGAGCCAAATTGAATCCCATAAGCCTACTTGAATCCAATGAGCCTAATTAAATCCAATCCCATCCTCGTCGCCAAATGTGATAACTTGGGGTTAGATACCCCACTAAGTTATTTAGGTTCTAGCAAACAAAGGCACTTACCCGGTGCGTTGAATTAGATATTCTTTGGGCCTACCATAGATTCCTGCGTCCCACTAATCACCCTACCTAACTCTCTAACTTTACTAATTTAGAAACTATAGACATTACCCCTACACTCTTATTAATTACTGATAACTTTCTACCCCATTTGCCACCTTAGAAACACCACCAAATAAACACTTAGCACCAACGATTAGGTCAGATAGGAAAGAGCATCTCTAGGCTAGCCCAAAACAATACGAACAACCGCGTTGGTCCGTTTATCCCTTCGTGTTGCCATTCAGCTTAGATTTAGTGATATTTCCCTTTTAGTGACTTTAGACTATATACATATATATATACACGTCACCTCATCTATGCAACCTCAAACACCAGTAGAAGTAGAACCTGATGAATCAACAAGTGGCCCATCTTCTGTTCAGCTTCAAACACCACACACAGACATTTCTACCGAGCAACAAGAACCAAGATCTGCTCCACCGCTTGATCCGTATGACTGGCCACTGAGTGGCCAGTTGTCCTGTCAGATGCCTTGAAGACAGATCTGGTGTCTCGAGGACCATTTCAAATCAGTCCAGATTTCACATTCCCTAAAAGAGAGGACGGTAGAAGCGTTCATCACCATTACATGTACAAAACATTTATTAATGGGGAAAAAATAAAGTGAAGCTGGCTGATGTACTCTAGAAGGAATGATGATCTTTTTTGCTTCTGCTGCAAGTTGTTTTCAAGGAAGTCGTACAAACTAATTACGGATGGACTTTCAGACTGGATAAACGTTGATTCGCTTCTGAAAGGCCATGAAAATAGTTCAGAACATGCAGATAACATGGCAACATGGAAGGATCTGGAAGTGCGGCTAAAAACTGGGAGGACCATTGACCAAACTGAAATGTCATTAATGGAGGTAGAGCGAAGTCGCTGGCAAGATGTTCTCACACGTCTTGTAAGTATAATCCAATCACTGGCAGAGAGAAACTTTGCTTTCAGGGGGTCTTCCTCTATATTGTACAATAGGGTGGCCAACTTTTCAATTTTTTTTTTTTAAAGTATAGGTTATCGTAGTTTTTCCCATTATTTGGCACTATACTAGCACATTGGTACCATTTTTACAAAAATTGATCAATATTTAGGGGTCTCGCATCGACCTTGAAATTACGAGTTTTTTTTTTTAAATGCGTACTTTTTAACTTTTTACTGAATCAAGATAAATCATTAAGTAGGGATGTTTTCTGAATCCTCTTGATGAGAGAAGTCGTTTGGTGTGCCTTCCAATGTCATACAACTAACGGTTTAAAAGTTGTGCCTGTATACCACGATCACCTATACTTTTCAAAAAATCAGCAAATAGCAGACAAATAAGGAAGAAAGAAACAATAACTTAAACAATCACTTTTGCATTGTATTGACCACTATCACACGTCACTGGCTGCAACGTTGTCCCTCTGTGCTATGTCATCGTGGCGAGTGATGACTTCTTGAAGTCGCCGAGCTCTTTCCGGTTCTTTTTCACCACTTGCAGAAGATCCTGCAGCTGTGCCTCGTCCTTTGTGACCGTGTTCGCATAGTCTTGTATCAGTTGGACTCCTCTTTCAGCGACGTCATTGGTGACCTGGAGATTAGAGATCACATCCTTCAGACGACAAAAGTCCTCGTTCTCGTCCCACTTATCAGTTGGCAGGGTGAGCCACGAAGACCCATACATCTTCAGACCTGCAAATAAGAACCAGGAGGACGCGTCGATCAGGTCGGGGAGTAGCGTCATCTCGTCGACTGAGACGTTCTCGTATGTGAAGTCTTTGGGTACAGGGAGGTGGGACAGCTTCTCTGCCATCTGTTGCTTCACAGTGCCATCCACCTTGTTGCTGCATAGAGCGAAGATGACGGTCTGAGGCCTCAGATACCAGAAGTGCCGCTTCATCACTGCCAGTGACGCTTCTGCCACCTCGCGGTCCACTGCCCTATACCTCAGAAAACGCTGGTATCGTACCAGGTCATTCAACGGAGCATCAGCTGCTACAGTGGCCGCCAACCAAGCTGGTACGTACAGAAGAGCGATGAACACCACGATCCTGTGCAGTTTGTCGACCAGCTCGGCGTCGAGCTCCAGCTGCCTACTGAACATCAGCAGTTTTGTGTAGTAGATGACCTGAAACAGAATAGGCACCATTGCAAGTAAGACAGGTTTATTGTTACCAATTACTTTGTTTGCGTTATAATGAAATGTTTATCTTTGAATAACATTTAAACTTATCTCTAGATTATTTTTGTTTGAAAATACTAACTTTAGCCATCCATCTTGCGTGGTGGTAGGCTCCTGGGCGCATGAGGTGAATGCCACGGCGTGGTTGTGTCCCGAGTACCAGGAGCGTGATCTCTGCCACTTCCCGGTAATCGTCTCTGACGAAACCAGAAGCTGTGCTCAGGAAGCTGACCGCCGCGTCCCGGAGTTCTATTAGCCACGTACTCTCCGCCAGATTCTCGACCTGCAGCTTGCAGTAGGTCGAGAGATCGAGCTCGTCCCATCTTCAAAAATAATAAACAAGAAAATTGTGTGAGAAAACTCTGAAGTTCCGGTTTGGCTTGCTGTTTTATAAACTAGTGGAATATCATGTGTGTCCTAACTTTACCTTGCACAAAAAATGAACTAACCTTCTCTTCAACTGCTGAAACAAAGGATCAGTTGGTGCCGTAGTCCTTCCGAGCAGGGTGACTGCTACTGCCCCCACGATAAGCTCTAGGACGTGATGACGGCATCCCAGCTGGAGTAGCGGTCGCCCGAGCATGTTTTCCAGCCGGGCAACTGCACCCTGCACCCTCCCCGTGTTGGTGGAAGTGGTGTCGAAGCAGAGTCCGATGACGCTCTCCTCACATCCCCAATCTTCGAGAGCATGTATGGTTGCCCGCGCCTGCGACAGTCCGGTGCCGTCAGCAACAGCTGGGACTGACAGCAACTTTCCTTCTGTGCAATGAGGAGCCCCGGAGATGAGAATTGCTTGGCGGTGCTCCGCCGTTCCAAGGAAGTTCTGAAACACATGCCATATATTTAAATTTCATGGTTGTAAAGTAACCTATTTTTGTTCACATTCAGTTCTCTTTTTAATTGACATTATGCTTCATGAATCTCATTACTAAATTGATAGCTATGAAAACTTAATCAACTGACCTTGACCATTTTTCCATCCCAGTGGACAACAGTGTGCCTCGGTGGCGTGAAGGAGTCCTTCACAGCCGTCGCCACTTCACGGCGATGTGACACTCTTCCCCGGCGAGCCGTTTCTTTCGAGATGCTGAACTGATTGAGGTCTGCTGGTGGATCCGCCGAACGTGTGATAGCAGCCACAATGCTTACTACCTATGTAGAGAATGGAAAGTGGAAAGGAAACTGTCAAGAATACATGTGGGTTACGGGACACTTTAAAACTGACGCTATCGATGAATACTATACACAATACGCACCTGATTATTGGACATGCGGAAATGATCAGCCACTTCCATGACAGCAGGTGCATTAAGGATGCGGCGAGGAAGATTGACAGACACACTTGGCTGTTTCGGCAGGGGGAACGCTAGTTCTGTCTCCGACTCTCCTGACATGCCAGTATCATCATTCTCCATGGCCTCATCTCCTGTTTCGTATGCACACTTTGAGGTTTGCGGCTCCTGGCGAGGACGTTTTCTTCCTTCCTGTAGCTTTCTTTTTACAGCGAAAACTTTATCGTTCCCGCTCATCGTTGCCACCCGAGGACCACGTTGATCGAGGTAGAAGTCAATGTCTTCTTTCTTGTCCTTGTCGGACAGCAGTCGATTCTTCTTTATATCTTCGACAGCGTCAGATGCTCCGATATCCCACAGCTTGTCCACACTGTCCGAAAACTTCTGCCGTTTTCCTCCGGCGTCAGTTTCTCGTTTTCTGCTCTTTTGGAGTAAGTGCCACTCTTTCCACAATGCCTCTAGCTTCCGTTCGCAGTTCAGCTTTGTGATTGTTTTAATGCGGGCCATGTACTGGATAACACTGAAGAAGTATTGCAAAACCTGCCGTGTTGTTGGCAATTTGCTACCACTGATGGAGGACGACGGTTGGCCAACTAAAAAAATTTCCGAGGCCGATCGTAGAGAAGGTAGCGATGTTATTTTCGCCTTTCCTTTTGATGACTCTCTATTTGTAGCTTCAAGAGTTTTTCCAGTTATGGTTGCCATCGATTTGTCCATGACAAAGGATGAGGAACTCAGACAGAATTTCAAAATGTTATGATCTGCAAAAAAAATAGGTTAGGTACCTGGCACAGGCATAGTGCATTTTCTAATTACCTATATACATTATACATTCCGCCCGGGTATGGTGACTCGTTTTTTTGAAAAGTATAGGTGATCGTGGTTTTTCCCATTATTTGGCACTATACTAGCACATTGGTATTACCTGTATACAGGCACAACCTTTAAATCGTTAGTCGTATGACATTGGCAGGCACACCAAACGACTTCCCCCATTAAGAGGATTCAGAAAACATCCCTACTTAATGATTTATCTTGATTCAGTAAAGTTAAAAAGTACGCATTTAAAAAAAAAACTAGTAATTTCAAGGTCGATGCGAGACCCCTAAATATTGATCAATTTTTGTAAAAATGGTACCAATGTGCTAGTATAGTGCCAAATAATGGGAAAAACCACGATCACCTATACTTTTCAAAAAAAATTGAAAAGTGGGCCACCCTATTGTACAATTGAGACAATGGCAACTTCTTGAAGGAGGTTGAGCTGCTTGCCAAATTTGATCCAGTGATGAAACAACACATCAGCAGTCGAAAGTGGTCAATATAGTCATTCAAGTTACCTAGGAAACATCATTCAAAATGAGCTCATTGGGTCCATTAGTGGGAAGATCTTGGATGCCATTGTTGCAGAAATAAAACAAGCTAATTATTACTCACTCATTTTAGACTGCACTCCAGGCATAAGCCACCAAGAACAGATGTCGATTATTATCAGAACTGTTAAAATGGGTGAAGTACCAGAAATAAAAGAATACTTCTTGGGCTTTCTTGAGGCTTCAGAAAGTACAGGCCTGGGTTTAACAGTTCTGATTCTGAAGAGACTAGATGAACTGAATATTCACTTTGATGACTGCAGAGGACAGTCATATGACAACGGAGCGAACATGAAGGGCAAGAACAAAGGTGTTCAGGCAAGGTTATTAGAGAAGAACTGTCGTGCACTCTATGCTCCATGTGGGGCTCACACTCTGAATCTTGTAGTGGCTGATGCAGCTGAAGCTTCCACAGATGCCATCAGCTTCTTTGGCAACGTACAAAAATTGTACAACCTTTTTGCAGCAGCTACACAGAGCTGGATAATCCACAGGAAGCACATAAACATAACACTCAAGTCTTGGAGTGAAACCAGGTGGAAGAGCCGGCTTAAGAACATTGAGGCTGTGCGATACCAGAGCCACAACATCAGAGAGGCCCTGTTGGAAGTCAGAAACAATGCCACAGATGCCATAGCCAGGACTGAAGCACAAGCACTTGCAGAGGAGGTAGGGTCTTATCGCTTTCAAATTTGCACAGTAGTATGGTATGACATTCTTCATGCAGTTAACCATGTGAGCAAACTTCAGCAGTCTCCTACAATGCAGTTTGATGTGGCAGTCAACCTCCTCACAAAAACAAAAGACTCACTCACCAGCTACAGAAACACAGGTTTTGTTGCAGCACAAGTCGTAACTAGGGACATATGTGAGGAAATGAATGTGGAGGCTGTGCTGAAGGAAAAGAGGCTCAGCTCCACTAAAAAGCACTTTGCTTACGAAGCTCCTGACGAACCATTTACAGAAGCCTTAAAGAGGCTGGAAGTCAAATTTTTCAATGTGGTGGTGGATTGTGCCATCGGGTCAATAAATGAGAGATTCAAAACATTAGATGATGTGAAGGACATATTTGGGGTTCTCCTAAACTTCACCACAATGAACAAGGAAGACTTGTCCTGCAAGTGTGGAAAGCTCTGTAAGATACTGAGCTCTGGAGCTGACTCTGACATTGTTGGAAGAGAACTGGCCCTCGAAATTAAGAACTTGCCGACTTTACCTTCACACAACATGACTGCATTGGAGCTTCTCTCCTTCATTCATCAGAAGCAACTGGAGGAACTATACCCCAATCTCTGGGTTGCACTAAGAATTGCCTGCACTCTACCTGTGACAGTAGCGTCAGCCGAGAGGAGCTTCTCTAAGATGAAGCTAATCAAGAACTACCTCAGATCATCAATGGGGCAGGATCGCCTCAGTGGCCTTGGCATCATAAGCATCAACCAGGACGTTGGCAGGGAGATTTCATATGATGATGTTATTGATGATTTCGCCCAGAAAAAATCTAGGAGGCAAAAATTTTGAAGATACAAACTGCTCTGTATAACTGTTAGCTATTACACGATTGTATCGTAGAGTTAGTAATTGTTTGGTAGTTGATAATTGCATTATTTTTTTATACATAGTTCTGTGTCATTTATTCTAAATAATCTATAAGCTAATTTCATGAAGAGTATTTTTTCTGTTTGTCTTCTGAAAGTACATATTTGTTGTTTTGGACATAAACGTTTCATTAAAATTGTTTCATAATTGTTTTTTATTAACACAGCCATTTTTTGTACGAGTTGGTGGATGGAGGGGTGGGGCCTCAAATGGGTATACTGCTTAGGGCCTCCTAATGGCTAGAAACGGCCCTGCGAGTCTCACTACATCAAATGGGGCAGTATAGACACACCGTTCTCTTGGAAGTGGAGCCACCTTTTCATAATAAGGCTTTGCACTCCAACGCTTGCAAACCACACATTTATGCAAGACCTTTTTTACTACTTGTCTAATTTTGGGAATCCGAAACTGTTGTCTGATCTCTATTATCACTTCTCTAACTCCATCATGTAACAACTTATGATGCGTATCCAGGATCAAAAGTTCCACAAAGTGCCCCCCAGAAGGTAGCAAAATTGGATCTTTTCTCCTCTGGAAGCCCAGAAAACTGTAGTCTATCTCCTACTCTCAATAAATCCTGATCCAAAAACATCCAAACCCTTGAGAGCAGAATGTGTTGGTAGAACCTGTAATGGACGGCTGGTGAGCAATTCCCTCTCTCCACCAAATTTTTCCTTCTGTACATATACCACCCAGTATTGCCTGGCTTGCTGAATCTCCTTACTGTTCAGAATTCCTTCCCTTCTTGTTTCTCCCTTAATGTTGTTTGTAAATCTATATACCCATGCTGTCACTCTTAACAACCTTTTCAGACTGCTAATGTCCTCAAGCCTCAATATGGGGTCCTGCTGCATAACTTGACAACTATTCACAGTGCATTTTCTCACCTCACTCACCCATGCTTCTTCAGCCTGGCATTCTCCTAAAATAGGCTGATTAGAAGGCCAGTTTTCACTTCCAAGTTTTAGCCACTCTGGTCCATTCCACCACAAACTTGACTGTGCAAGATCTTTCACCGAAATTCCTCGTGTTGGTAAATCAACTGGGTTTTGGGTGCCTGGACAATGCTTCCATTGCTTTGGATCTGTGTGTGCTTGAATTTCCTCCACCCTATTGCAACAAATGGTTTCCATTTCCTTGCCTGGCTTCTTAACCAGTGCCAAACTATAGTGGAGTCTGTCCAATAATAGCTTGGAATTTCATAAAGGGCCAAAGACTTTTGCACTATAACTGCAAGCCGACTAGCAATAACTGCACCCATCAATTCCAACCTTGGAATAAAAAGCCCTTTCAAAGGTGCTACTCTGCTCTTTGCAGCAACCAACCTGCAACTTACTTCCTCTTTGACTGTGCTTCTTATATAAATATAAGTTGCATAGGCTTCTCACTTGCATCACAAAAGATGTGCAGCTCCAAACTGTCTGGAATATTGTTCAACTCTCCAAAGTACCATCTTGGAATTTCAGTGTCTCCAAGATGTGCCAATTCTTGGCACCAATATTTTCACCTTACCACCATATGATCAGGTAACTCTTGGTCCCAACCAAGTCCAATTTCCCAGAGGCCCTGAAACCAAATGTTTTACTTTATTACAAATAGAGCCAGGAATCCTAAAGGATCAAAGACCTTCGAAGCCAAACTAAGAGATGTACATTTTGTCCACCTTGTCTCATTCTCAGCCAGCTCTACTAAAGATTTCCCATTGAAGGTAAACAAATCCTCTCCTTGCTGTCAAACAATGCCTAGAACCTTTGTGTCTATTGCCCACAACTCCTTAATACCAAAATCCTCAACACTTTCTGCTGCATCAGGTCCTACACAGGACTGACTCATAAACTCTTGTAATTGAGAATGATTGGTCTGCCATTTTCTAAGCTCCATGCCAGTCTCCCTCATTATAGCTCTAGCCTCCATGAATATCTGTTTAGCCATTTCTGTATTACCCACGGAACACAGCAAATCATCAACATACAAATTTTTCCTTATGTGTTCAATAGTGTTAGGATAGACTTCAGAATATTTCTTAAAATAGTACTGCATAGTAGCTGCCAACAGAAATGGACTAGAGCTGAGGCCAAACAACACTGACTTCATTCTCTATGCTTGAACCTTAGGTTCATTTTCCAACAAGTCTTTCGTATCCACACACAGATACCTTACTGCATCTCTGTCCTCTGGTTTTAACTTTATCCTCAAAAAGGCTTGCTTCACATCTGCAGTCAATGCTACTCTATCGAACCTGAATCTCAGCAACAAGGAAAATAAATCTGCATTTAAATTTGGCCAAGCATCCAAATAGTCATTCAAGCACACACCACCTTTGTCCTTGGCTGAGCCATCAAAAACTACCCTCAGTTTGGTGGTAGTTTTGTTTCGCCGTACCACTGCATGGTGTGGCAGATAATGTACCTTCTGGTTCACCAGCTCACCTTGCACCCTTTCAGTATAGCCCTCCTTTACATAGCTTAGGATGGCCTCATTGTATTCATTTAACAAATCCTCATTTTTCCTGAGCCTGTGCAATGAAGTCTCCAACCTCCTATTAGCTAGCTGAAGGTTTGAGCTGGGTTTTCAAGAATCCTTCCAAGGGAGGCCAACTCCGTAGCAACCATCTCTAAACCAATACCTTTTTCAAATTGCTCTAAAACATCACTGTTCACTGTACTTGCCTTGTTCTCCTGTTTGTCCTTTATGCCAATGGATTCAAGCAGACCCGGATCTAGGGGGAGGCTATGTGGGCTGCAGCCACGGGCCCCGCATTTGAGGGGGCCCCCAAATTTTCTACATTATTTATTTTAATTTTAGGTTTTTACATTTATTATTACATTTACTAATTTAATTTATTATTATTTCAGATTTTTTATTGTGAGGTGAAATGTCTAAGCGATCTTACGAAAGATTCGTTCAGTGTAGAGCTTCGTGCATTCAATATGCTTATGCAGCATCAGCTTGGAGAAGTTTTCCCCAATGTCTTAAATGCATACAGAATGTACTTGTCATTGATGGTGACCAATTGTACCGGCGAACGGAGTTTTTCTAAGTTAAAGCGACTGAAATGTTGCACACGTTCAACAATGAAGCAAAAGCGATTACAGTCACTGGCAATTCTCTATGTTGAACATGCTCTGGCCAAAGAAGTCGATTTTCGAAATATTATTAATGAATTTGCACAAAAAAAGGCTCGTCGGTTCAATCGGTTGCTAGCTCATAATCAGTAGGTAGGTGTGTATAAAATTATTAATTCAGGAAAATATAATATGTAAAATAAAGTAAAATATTTGTAAAGTAATATGATTGTTCTGAAAACTAAATAAATAAAGTAAAGTAATATGTTTGTTCTAAAAACCTTTAATTTTCCTCGTAAACAAAGCTTATAATCCTTATATAATAAAAATTGTAACCAAGGGGGGCCCAAAAAAAAATAATTAGCCACGGGCCCCCATTCTTCTAGATCCGGGCCTGGATTCAAGTTCCCAAAAGGTTTTCAAATGCCTTTCCAAATCAAGGTTGTTCTCCTCAGTCTTAACAAAAGGAGCTTTAAACTTCATTTCATTGCAATAGCTACTATGTAGCATCTAACCTAGCTTACTTTCAATAGCTACAGGACCTTGAGATGTGCGGACAATGTTACCAGTGATGAAGTCGCAATAATAGTCAGCTCCAATCAAAAGACTAATATCTTCTGTTCCTTCAAACTTATTATTGCCCAAATTAATTCCTTTAACTTGCAATTCTTGGACACATGCCATATCTAAACAAGTAATGACTGGAGCACAAAGTTCCTCAATCTCTACAGCTTGGACCTTGATAGTGGGACTTTGTGGTAACAACCCCTTAACCAGAACTTCTACCTTCTTCACTTTGGTTCTGTTTCGAACTGAACCCTCAAACCCAGAAATTCTTAAATTTCCCCTCTTAAGTTCCTTAAACTTAAAATTTCTGGAAATTCTGGTCTTAATAAAGCTATTCTGGCTACCACTATCAAACAACACTCTTACAGCAGCTTCTCCATCATTACCAATTAATAATGCTGCAGATATTTGCAATACCCCCCCCCCACTTTACTCTTATTCTCTTTCATAGCAGTGGCAATTTAGACTCCAGTATAGTGACCAACATTACACCATATCTCTCCATTCCTACACCCAAGTTGGCGAGAGACCTAGTTCTAATTTCAAATTCATCATATAACTGCCGTAACTCCTTGACACTATTGGGATTATTAAGAGGGGGTATAGCTAAAAGTCTGCGGAGGTAGCTTTTAATTAAGCTCTCTGGCTTACCAACCCGTTTCATTAATATATCCCAAACCACATTATAATTAGCCTCTGTTAAAGCTAATCTTGCTGTTGTCTTTGTTGCCTCCCTTTCCAAGAGCGATTGCGAATAATTAAACTTCTCCACGGCACTTAACACTTGACTAGTATGAACTGCTGACTGAAAACTGTCTAGTGTCTACCCATCCTTGCCATTCCTGAATACTCCCACAAAATGTTTTGAGTACAAGTGTGATAGCGTGGGGTAGACACCCCAGTTAGGTTACTTAGGTTCTAGCAAACAATCAAAGGCACTTACCGGTGCGTTGAATTAGATATTCCTTTGGGAGCCTACCATTAGATTCCTGTGTCCCACAAACAGCCTACCTAACTCTCTCTTACATTACCAATTTAGAAGCTATAGATATTACCCCTAACTATACTTAAGTACGGACAACTTCCTACCCCATTTGTCACCTTAGAAACACAACCTAATTACTCTCAGCACCAACGATTAGGTCAGATAGGAAAAAACATCTCTAGGCTAGCCCAAAACAATACGAATAACCGCGTTGGTTCGTTTATGCCTCCCTGTTGCCATTCAGCTTAGATTTAGTGATATTTCCTTTTTAGTGACTTTTAGACTATATACATATATATATACACACACGGCACCTCACTCCTCCCCTACAAGTTTAGTCTGTCAGGGGGATGAGGGACCCTAGACGACCTGCGGAGCGGGGTTGATGTAGTAGGATTAGGTGCAACCTGCATAGGCGGGCGAATTGAACCATTTTCGGGAGGATCAGTTCTCTCTTCCGGAAGACTCCGGTCCTTCTGCAATTCACGTTCCCATATATGGTCCTGATGGCGTTCAATAGAACGACCATCTTCTAGTTGGCACTTGAAGGAAACAGGGCCCGTTCTCTACTGCACAGTTGCAGGAACCCATTTTGGTCCAGCCCCATAGTTGCGAATCATAACTGGATCATTAGGTTGCGCTTCTATAACGCTCCCTCTTTTAGTGTCGTGGTACAACTTCTGTTTTTCCTGATGGCGTAAAACTCGTTGTTGTAACGTTTCGTAATCAGTGGCGACTCGTGGGTTTTGGCCGCCCTGTGCGGTAGCCAAATTGGCCGCCCCCTTCCTTAAACGTAACATACCTTCCACTACAGCAAACACACGTATATAAAGGATTTACATTTTATTGATTGAGGAACAATGTAATAATGATGAAAATTGAAACCGTGATGATAGACAATAAAAAAAAATTTAATAATTCAATTTAAAACATAGAAAACAATATGGTATTTCGCACCATACCGTACCGTAATGCCAGCCTTGGCCAAAATTGGCCGCCCCCCCCAAAGTGGCCGCCCTGTGCGGTCCGCACACCCCGCACACCCCACGCTACGCCACTGGTTTCGTTTGGACGTAACAAATCGAAAACTGAACGAATTCCCCGGCCAATCATAAGTTTAGAGGGAGACACCCCCGTCGTGGTGTGAGGTGTTGTTCGATATTTAAACAAAAATTTATCCAACACCATTTGCATTTCCTCCCCACGAGAATGACGCAAGGCCGACTTGAAAGTACGGACCATGTTTTCCGCGAGACCGTTAGTAGACGGGTGGAAAACTCTAGACCGGACATGTCTAATGCCATTTAGGCAAAGGTGGGCACCCGGGCCTCAAAAAGGACCGACGGTCCCGGTCCCGGTCCTTGCCTCAAACTGGACCGACGGTCCCGGTCCTTTCTGAAGATAGGACCTAGGAACGACTCGGTCCTCGGTCCTTATATATAATATAAGTGAAAATTTTGATTAAAATGAAAAATTGCCGGGATTGCCGGGTTCAGTTCTTCCGCTAGGAGCTCCAATTGCTTGACTTGAAGTTGAAGCACTAACATCAGTAGATTCTTCGTCTCCTCCAAGTGTTGAAACAAGTTTCAGTTCAGTCTCAGTCTCTTTCTGAGTCTTCTGGAGGAAACGATCCATCTTCTTTAGAACTTCAAATAATCACTAAACACACTAAAATCACTAAAAAAGACCGTCCGGACCGGACCGTCCGGAATTGCTTAAAAATGGACCGTCGCTCCTCATTTCGGTCCTCACTGAGAAAAGGACCGACTTTCCCGCTCACGGTCCTTAATAAGGACCGAGTTCCTGGAGTTCGGTCCTTTTGGAACTCGGTCCTGCCCACCTTTGCATTTAGGTGGACAAAAGAACGAAATTCCTCACTGGTAAAACAAGTACCATTGTCGGAAACCAGGACTACGGGTAAACCCCATCGAGCGAAACACGAACGGAGTAAGCGAATAGTAACACCCGAAGTCGTGGAAGTGGTTGGAAAAATTTCCACCCACTTCGAGTAGGCGTCCACAATGACAAGGAAATAAATATTATTTATAGGACCTGCATAGTCAACATGGATCCTGTGCCACGGTACAGTAGGCCATTCCCAAGGATGAAGTGGACTTTTCCTTGGGAGATCTCTGTTCTCTAGGCAGCTTTGACAGGAACGAACTAATGATTCGAGTTCTCCATCTAAACCAGGCCACCAGAAATAAGCTCTCGCCAGCTCTTTCATTTTTGTTGCACCCATGTGTTCAGCGTGAAGTTCCTTCACTAAATTCGACCTGCCTTCATTTGGAATTATCACTCTGTGGCCCCATAAGAGACAGCCATTTTGAATCGAGAGGCCAGACTGACGTTGGTAAAAAGGCTGTAATCCACTCTCAACCTTAGTAGGCCAACCAACTGAGCAGAAATGGATGACCCTAGACAGAATAGGGTCTGATTTTGTCCACTGCTCTATTTGTACCGCAGATACTGGAGTGGATTCCAAAAACTCCACCAAGTGAACCCATTCTGTAGGTATAGGTACACAATCATTTGGATTTTCTAAGGGCAACCTACTTAGCGCATCAGCCGTACCTAGAAGTTTACCTGACAGATGTACTAAGTCAAATCTATAGGCTTGTAGAATCAGTGCCCATCGTTAAATCCTACCTGAGGCCATAACTGGAATATTTTTATTAGGCGAAAATAAACCTAAAAGAGGCTTATGGTCAGTAATTAGTTTAAATTCAATACCCCATAGATAGAAATGAAATTTTTTTACTGCAAATACTAAGGCTAATGCTTCACGTTCCACTTGTGCATATCGTCTTTCAGTCTCAGTTAGTGTTCTAGAAGCATAACAGATAGGCCTATCTACACCATCAATGTGGTGAGAAAACACTGCCCCAATTCCATAAGAACTGCTGTCTGCTGAAACTACGAGAGAAAGTTTAGGATCATAATGCACTAGGAGAGTGGACTTTAGTAGTACGTCCTTGGAAGCCTCAAATGCTTCCTTTTGAGTTTTCTCCCATCTCCACTGTTCCCCAGATCGTAATAGCTTATTTAGGGGTTCAAGGAAAGTCGATGCATTAGGCAAAAATTTCCTATAAAAGTTTAGGAGACCTAAATAAGCTTGTAACTGTGTGATGTTTTGTGGAGGTGGTGCATTTTTTATTGCTTCGTTTATCCGCCGTTGGATGAATGCCTGAGGCATCTATGCGGAACCCTAAATATGAAACCTCGTTAGTGACCCATGAGCACTTTTCTCTCTTTAGCTTAAGTCCGGCATCCCGGAGTCTTTTTAGAACCGTGATTAATCTAGTTAGGTGTTCTTTTTTAGACGAACCTGAAATGAGGACATCATCTAGAAAGCAAAGCACCCCTGGAATGTGACGTAGAACTTGGTCCATTGTCCTCTGAAAAATACCCGGAGCCGATGCTATTCCATAGCATAGCCTATTGTACTTATATAGGCCTCGGTGCTTATTTATGATAGTTAGTTCTTTACTGTAGAGTTTTCATCTAAACTTAGTTGAGCATAGGCTTCGGACATATCAAGTTTTGTGAAATATTTACCCCCAGCAAGAGAGCTAAATAATTCATCAGGCTTGGGTATAGGATAGCAATCTAGAAGGACGGCTCTATTTGCTGTTAAACGGTAATCCCCACATCACCGCATGGACTTGTCCGGTTTTAGTACAGGAACTACTGGGGCAGCCCACTTAGCGTGTGTGACTGGTTCGATAATTTTATCTTTGAGCAGCCTGTCAATTTCTAAATCTACCTTCTCCCGCAGTGCATCCGCAATTGAACGAGCCTTACAAAATTTCGGAATTACATTAGGATCTACTTCTATACAGACCTGATAGCCTTTTAGGTTGCCTACTTCAGGCCCAAAAACAGAAGAAAACTCCCTTAACAATGAGTCTATGTCAGACGGATATGAGAGTGTATGTACATCTGCCTGACCCTTTGGCAAGATTTTGTCAATCGGCATTTTCAAAGCATCAATCCACCACTAAAAGAGTTAAGGGATGAGACAAAGTTTTCTGGTTGAGTGTAACTGTGACGGATGCTTCTCCACAAATAGGTATTTGTATGTCCCCATATTTTTTTAATATAGTTTTAGATGCATGTAGTTTCGGTGTGTTTTTGAAAGTTTTGTCAAAATCTGTTTTGGACATGACAGTTCGGGCAGCACCTGTATCTAGTTCTAGAGGAACTGTAATTCCATTTAGGCCTACCTCTACAATATATGGGCCTGTATTATTCCCACTTTGCTGCTCATAAAATAGGTACTCCACTCCAATGTTCGAAGTATTTCCCCTTTGAGGATTTACACTAGAAATGTTAAAATTAGAATTTTCACCCTTCGTTTTCTTGGAAAAACACACTTTAGCTATGTGGCCTATTTTACTACAGTTTCGGCAAACTGCTTCTTTAAAAGGGCAGTCCTTCTTCCAGTGGTATTTTCCACACCCCGTACATGGCTTGGAAGGCTTAGCAGAATTAGTAGGCTTAGTCATATTTGCCTCATACCTTTTATTTGCCTGTCAAGTAGGCTATAGTAGTATAGCCGCAAAAGGGGAGAGTGCAAGAATGCTGCAAGTGATTACGTAATGTTGCAAAGGGGGTGGGTGTTGCAAAGGGGGTGGGGGTGTTGCAAAGGGGGGGTGTTGCAAAAAAATTAACAAAAAAGAAAAAAGAAGAAAAAAAGAAAAAAAAGAGTACTGGCCTTTGTTGCCAACCTAGGTTGCAAGGGGCATGCAACTTGGAGGCGGAGTTCTCCCCCAAGCTATTCCCCCCAAAGGGCCAGAAAGGAGAGAAAAGAGGAGAGAAAGGAGGAGAGGTGTTCACCTGGCAGGAGCCAAGTGCATATTAAGACTTCAGCCGAGTAGGCGTTGTTTTATAGGCTCCTAATCAGCTAGTTGGCTGAGCCAAGGGGGGAGGGGTACACCTGAAGGAGAGAGAGACACCTGAAAGAGAGAGAGAGAGACACCTGAAGGAGAGAGAGACACCTGAAAGAGAGAGAGAGAGAGAGACACCTGAAGGAGAGAGAGAGACACCTGAAGGAGAGAGAGAAAAAGAGTAGTGGCCTTTGATTGCAAGGCACGCAACTTGGAGGCGGAGTTCTCACCCAAGTTATTTTCGTTTTCCTAACCTAAGAGGCCTCTAAGGGGTTTTCCCAAAGGGCCAGAAAGAGAAGGACCAGAGGTCCTTGCTCGGCTGGGAGCCGAGCTTGAATGACTCCGTCAGTCGTCTCTCGGTCTTTTATAAACCTCTATTCTGGCTGAGTTGCCAGATAGCGCAATGTATTCAGTTGCCAGATAGCGCCATGTGTCCCAGATAGCAAAAACCATATATTAATCATCCATTTAAATAGTCTACCACAATATATATGACGGTAGTTAATCCAATTAAATTCTGTTTATTAAATAAATAATTTTACACACTTAATTTTTATTATAAATATTTAAGTCACGAATAACGAAAATTTATGAAACAATTCATTTAAAAGTTGAAATTAACCAAAACACAATCCGACGAAACAAATAACGTAGTTAGCCTATTCAGCCAACCATAGAAAACAGAATTATAGAAAACCAATTAGGTTTTTATGGATAACTAGTTTATCTTGACCTAAGTTTACTATAATTATATATATACAGTCTTTTAAAGATCTTGTGATGTATATATATATATATATATATATATATATATATATATATATATATAAATTTTTATTTATTTAAAACAAGTTTGAATGTTTTAAACTTTCCAAACAACATGAGCAAAATTAAACGATAAATATTTTATAATTTTTTAAGATAGATAAATAGATATATATAGTGTTTCACTATAGATGTATAGATGTATATAGTGTTTTACAATAGATGTATATAGTGTTTAACGATTAGAAGCAAATATAGCATTAACTTGAACTTCATTAAACTTGAAATTAGCCAAAACACAATCCGACGAAACAAATAACGTAGTTAGCCTATTCAGCCAACCATAGAAAACAGAATTATAGAAAACCAATTAGGTTTTTATGGATAACTAGTTTATCTTGACCTAAGTTTACTATAATTATATATATATACAGTCTTTTAAACATCTTGTGATATGTATATATATAATATATATATATATATATATATATATTATATATATTAATTTTTTCTTTATTTAAAACAAGTTTGAATGTTTTAAACTTTCCAAACAACATGAGCAAAATTAAACGATAAATATTTTATAATTTTTTAAGATAGATAAATAGATATATATATAGTGTTTCACTATAGATGTATAGATGTATATAGTGTTTTACAATAGATGTATATAGTGTTTAACGATTAGAAGCAAATATAGCATTAACTTGAACTTCATTAAACTTGAAATTAGCCAAAACACAATCCGACGAAACAAATAACGTAGTTAGCCTATTCAGCCAACCATAGAAAACAGAATTATAGAAAACCAATTAGGTTTTTATGGATAACTAGTTTATCTTGACCTAAGTTTACTATAATTATATATATATACAGTCTTTTAAACATCTTGTGATATGTATATATATATATATATATATATATATATATATATATATATTAAATTTTTTCTTTATTTAAAACAAGTTTGAATGTTTTAAACTTTCCAAACAACATGAGCAAAATTAAACGATAAATATTTTATAATTTTTTAAGATAGATAAATAGATATATATAGTGTTTCACTATAGATGTATAGATGTATATAGTGTTTTACAATAGATGTATATAGTGTTTAACGATTAGAAGCAAATATAGCATTAACTTGAACTTCATTAAACTTGAAATTAGCCAAAACACAATCCGACGAAACAAATAACGTAGTTAGCCTATTCAGCCAACAATAGAAAACAGAATTATAGAAAACCAATTAGGTTTTTATGGATAACTAGTTTATCTTGACCTAAGTTTACTATAATTATATATATACAGTCTTTTAAACATCTTGTGATATGTATATGTATATATATATATATGTTACTCGTCCGGTCCCGTTATAGCGGATTGGTACACGTCATAGCTCCACCCAGCTACATCGGCAGCCAATCACTACGAACATCTGGTCTTTTGGGGGGGAGCTTGGCGATTGTGCATATAAAAGGGGCTATTTTTCAGTTGGGAGTAACAGTAGCTATTTTCGCGTCAGTGAATAATCATTCTCTCCACCATGGATCTGTACGTCTCTCCAGACTTGTATGAAGAAAGTGACGCTGCAGCATTAACGACAATTAGTCTTTTTAACGCGATTGACCGTGATGAATTATTCACAACGCAAACCGTAGAAGATATTTGCAGTGACGCTCCTTACAATCCGACGCAAGGGACTACCATAGAAATGTAAGTGTCTATAATTCGATTTATTTATATATATATATATATATATATATATATATATATATATATATATATATATATATATATATATATATGGAGAGTTGTAGTATCTCGTCAAATAGATACTCGCCAAAAAAATTTTGTCAATCAATGTTATTTGGTTATCCCCATTATGCTAAAATCGAAATTTTTTTTTTTTATGGCAATGAATGTTATTCCTCGAACCAAATATATCTTCACATAATGGGGATCTGTCTGTATACTCTGTATATGTTTTAAAAGAATGAACATTATTCCTTTAAGGTCCGATGAGGATTTGACACGTGTTATACAATCTTTTGAAGAATCTCGGAATACGGAGGATATACTGAACAGTCAGCAATGTCACACATCCTCCACCATGGACCTGTACGTCTCCCCGGAATTGTATGAAGAAAGTGATACTGCAGCATTAACGACAATTAGTCTTTTTAACGCGATTGACCGTGATGAATTATTCCCAACGCAAACCGTAGAAGATATTTGCAGTGACGCTCCTTACAATCCGACGCAGGGGACTACCATAGAAATGTAAGTCTATAATTCGTTTATATATATATATATATGGAGAGTTGTTGTATCTCGTCAAATAGATACTCGCCAAAAATTTTTATGTTAATCAATGTTATTTGGTTATCCCCATTATGCTAAAATCGAAATTTTTTATGGCATTCAATGTTATTCCTCGAACCAAAGATATCTTCACATAATGGGGATCTGTCTGTATACTCTGTATATGTTTTAAAAGAATGAACATTATTCCTTTAAGGTCCGATGAGGATTTGACACGTGTTATACAATCTTTTGAAGAATCTCGGAATACGGAGGACATACTGATCAGTCATCAATGTCACACCGAAATAATGTGTGTTTTTCAATCTTTTTGGGATAAGAAGACACAATATATCTTCATAAATTTATTAAATGAAAGAAATCAGTACAATAAACAACTACAGAATATATCGTTACAAATATACGAAAAAAACATTATAATATACAACGAGTACGTACAATTGGAAAACGGATTTTTATCTGTCTGCATACCATTTCATCGTTTTGGCGAGTGTGACACGGGTCAAATAAATTTTAAAAATTTATAAATTCTTTATCACTTGACATATGCATGAGAAATGAGACGCAGTACATTCCGCAAACATTAGTAAAATATCCTTGTATGCGAAATGGGTTCCATACAACTTCGGGAATATGTAACTGAGCGAGAAATTTTACAATAATAGGGTCACTCCAGGGTTGAGTACCGAGTGAATCAAAATAGTACAGGCGCTGTCTATTTTTAAAATAGACAGCGATCCAGTGAATCCCTTCATTACCAATGACATCTCTGTTCACAATAAGACTACCGCATTCTCGCGTACTTGGCAAACTCAATGTTTCATTCTTCGCAAACACGCCGATAAATTTGGAACGTGTGACTCGCTCCATTACTTTCTGAAGTGTATTAGCATCCATTTTAAAAGTCAGTGATAACGCTCCTAAATCTATCTACTTCTATTAGGGCTTGCGATTCGAGATATACTAGTACACTAATAGGAGCGTCTATAGGCTTGGCGAATTCCAGCCGCACTGAGATGTTTCCGCTCTGCTGTGGGGTTAAATGGGTATTTACGCTAGCAGATAAGTCAGGTGTAATGTCAAACGGATAAAGGTTAAATTGATCAATGAATTCTTCCTGCGTTACCCCATTACCAAGCTCATCACAATCACCTGCAATATGGGTCAGATTACTATAGGCTCTGGCACAAAGAGGTAACACAGCGTCTGATGAATAGTCCGTACTCATTATTCCACCCAAAGCAGTGCCATTAACGTATAGAGTTATATTTTTAAGTCCGAAATTCTCGAATTTAAAGGCATTCTTTTTATATTTTCCGTTCACCGAAGCATGGTCCTGCATGCCGATTAATATCCTTTTAGGAAGATTTCCCAGGGCAATGTTTTCTATCTGCTTCGATGCCAACCCTGCAGGAACCGTATATAGTTTGATTTGCACTCTGTTAATAGGATATTTCACTGTAGCGTTTAGTAAATTTTTCTCAATTTCTAGTTGTTTTGGTGAACTTAATTTCACTCGCCGTACGCGGAGGTATGTGTCCATAATGTGAACCACAACGGGCTTTGCACCCTCCTCTTGATCCGCAGCCAGATTTAAGCAGATCTCAGGACTCGTGCGGGTGAGCTTTATTTTCATATCCACCCCGTTGACAAGCAACTTCTGGAAAGTGAAATCTGTGTGCAACCGTCCAAAACACTCGTATATTTTCTTTTTAGAATTTTTAAATTTGTCCTTTATACTATTTTCATCTTTAGTTTGATAATATCCCTCGGCACTTAAAAAGGTAGCCTTCGCTTCTTTGGAAAAGTTGAGGACATTTTCCAGATAGGCTCGTAGATGATAGTACCCCGTGCCTGCCGATACGTTGGTCTGATTTAAATATACGTCACACTGGTTGAATATGGAGTGCAGAAAGTTTGTTTCAGGGTATACAGCATAGTTGTCATCGCAGACCGTTCCATCAGAATGGGCTATACGTAGCTTAGCGTACATGTGCACACAGCTTGGATCAAAAAAGTAAGGACCTGAGCTGGGTATCACGAATTCTATAGGTGCACTCGGGGAACTAATTGTGTTTAAAGGGTTAATTGTAATAAAGTCACTGTGCTCAATAGAAACTTGGGTTGGCGGGAGCTCAAAAAGGGACAGCTCCGATTTACAGCATTGTGAACTACATGGGTGGATGAAGCGTGCCATGGCGAAATAGTGACTCCTCTCTCGACAAGTGGTAAACAAACTATGATTCATGAGATCAATGTCCTTAGCTTATATCAGTCAAAAAAGTGGTCAACCATAGGTTTCATTCGCTTACAGCACTTCTTTTTTGATAGCCTTTTACGTTTAATACCACGTGACCCCTTCTTCTTCCGGGGAGCCCTCTTCTTCTTCCCGCCACCACGCATTTTTCTCTTTGCATCTTTGATGATTTCGTCCCGTGTACGCTTTAAATGTTTTTTTAGAGCTTCTTTAGGTTTAGCCCCGGCCAATATGTCTTCTGCAGTGTTAAGGCCTGATTGTAGCGCTTTCCTTCCAAGGTATCTGGCACCCCTCTTCAGCAAAGGAACAGCCGTACGTAGTATGGATGAAAATATGGATCCAAGTCCACTACCGCGCTGGTATCTCACCCCTCGATAGACGGTGAAAGGCTTTCTATCCATTATAACTCAGTGCGTCGAAAGTGTAGCTTCACTGTTAAGCTCCCGTTACCGAATGGGAAGTTTTCACCCTCAATCGTTCTTATATATATTGAGATATTGGTTATTAAATTAGTTGCGACATTCACATAATGGGGTCTGTCATATGTAATACTCAAACTCCTTCCTCTATGGTTGGGGATGTGAGCAATGCGCAGCAGGCGTGCCTGGGTATCCCCAACAAACTGGTGCTCCACTATATTACTGTAAATATAGCACGTCTTGGGACCTTTCAGCCAATTTCTCCATCTTCAATTGATACATTAATCTGGACAAGTTATACTGTGTCTCGTGAAATGTGTCTCTTTGGAAGGCTGCGCTATATCGGCCGTTGGTTAGAATTTTCAACTTTCTATGTTCTTTAAGACGTCTGTTAGTCTTTGATTTTAGGATTAGTGTATGTGCAGAGTTGTTTACGATTTCATATACTAAATCATTCGTAAGGTTTGAGTTTCTTAAACTTACGTTTAAGCCTCTCACAACATCCTCGACCGAACCATATTGACCCGGTCCTAGTCTTACTTCTGTACTGTAATACCGTGCAGCCTTAGTCCGAGCGATACGCATAGTCTCATCCATAGCTACCCCAGCTTTTTCACACTCGTCAATGTCTCTAAGAATTGTAAAAACGGTTTCTTTATGTTCAATATTTAAAAAGACGGTGTCCAGCTGAATTTCACATATCCCCACCTCATACGAATCACGACCCAATTCAATGTGCCCGTGGAGCTCTGTTACAAAGTTGGCTAGTGTGTTGTTAGGGTGTACAGACAGGGACGAGGAGGACGGGAGTGTGACGTAGAAATGGTTAGGAGCCATGTTGCATACTATTTAAGCTTCATTATTGCATCAGCTTTTATATAGGTGTTGAAGCTTTCTGGGTACCCTAGCCATTTCACCAGGTACATTTTTCTCTTTCCTGAACCTTTGCTTCCTAAAATTTTCTCAATTTTAAACACATTTTTTTCTAAATTAAACGCAACTTTCTGCAACTCCTCGCGGTAAAAACCTCCTGAGGTTTCTTCCCCATTCAAATCTTCAATGTAATCAGTGGCGGTCCTAGCTTACATGACGCCCTGGGCGAACCTCACCTTCAGCGCCCCCCCCCCTGTTCGCCAACACACACACATTCGAATCCCCCCAAAATAAAGGACAGACATAACTCTTTCACAAAATAACTTTTTATTGGACTAATTGTTGGAACTTCAGAACCAAAACAAAGACTCAAATTTCTGAATTTTACAAATCCTTCATCACGTAAATAGAATAACTCACTTAAGAGAATGTAATTATGATACTATGAACAGGAAAAATACAAATTAAATTGCACAACTGCCATAAATAAACTAGAGAATCAAATTTCTAAATTGTACAAATGCTCTATCACATAAATAGAATAAGACACTTAAGAGAGGGTAATTATTATGCTACACTTTGAACAAGAAACAAAATAAATTGCACCACAGCACAACTGCCATCTAAAGCCTGACTCTTCTTACCTTCCTTGATGCAAAGTCATGAATCAAATCATCATATGAAATCTGCTCAGCAATTGTATGATTTATACTGATGATGGCCAGACCGGTAAGGCGTTCCTGTGACATAGTTGACCTCAGGTAGGATTTGATGAGCTTCAGCTTTGAAAAGCTCCTCTCTGCTTCAGCAACACTGACTGGAAGAGTAAGACCAATTCTGAGAGCAGTCCACAAATTTGGATATATTTCAGAGAGCTCCCTTTCATGGATAAATGTCAGCAGTTCAAGCAAGGATATGGTCTTTGATGGCAAGTCAGGCAAGTTCTTCAGCTCCTGTGCAAGCTCTCTGCCATCCAAGTCAGATTGTCCCTTAAAGTGTAGTGTAGTACTAAGGTTCACACATTGTTCTGTCAGCTCCTCAAATGTGAGATTTTGGAAATGTGTCAGCACTCCAAACTTCTCTCCCACAATTTCCAACGTGGAAAATCTTTCCTGAATGGCTGATGTTGCAGCATCAACCACTGCATTGAAAAATGTCACCTCCAGCTTCTTCAAAGCATCAATCAAGGGCTCATCAGATGCTTCATAGGAGAAGTGCCGCTTTGTGGACCTCAGCCGTTTTTGTTTTAACACAGCCTCCACATTCATTTGTTCACAGATATCTGTGGCTGCCATTTGTGCAGCCACAAAACCTGTTGCCCTGTAATTGCGGAGACCTCTCTCTGTTTTTTTTAGGAGATTTACTGCAACATCAACGTGCATGCTAGGAGACTGCATCTGCTTGCTCCACACTCTTGATCTTGCTTTCCCACCTTGTATCAGACCACATCTTCAATGTGATGTTCACATGTTTTTTCAAAATGGCCCATCGTTGTGTGGAGGCTGAAAACAAGTTGTAAAGCTTCTGCAAGATGCCAAAGTAACTTGTGGCATCAATAGATCCCTTAGCAGCATCGGCCACAAGCAAATTCAGAGAATGAGCCCCACATGGAACAAACAGAGCTCTGGGGTTAATTTCTAGGAGCCTGGATTGAACACCCTTGTTTTTTCCCCTCATGTTGGCCCCGTTGTCGTATGATTGTCCTCTACAGTCCATGAAAGGAACTTTTAGCTCCTCCAGTCTCTTCAGAATCAGAGATGCCAAATGTTGACCAGTGGACTCCTCTGCCTCCAAAAACCCCATGAAATGTTCCTTTATATGGGGCTTCCCCTCCAGTGACACAACCCGAATCACAACTGACAACTGTTCAGTGTGGCTGATATCTGGAGTGCAATCTAGAATTATTGAAAAAAACTTTGATTGTTTGATGTCGCTCACCATTGCTGAAATGGTCTTGCTGCTCGACAAATCAATGAGTTCGTTTTGTATGTGGTGGCCGAGGTAGCTGGTGTGACTGGAGGTCCCTTTTTGGACACGGTTAATGTGCTCTTGCATTATAGGATCAAATTGTGCCATCAGTTCAACTTCTTTCAGAAAATTGCCATTTGATGGTGAGAACAATTTTTCTGTATGTCCCCTTAGTGCCAAATTCCTAACTGCCAGAGAATGCACAATAGCAGTGAGACGTGTCAGCACCGCTCTCCATCTCAACTTCTCAGCCTCCAGAAGTGCCATCTCCTGCTTGTCAATGGTCTCCCCCTTTCTCATCCTCACTGCCAGTTCTTTCCAGATTTTCATAGAATTTAGGTGTTCTGAACTGTTGTCATGTGATGTGAGCAATGAGCTTGCATGCTTCCAGTCCGAGAGTCCCAAACTTGTTAAATTTATTTTCCTCTTGGAAAATAATGTACAACAGAAACAGAAAAGGCTGTTGTTTTTTAAGGAATAGACCAACCAACTTCTGGTTATATTTTCCCCACTAACCAATGACTTCCTGAAGTATTGATGGTGGAAACTTCTTCCGTCACTGTCGTTTCTAGGGAATACAAAGTCAGATGGTACTTGACTTGGTCCCCTGGAAACCAGTTGTGTCCGAATTCTCTCAGTCAGAACTGAAGGCCAGTTAGCAGGGTCGGTGGACAGAGACTCATCCTCAGGAGGCGATTCTGCTCCAGGCATTTCTAATAGAAAGAACAAGAGCATTACTCATTAGTATACACACCTAAGTTAGATAACACATTATTCACAGCACTTTGTTATGGTGGTGGTGTTATGGAATTATGGTGGTGAAACACCACACATACCCAGTAACCCAGACCTAGTGATAATAACATTATAATTTATAACTGTTTGCAAAATGCTTTGCAGGGATGCACACACATACACATACACACACACGCACACACTCACAGACATATGTGCACACAAACTCACCTGAAGAGTCCTGCCGGGGAGAAGTAGAAGCAAATGGGTCTTCATCCTCAGGATCAGACTGCATTTGTGGAGACATATGTGAGGCTGAGGAGGTAGATGGCTCCTCAGCCTCAATAATGGCAGAAGTAGACGGCTTCTCATCCTGGCTAGTGGCAGAGGGTGTTCCAAAATATTTCAAAAGTGCCCCTGCAAATAGTAAAATAGAACATAACAGACCAATGCATGAATAGGCTAGTACAATTAATTTAACATGTTATTAAGCACAATTTATTAAACTTTTAGAAAAGGAAACAAATGAATAATACAACCTCCTTGGTTAATGGCTAATTATATACATTAATAGTACACTTCAAATGACTCAGAAAGCTATATCACAAAATAGCAGTGCAATATAGCAGTGAAGAGTAGATGACATAGCTCTATACCTTTATCTTTTGCTCGTTTCTCCTCTTCTTCTTTCCTCTTTTTTCTAAACTGAGCACCTGATAGCTTTGACCTCTTCTTATCCATTTGCGGTTATTTGACAGACCTTAGTGGCTTAGTGTGAAGATTCGTTCTGTAATAAATAATATACATTTCACTATTTAACCAAACCCAGAAAAATAACATTACATATGTTAAAGTATGGGCCTTTATTCCCAATAATATTAATCTGGAAGCATTTTGCATTGTTTAGGTCTTTTATGGGAAGGTTTATGGAAAATGCAATAGATGGTTTTTTATTAATAAAAATATATTTATTGATCTTTTATTATTTATTTTATTTTATTTTTTATTTTTATTTATTCATTTATTTATTCTTATTTTTATTTTTATTTTTTTTGCAGGCGCTCATGCCGCCCCTCCACAAATGCCGCCCTGTGCGGCTGCCCATATTGCCCATATGAGGAACCGCCACTGAATGTAATACATCATTATCTCACCTTTAGGTCTCACAGCCCTAACTTTAAAAATCTCGCGTGTCCATCCTTGCTCAAAACCCTTTGCGAATTTATTCCCCGAACGCGACAGCCTTACATAATCATTGATTTTGAAGCGCGCAGTGTGGTGGTGGTGGTGATCCATCTCTTCTCGGGAGCGTACCTCTTTCTAAAACTTCGTTAGGTGTTGTCCCAATCGTGCGATGGTGCGAGCGGTTGTAGGATGATGCCAATGATTCCAGAATGTCTAGAAATCTGTATGTGATTTTATGTGTAAAATAACGGTGCATGAGTTCCTTTATGGTGCGCTGAACTCTTTCAGCTAAAGAAGCCTTATGTATAGAATTGGTTGTGTAATAGCTGATATTAAACTCTGTCAACATGCTCTGAAAAGCACGGCCTATAAATTCCTTCCCCATATCCGTACAAAAATATCCAGGAACCCTGGACACAAATAGTTTCACAGGACTATCGCGGACATTCGTTTTAAAAACGTTTGTCCGTTTACCGCATTTGGGGCACTCGTCACATTCGATACCCATACACTCATCACAGATGGTCTGGCTCACAAGTAAATGTGGAATTACCTCAGAGTAGGCGTTGTTTTATAGGCTCCTAATCAGCCAGTTGGCTTAGAAGGCGTAAATGGCTTGAGTTGCCAGATAGCGCCATGTATTCATTTAATTCTAATCGATGACTGAGTTGCCAGATACCACTTTTTAGCATTATTATTGTATACACTATTATAGACTCCTAATCAGCCAGTTGGCTTAGAAGGCTTAAATGGCTTGAGTTGCCAGATACCACTTTTTAGTGATACCATTGTATACATTATTATATTTCTTAAAAGTTGGTTTAGAATACCGGTAGTAGGTTTAGAAGGCGTAACATGATATAATTAAGTAAAACAACATTGCATCATTCTGTTTATTATAAATATATACAAAATAAATATACATTTCAATTGAGGAATATGCATATAATCATAACAGTACAGGAAATATATACAAACAATTATGGATATATATAAAATAAATATACATTTCAAATAGAAATAAATATACATTTCAATAATAATAGAAATATGCATATAATCATAACAGTACAGGGGAAATATCACGCAAAATATATATAAATACATTTCAATAATAATAGAAATATGCATATAATCGTACAGGGAAATATCACGCAAAATATATAAATACAATTCAATAATAATAGAAATATGCATATAATCGTACAGGAGAAATATCAAGCAAAATATATAAATACATTTCACTTTTTTTTAAAAACTAAACTCGGTCTTAATCGAGTTTACAATTACATCATTATTGCTCTGCATTACGCAGTATATGCGGCTTAATAATATTTCACCGCTTAAAGTATAGGGAAACCTGTATTCGATATGAAGGGCTTTCATATTGCTCAGTACTATTTTTGTTCCCACTTTACAACCGGTTGGTAAGTCATCTTTAAATACGTCTAGAATACAATCAAAAGCACGCACAAAGAGTTCATCGTTAGCTACATTATTAAACACAAGTTTATAAGCACGCTTTTCCAATCGAGGGTTTATTTCTACCGACTCGAGCTTTTCAATCGTGAACTCACTCAACATAGGTGCAATTGAAATAATCTTCTAAATCGTTACGACAACTGCGCGTTATATAAAGAAATAGTTCTTCAGGGTGAACGATGTAGGTGAGCTCAGCCTTGTACCGATCAATTGCTTTGTACCAAAGTTCATGGTATTTCAAAGAGTCTAAACTTTTTAAATAAACATCCAGCACTAGACCATTCTCACCAGCCCTACACTCGGTAAACCCATCGAGCAGAGCGGTGTAGGCGTATTCAAGTACTGTATCAAAATAAAGCATGTCCGTAACACGCGCGTCTAATATAGGTTTCAACTTGCGGAATCCGACGATTTCAAACATTCTGTCGAGGATGAAACGGTTTCGCGTAGGAACAAGAGCGTTATTATCAGAAGCATTCTTCCACATCAGCCGTATATCAATGCACGGCCGATCGTTATTTATACACAACGTACATACAACGGCGTATGAGGGTGCGTCACTAATCTCCTCTCTTCTTGTACCTACGTTAGCAGGTATTTTATAACGATCTTCACTCCACTTCTCAACTATCACGAAGATTCTATTCATCTCCTCGACACTTAAATAAACCCGTTTGTTTGTTTGTCTACATTCCGTTTCCAGTACATAGCTAATGGTACCGGAATTACGCCTGAACACGCGCAACGATTTCGTCACGGACACATCGTACGAGGCGTTGAGAATGCTGCTCAAAGGAAGTTCCATCGTATTCGAGGAGCGCACGTCCACTCGGTTCAAGCTCTGAGATAACTATGAGCCGTGTGAGGCACGCAGGTAGGCAGGAAGGAATGGTTCGACGGGCGGCTGACTCGATGATACGTGAATGGGCTTGTTCGTATGATCCGCGAGTCGTACCGAATTGTTGTATATTTCGGTACAAGAATTAATTTCATCACTACCAGCCTACGCACCAGACATTTACCTCAGGATAAGAACTAGGAACATTTTATGTTTTACTAAACATCTTCACACTCCGGCGCACTATTTGAGAGGAACATATGTTCATATTTTTCCCTTCTGCCCATCAAACGATACTCGTCTCTAAAGTCTGTTAAAAACTCACGCAGGGCACTAGCCACAACCTCACTACGAACCTCATCATGATATACGTTAATATAGTGATAAAAATACTTAAGATTGTCCATGATCACGAGATTCACATTTTCAGTCGTAGGGTATGAGTAATCGACATGGTGTAGCATGACGTAATACCGCTTGTCACACCACCCATCCGCAAGACTCATTATCCATACCTGCTGCTTCTCTTCTGCACGCGTTGTTTCTTTTACTTCACGGTGTATGTGAGACTTTATAAAGTTTAGCTCTGCAGTATACTTCAGCACATCGTCTGTGCAACGAAAGCCTTCAACGATCTCACCAAAACATCCGTAGAGTATTTGTACATCTTGGAACTTCGCACAATCTAATGTGTTTTTAAAAGAGGTATACGAGGGAGGAATAGGAAGTTTTTCGGTATCCACCACATCCTGACACTTTGCTGAATACCATTTCATAAACGTTGTACAAGCAATATTAAAGGTAGCCATTTGAATACACGTCTGATCTGAATACACGTCTGATCTCTCGGGCTTACTGCGGTCGACTGACCACGCAGGGACTCCCAGATGGTAGTATGACTCACGGTCTTACAGTGGGCGGAGCTTAGAACTTTCACATGCACACACACACACACACACACACACACACACACACACACAAAGGAGAAAGTGAAACGCTATTTGAAACATGATTTATTTAATAAACGAGATATTCAAGTTATATATATATACAAATACGTGTAATAAATCAATAGATACGATTATATACAAGACAAATACGTGTGAGTTAACAATAGAAGCATCAATCGTTTTGGTATCCAAAGGGTACGGTATCATAGGTACCAGGTAGCTGGTAACGTTTCCTATAGGTGTTACGGCACACCTTCGTACCCCTAAGTTCCTTCACGCCCCCCAGCTTCTGCGCCAGAAAATTGTGGGTGCCTACAATTAGTTGGGGAGGTTGTTCGCCCTCATCATCGTCCAAACATACTAGATCCTTCAACGATTCAAAGTTAACAACCCGCCGATTCGCATGGTTGAGCGTAATACCCTTTGCCTTCACGATATATTTAATTTCCTCCCCCACCCTGACCCGTACCCCATACGTCTTAGGTCCTGTTGAGACAAAAGAGTCGGCGTAAGCGTTGTCCCCATACTCGTCCTTGATCTCATCAGTGAGCTCGCCGAGGAACTCCCCAATAGCGGGCATGTATTCACCCTCCCTCTCTGTGAATATCACGCTATCTGTATCGGCATACAATACTCTCCGCCCAAGAGAATGCAATAGACCCCAAAGTTTTATACGGGCGTAGGCTGTTGTGAAGCTGGCCACAGGTATGTTTGTAACCCTTGAGGTATCTGTGGCAAATTCAGTGTTGTTGTACTTTATTATGTAAGTATTACCTACATTCACGATCTCGATGACCTCTTTATCGGGAGCATTGGCATAATCCCAGACATCGCTATAACTTTGTGCCAAATGAATGCTCCCTCTGCCGGTAGTCTGCGCAAATTTTCCCCATAGACTGTTTAGACACAACTTTGCACTAAAGCGCTTGCCAGGATTCTTTACAATTTGGACACGATCAAGTTGTATACCTTCGCGGTCGCGGTAACGATGAATATAGGCAGACTTTTCATCTTCGGTATCAACTCCTCGCGGATACCCTGATGCCTCAACCTTATCCTTCAAAAAGGCGTTTATATATGGTGTGAAAAGGTTGGGTAGCTTCTGAAACCTCCACACCTCATGTATCTTCAGTATTCTATAACCATGGCGTACGGCTACGGCCAGCTCAGGACTTGTATATACGCCTCTGATCTTGCGCTGGTGGGGTATATGGTTACAATCGCCGTTATCCTCTTCCGCGCACTTCACGCACAGGGGAAACATGAGCTTGTCGTCGATAACGACAGGTAAGATCGGCATCCATAAATTGCGTGGGGGGAGTACGTCTACGAAAGAGAGCCCAAAGTAACGATCATTCAAATTTTTTGAAAATTCATTGATGGAGGGTAGGCTAGGTCCCACCAGTTTCTCAGGAGCGCCCACGGGGTACGGATTGCTATTCATCACGTATGGGTATAAAGAACAGAAATCGTAGTAATGGAGCTTCACGCCCTCCGTAGGTGGAAAGTATAGTCTGAAAGGATTTGTACGTCCTCCAAACAAGCTATCACCACATTTGAGAGGATCCAGCACCATTGAACGCTTGATCGTGTTTATTTTATACAAGTCCTGAGCTGGCCGTAGCCGTACGCCATGGTTATAGAATACTGAAGATACATGAGGTGTGGAGGTTTCAGAAGCTACCCAACCTTTTCACACCATATATAAACGCCTTTTTGAAGGATAAGGTTGAGGCATCAGGGTATCCGCGAGGAGTTGATACCGAAGATGAAAAGTCTGCCTATATTCAACGTTACCGCGACCGCGAAGGTATACAACTTGATCGTGTCCAAATTGTAAAGAATCCTGGCAAGCGCTTTAGTGCAAAGTTGTGTCTAAACAGTCTATGGGGAAAATTTGCGCAGAATACCGGCAGAGGGAGCATTCATTTGGCACAAAGTTATAGCGATGTCTGGGATTATGCCAATGCTCCCGATAAAGAGGTCATGGAGATCGTGAATGTAGGTAATACTTACATAATAAAGTACAACAACACTGAATTTGCCACAGATACCTCAAGGGTTACAAACATACCTGTGGCCAGCTTCACAACAGCCTACGCCCGTATAAAACTTTGGGGTCTATTGCATTCTCTTGGGCGGAGAGTATTGTATGCCGATACAGATAGCGTGATATTCACAGAGAGGGAGGGTGAATACATGCCCGCTATTGGGGAGTTCCTCGGCGAGCTCACTGATGAGATCAAGGACGAGTATGGGGACAACGCTTACGCCGACTCTTTTGTCTCAACAGGACCTAAGACTTATGGGGTACGGGTCAGGGTGGGGGAGGAAATGAAATATATCGTGAAGGCAAAGGGTATTACGCTCAACCATGCGAATCGGCGGGTTGTTAACTTTGAATCGTTGAAGGATCTAGTATGTTTGGACGATGATGAGGGCGAACCCTCCCCAACTAATTGTAGGCACCCACAATTTTCGGGCGCAGAAGCTGGGGGGCGTGAAGGAACTTAGGGGTACGAAGGTGTGCCGTAACACCTATAGGAAACGTTACCAGTTACCTGGTACCTATGATACCGTACCCTTTGGATACCAAACGATGATGCTTCTATTGTTAACTCACACGTATTTGTCTTGTATATAATCGTATCTATTGATTTATTACACGTATTTGTAAATATATATATATATAACTTGAATATCTCGTTTATTAAATCGTATTTGTAAAGTATCTATTGATTTATTACACGTATTTGTAAATATATATATATAACTTGAATATCTCGTTTAAATCGTATTTGTAAATATATAAACTTGAATATCTCGTTTATTAAATAAATCATGTTTCAATTAGCGTTTCACTTTCTCCTTTGTGTGTGTGTGTGTTGTGTGTGTGCGCGCACAGGTGAAAGTTCTAAGCTCCGCCCACTGTAAGACCGTGAGTCATGCTACTATCTGGGAGTCCCTGCGTGGTCAGTCGACGCAGTAAGCCCGAGAGATCAGACGTGTATTCAGATCAGACGTGTATTCAAATGGCTACCTTTAATATTGCTTGTACAACGTTTATGAAATGGTATTCAGCAAAGTGTCAGGATGTGGTGGATACCGAAAAACTTCCTATTCCTCCCTCGTATACCTCTTTTAAAAACACATTGGATTGTGCGAAGTTCCAAGATGTACAAATACTCTACGGATGTTCTGGTGAGATCGTTGAAGGCTTTCGTTGCACAGACGATGTGCTGAAGTATACTGCAGAGCTAAACTTTATAAAGTCTCACATACACCGTGAAGTAAAAGAAACAACGCGTGCAGAAGAGAAGCAGCAGGTATGGATAATGAGTCTTGCGGATGGGTGGTGTGACAAGCGGTATTACGTCATGCTACACCATGTCGATTACTCATACCCTACGACTGAAAATGTGAATCTCGTGATCATGGACAATCTTAAGTATTTTTATCACTATATTAACGTATATCATGATGAGGTTCGTAGTGAGGTTGTGGCTAGTGCCCTGCGTGAGTTTTTAACAGACTTTAGAGACGAGTATCGTTTGATGGGCAGAAAGGAAAAATATGACATATGTTCCTCTCAAATAGTGCGCCGGAGTGTGAAGATGTTTAGTAAAACATAAAATGTTCCTAGTTCTTATCCTGAGGTAAATGTCTGGTGCGTAGGCTGGTAGTGATGAAATTAATTCTTGTACCGAAATATGTACAACAATTCGGTACGACTCGCGGATCATACGAACAAGCCCATTCACGTATCATCGAGTCAGCCGCCCGTCGAACCATTCCTGCCTACCTGCGTGCCTCACACGGCTCATAGTTATCTCAGAGCTTGAACCGAGTGGACGTGCGCTCCTCGAATACGATGGAACTTCCTTTGAGCAGCATTCTCAACGCCTCGTACGATGTGTCCGTGACGAAATCGTTGCGCGTGTTCAGGCGTAATTCCGGTACCATTAGCTATGTACTGGAAACGGAATGTAGACAAACAAACAAACGGGTTTATTTATTTAAGTGTCGAGGAGATGAATAGAATCTTCGTGATAGTTGAGAAGTGGAGTGAAGATCGTTATAAAATACCTGCTAACGTAGGTACAAGAAGAGAGCAGATTAGTGACGCACCCTCATACGCCGTTGTATGTACGTTGTATAAATAACGATCGGCCGTGCATTGATATACGGCTGATGTGGAAGAATGCTTCTGATAATAACGCTCTTGTTCCTACGCGAAACCGTTTCATCCTCGACAGAATGTTTGAAATCGTCGGATTCCGCAAGCTGAAACCTATATTAGACGCGCGTGTTACGGACATGCTTTATTTTGATACAGTACTTGAATACGCCTACACCGCTCTGCTCGATGGGTTTACCGAGTGTAGGGCTGGTGAGAATGGTCTAGTGCTGGATGTTTATTTAAAAAGTTTAGACTCTTTGAAATACCATGAACTTTGGTACAAAGCAATTGATCGGTACAAGGCTGAGCTCACCTACACCGTTCACCCTGAAGAACTATTTCTTTATATAACGCGCAGTTGTCGTAACGATTTAGAAGATTATTTCAATTGCCGCTATGTTGAGTGAGTTCACGATTGAAAAGCTCGAGTCGGTAGAAATAAACCCTCGATTGGAAAAGCGTGCTTATAAACTTGTGTTTAATATATAGCTAACGATGAACTCTTTGTGCGTGCTTTTGATTGTATTCTAGACGTATTTAAAGATGACTTACCAACCGGTTGTAAAGTGGGAACAAAAATAGTACTGAACGATATGAAAGCCCTTCATATCGAATACAGTTTCCCTATACTTTAAGCGGTGAAATATTATTAAGCCGCATATACTGCGTAATGCAGAGCAATAATGATGTAATTGTAAACTCGATTAAGACCGAGTTTAGTATTTTGAAAAAAAAGTGAAATGTATTTATATATTTTGCTTGATATTTCTCCTGTACTGATTATATGCATATTTCTATTATTATTGAATTGTATTTATATATTTTGCGTGATATTTCCCCTGTACTGTTATATGCATATTTCTATTATTATTGAAATGTATTTATATATTTTGCGTGATATTTCCCCTGTACTGTTAAGTTTATATGCATGTTTCTTATTTTTGAAATGTATATTTATTTCTATTTGAAATGTATATTTATTTATATATATCCATAATTGTGTGTATATATTTCCTGTACTGTTATGATTATATGCATATTCCTCAATTGAAATGTATATTTATTTTGTATATATTTATAATAAACAGAATGATGCAATGTTGTTTTACTTAATTATATCATGTTACGCCTTCTAAACCTACTACCGGTATTCTAAACCAACTTTTAAGAAATATAATAATGTATACAATGGTATCGCTAAAAAGTGGTATCTGGCAACTCAAGCCATTTAAGCCTTCTAAGCCAACTGGCTGATTAGGAGTCTATAATAATGTATACAATAATAATGCTAAAAAGTGGTATCTGGCAACTCAGTTCGATTAGAATTAAATGAATACATGGCGCTATCTGGCAACTCAAGCCATTTACGCCTTCTAAGCCAACTGGCTGATTAGGAGCCTATAAAACAACGCCTACTCGGCTGAAGTCTTAATATGCACTTGGCTCCTGCCAGGTGAACACCTCTCCTCCTTTCTCTCCTCTTTCTCTCCTTTCTGGCCCTTTGGGGGGAATAGCTTGGGGGAGAACTCCGCCTCCAAGTTGCATGCCCCTTGCAACCTAGGTTGGCAACAAAGGCCAGTACTCTTTTTTTTCTTTTTTTTTCTTTTTTTTCTTAATTTTTTTGCAACACCCCCACCCCCTTTGCAACATTACGTAATCACTTGCAACATTCTTGCACTCTCCCCTTTTTCGGCTATACTATTGGCTATTTCTACAGCCTGACTAAAAGTTAGGTCCTGTATGGCTAATAGGGCTCTCTGGGTAGACTCCTCTTTGAGACCCATTACAAACCTCTCTCTTAGCATTTCGTCTAATTTGTCCCCAAATTTACACGTACGGCTATTGCTTTTTATTCCTGCAACAAACTCTGCAATGCTTTCATTTCCCGTCTGATGCCTCGAATAAAATTTGAAACATTCATAGATGAGAACTATTTGGGGTTTGTAGTGATCGGTTAGGGCCTGTACCAATTCATTATAGGTGCAAGTTTCCGGTCCTTTAGGAGAAACTAGGTCCATAACTAAACCAAACGTTTTAGGGCCTATTATAGTTAAAAAGGTAGGTACTTTCTTAGCATCAGGAATGGAATTTGCCTCGAAAAACAACCTCACCCTAGTGGCATAAGCTTCGAAGTCCTCCCCAGAGTCTTCGTAGGGGCTTATATGGCCAATCACCGACATGCTAGAGCAAAACCGAATTAGGCCAAATAACGTGAAGTAGGTTAGATTAGGTTTAAATTTGATCTAGTTACTGCCCAGTTAGGGCTGAATAGTGAATTGTATTAGAGTTAGGGCTGAGTAGGAATTAGTATTAGAGTTAGGGCTGAGTAGGAATTAGTTTTAGAGTTAGGACTGAGTAGGAATTAGTTTTAGAGTTAGGGCTGAGTAGGAATTAGTTTTAGAGTTAGGGCTGAGTAGGAATTAGTTTTAGAGATAGGCCGGCGGGACCTACGCTATAATACGGTAGCTTACCCACACAAACAAACCAAATCGGACGACCCACTAGGCTACATCCAATTTTCCAAACAACCACTTGAACCCAATAAGCCAAATTAAATCCAATGAGCCAAATTTAATCCAATGAACAAAATTTAATCAAATGAGCCAAATTTAATCAAATGAGCCAAATTAAATCCAATGAGCTTAATCGAATCCCATGAGCTTAATTGAATCCCATCCTCGTCGCCAAATGTGATAGCGTAGGGTAGACACCCCAGTTAGGTTACTTAGGTTCTAGCAAACAATCATAGGCACTTACCGGTGCGTTGAATTAGATATTCCTTTGGGAGCCTACCATTAGATTCCTGTGTCCCACAAACAGCCTACCTAACTCTCTCTTACATTACCAATTTAGAAGCTATAGACATTACCCCTAACTATACTTAAGTACGGACAACTTCCTACCCCATTTGTCACCATAGAAACACCACTTAATTACACTCAGCACCAACGATTAGGTCAGATAGGAAAAATCATCTCTAGGCTAGCCCAAAACAATACGAACAGCCGCGTTGGTTCGTTTATGCCTCCCTGTTGCCATTCAGCTTAGATTTAGTGATATTTCCTTTTTAGTGACTTTTAGACTATATACATATATATACACACACGTCACCTCAACAAGCCTCGGTAAATGAACTGCAGATCTGTTAACTTTAACTTCACTAACATTGTTTGTTGAGGGCTGTGTTTCATTATTAGACCTGGTCTCAAACTGTACTGAACTGCTAAACTCTTTTGCTCTGTGGTGTGCTTTAATTATGAAACCCGGAAATTTGTACGACGGAAATTTATACGACTGGAAATTTATACGCCAAGCATTTGTACGACAGTAATTTATACGTTATACGCAAGAAATTCATGATCAGTTAATAAAATTGAATTTGAAACTAGTTAAGTTAAAATACAAATTATCACAAATTATGAAATTACATATTACAATAATTAAATGCATAATTGAAACTAGATTTCAGCTTATCAATTTAAGAGAAAATGTAACTAGCGATATACAGAACGAATGTCATTTAAAAAATCGGAGAACAAATCTTGCGAGTTTTTTCTCATCAATCTCCTAACCTAACCTAACCACCTGTACCTATTCAATAACCATTTACCTACCTGTTAATCCTTTAATGTGCTGTGATAAATGATAAAATTTAAAATTCTTCAAATTGAAATTATTTTCAAAATATTTAAATAATGTTTACTTTTATTTATGTATTTATTTTTTTGCACCTGCGCTTATGTTTATATAAGAAAATGAAGTCACGGTTATTATCATGGGTAGATCGCATACTTAAGTCAAAAAAGTCCGGTAGAGCACATACTTAAATTACCGTCGTACAAATGTCAGTCGTATAAATTTCCAGTCGTATAAATGTTCTGGCGTACAAATGCTGGCGTATAAATTTCCGTCGTACAAATGTTGACGTACAAATTTCCGCACACGTTTAATTATGTCATCCATAATCTCTTCAAAGTAAATGATTTCATTTTCCATTTCATCCTCTTCTATAAGAGCCTCAATCTTAACATTTAATTCTCCTAGAGCAACGTTTTTAGTTTCTAATATGGAAAGCTGCGTAATCACTAAGTATAAAAAAAACTATATAGGGTTATGATTGATTGCTCTCAACCTCATTCGGTGAGTGAAAATTTCCGTCAGATTTTGGTGCAGGGGTTGACGGCAAAAACCCTACGTCTTTAAGTTAAAAAATTGTTTGTGGAGGTCTTCAAAAGACGTTGTTAAGTAGTGTTTTGGGGGGGAGGGGTTACTGTTTAATTTATATGCCTTCGATATTTAGCGCTACCTAATGGTAAAAAAGCAAATTGCCATACCTTATTATTTCGTTGGGCCTCGCTTGTGGTTGTAGGGTCGCGGCTGTTTATCGCGCTTCTCTTTCGATGTAGGTGATGGGGTTGCGAAAGAAGTTTAATATAGGCAATTCACTATACTTAAATACCTGAAGGAATAGGCCTATCCTTTTGTGTTATTAGTTTTATATTATTAGGTTTTCACTCAGAACTTTTACGAAGATTAAGCACGTCTTCCTTGCTTAAAAGCAACGCTCGTCACTAGACAGCCCTGAGATGAGCTAATATAAAATTCCTTTGTCATAAATTTTAGCTTACTTTACAAAGTTCCCAGACGTCTAATTTTTGTGTTTTCATTATTTTTTCTCTTGAAGTAATTTTCATGCGTCAACGATGGAAAATTTTGATACGAAATAATACGTTTTTCTTGTTGTTATGCAGTCCAGTGCCTACATATTGGGTTTTATATATGGCAATTATTTCCATTCCCAATAGGCTTTGTTGCCAATCCCGAGGCAATTTTGTAGTTATTTAATTCAATAAATTAATAATTTGTATTTAATTGAAAGATACTATATACGATACCATATTGTAGGGGTGTATAGTTTTTCCATATTAAGCTTAAATCCTCTTGTTCTATGGCAGAATCTATTGTGGCAATGACCTTTGTAATTAGACTTTTGTAAGCCCTTCTCTTGTTTCTAAACTTGTTCATTTCAGCTGCATTCATCTTCATTGCAAACAAACAACTGGGTTCAATGCCAAATAAGCTGAATTGGCCAAAATACTCAACCAAACTGACCAAACTCAAATTTGCCATCTGCCCAATAAACTGAACTGCCTGGTTGAGGTACTGACCAACCACCAGTTTGGAATATCAAATTTTCTACCCAAGTAACTGGCACACTGAAATCTACAACCTTCGCCTACAAACAATAAAACCAAATAAAATCAGCGCCAAAACAACCACAGACTAGCAGCCAAGTTTCACAATTGGGTGACCAAACTTTTTACTCTGAAACCTTAACTCAAATTACGCTCAACCCATCCAAGTCTGACTTAGGCTACAATTTGTACAATCAGAACTTTGCCGAAAGATAGTCACTGACTCAGTCTGAGGCTAGAATCCAATTACGAAGGACCATGTTATTTTATTTTTTTTAGTGGGTTCAGAATCCCGCTGAACCTTGAGCGGCCAAGTTGTGAAAGGCTACTTTAACTTATAGCCTAAGTTAAGCTAGACTAAAACAAACCTTATGCACTTGGAGGTCTTATTAGGTCGTACCTCATGGTTGCTGACTCGATGTGGGCCTACTTTAAGCCTTAGTAGCATAAAATTAAGAAAAAATGGGCACTATTGATTATGGAAAAACTATACATGCCTACAATATGGTATCATATATGGTACCTTTATTTCTTAATTAAATGCAAATTATTAATTTATTGAATTAAATAACTACAAAATTGCCTCAGGATTGGCGACATAGCCTATTGGGAATGGAAATAATTGCCATAAAATAGAATCCAATATGTAAGCATTAAGTCCACATAACAACAAGAAAAACATATTATTTCGTATCAGAGTTTTCCATCGGTGACGCATGAAAATTACTTCGAGAGAAGAAATAATGAAAGCACAAAAATTAGACGTCTGGAGACTGTAAAGTCAGCGAATTTTTAAGATAAAGCCTTCATCTCAGAGCTGTCAGTTTCGAGCGATGCTTTAGGCAAGGGAGCAGTGCTTAATCTTCCTATAAGTTCTGAGTGAATATCTAATAATATAAACTAATAACACAAAAGGATAGGCCTTTTCCTTCAGATATTTAAGTGTAGGGTTAAGATTCGGTAGAACACATCCACCAAACTTGATATTGATATTTATACAGCGAGATAGAGCGAAAAAAAGCAAGGGATCAATAAAAGAAAGCCACCCCAAAATGGATCGGGGGTGACTTTCTTTCATTGACACAATTCGAGGGTGGTTTTCTTTCATTGATCTGTAAGTTATTTAGGTAGGTAGGTTATTTAGGTTAGGTTAGGTTAAGTTGTGATATTTTAGTTAGTTTAAATGAAAATATCATGACTATGGAAAAAATAGGTCCTGCTCCAACTAGAGTAGCCTAAACACAGCCTAGGCTACGTTGAAGATGGAAGACCTAGGCTAAAGATGAACTAGCCTAGCTATGTGTCCATAAACTGGACTTCCATACTCTATTGTTAAACAATTGCAGCTGAAATGTCAGCTTATTTAACCTAAATTTAATAACCGAAGGGAAATTTATGAACTTCTTACCTTGAAATTATATAAAATCTCAAATTTAACTTTTTGACACCAATAATGAACTTTTTATTCCGGCTTCTTCCTCCCCACACCTCTCGTTATTGTTCTTATCGCGATTTTTTCTTCTTCCCAAAACCATGTTGACATTTCTAGCTATGGGATCTTTTTTCTTTTCATCCCATATTTGTTTCTTGGTTGGTGTCTTTTTAATTTTTCTCAGCAAGAGTTCAAGTTCTCCTTCTGATTTACTTTTATTGTTATTATTTTTGAATGTCAATGTGACTTATCCAAGATTAGGTGGGTCTTCCATTTCGGTACTCCCAAATTTTCTACACATTGGGGCCGGCCAGAAAGGAAAAATTGCATGTGAAACCCAATTTTTTTTTTTAACATTTGTTAACTCATCTTAGATTACCTATAATTTACGTTTTATTTGTTATTCCATTTTTGTTTTTCCTCACTTTTTAATATAAAAAGTGTAGCATTTATAAAGTCCTCACTCTTTCCAACATGAAAGGGTGTTACATTTTAATTTATTTTCCATAGGAAATATTACAATACTCCAGCCCTTATCTTTTGTTGTAACATCTGCCTAGCTTGTAGGGCAGTTGAACGTTGTGGTCTACTATTTGTGGTATAGGTTATTGTAGTAGTAGGACTAGTTACATCATTTATTGAACAGGTTAGGTTTGGTATAGTGTGGGTCAAATTTTGATTATCATCAGAATCTATTATAGATTCATCTTCATGATCATTTTTCTTAACAGTAGTTGGTCCTATTTCTAAGGGGTATAAGAGTGATACATCTCTTATAGTTTCACCTGAAGCGGTTTTAAGTTTTACAACCCTGGTTAATCCATCTTCCCCAGTTTTTAGTTCTAAAACTCTACCTAATGGCCAACATTGTCTTGGTGTATTTTGTCTAATTAGAACTACATCTCCTACCCTGATTTCATTAACCCAGTCTTTGTTTTGTATATATTTACGTCTTTCTCTCAACCCAACAAGGTATTCATCACTCCATTGCTTTTTAAATTTTGTTTTATATTTGTTATTTGTGATAATCTATTTTGCAAATCATGATTATTATCACTCCAAGGTGGATCATCTAAGGAGATATTGTAATCAGGTAGAGGGTTAGTGACTTCTCCTTTAATCAAATGATTTGGGGTGAAAGGCTCTACATCATTAATATTATCCCATACGTAAGTAAGAGGTCTGTTATTGACAACATTCTCAATTTCACTAATTAGAGTGAGAAGTTCAAAGAATTCAATTTGTTTTTTTACCTATTGATTTCTTTAGGCAATTCTTTATTGTTCGGATATTCCTTTCCCAGATTGCTCCATACCATGGTGATGCAACAGGGATGTATTTTCATTTTATTTTGTTATTTTCTAGATATGTTATGGTATGTGAATTTTGTAATATGTCATTTATTTGGTTTTCACCAGCCTTGAAATATGTTGCATTATCTGTCCAAACAATTTTGGGTACAGAATGCTTAGCACAAAATTTTCTAAAGCTATAGACAAATAATTCTGCAGAGAGATCACTCACTAGTATCTAAGCTGACTGCTCTAGAAGATGAACATGTGTAAAGTATGATGTACATTTTTTGTTCTGTTGTTCCCAGACCAACAGTCAAACTTTCTGTATAGTCTATGCCAACTGTTTCAAAAGGCCTATTAAAGCTGACGCTTTCTGTTGGCAAATCAGGAGGATTGGTCTTCCTGAAAGATCTGGAATGAATCCTTTTGCAGGTGACACAGTTATTCAAAACTGTCTTTACAGTCATTCTGCCTTTGGGTATCCAGTACAACTTTCTAATGGCATTTAATGTTTGTGGAACACCCATGTGATAAAGTTCATTGTGTTTCTCTCTAATAATTAGGGTTGTAATGTGATAGAACCTAGGAAGAAGAAGGGGTTGTTTACTGTTATAACTTATATGTGATTTGTTTAATCTACCTTACATCTTAATAAGCCATCTTTGTCAGTGTAGAGATTCAAGTTTATTACCACAGAGGGTACTTTGTTCATTTGTTTACCAATTGTTAGAAAATCTATTTCATTTTTGTATTCTGTTTGTTGTATGTGGTTAATCCAATATTTGGTAGCTAGACTTGTATACATTTCATTATCATTATTTCTTTGTTTATTTATTTTCTTTAAACAGTTGTGAATGAATCTGAGACAGTAAGATGTTACCCTTACAAGTTCGCCAAAGTCAGAATAATTGTTATAATCTAATAGTGGCTCAACTTTATTTGTGATTATCATGTTAAGCTTTACAGTGATTTGTTCTGCTGGCCACATTGTTTCATCCTGAATCAATTCAGGTCCATGAAACCAATTTTTGTTCGATTTTAGTAATTTACAGGATAATCCTCTTGTAAGAAAGTCTGCAGGATTTTGTTTTTTTTTAAATGTATCTGAAGGTTATGTCCAAATTTTGTCTAGCTTCTTTAATGTCTCTTAATCTGTTACGGACAGGGCCGGATTAACCATTAAGCAAAATAAGCCCGTGCTTAGGGCATCAAGGGAAGGGGGGCACCACAGAAATTTTCCATTGTCGGATTTACCATGGATTTATTATACTATTATAATCGCGGCTTATAGCCTATAAGCTGTTGAAAACTGAATTATATATATATTCATATATAGTATTTTTTTTTTTCATTGTTTGAATTTGTAGTGAACAACAACCCTTTTGAGAGAATAAATATATTTCGTTGTAATCACACACTTTACGCTTTGCGTTATTATTTTGTTTATATCAAATCTTTGAGCGCCATATTAAAAATACATATAGATTAAATATTTTCGTGTGCTATAGGAAGTTATTCTGAACGTGTGATTTGTGCATATAATATTAAATATATATTTTACATAATCATTTGGTATTGTTTTACAGAAAGATTTAGGTTTATAGAATTGTAATATAAATTAATATTAAAATAAAAGAAACTATAAACTCTCTATATTGCTGTTGTATCAAGTGATGTTTATCACGGCCATTATAATAATAAGATATACTGACCTAAGTTAATTAGCGTTGAAGAAGTTTATCTGTTGCTCTCTCTTCTTCTCTAGGGTAAGTCTATGAAGTGTACTTTATTTGTATATATAACAATATTTTATCATACACGTATCTTTATTTTATAATTTATTTATCTATTGTCATAACAGTATAAAAGAATTTAGATTGTAATAACCAGAGTGAATAATTTGTAATGTATATATAACATCAAACGTAGTTAGGACAATTTAGGCCCTAAGCAAATGTTCATATTTCCTATAATTAAATATTGTGTTTTAAATAAATAAATAAATGTAAATATAAAATGTGGCTCGTTAATAGTGAAATGTTAATATTGATATTTTTATAGATTGCGTATTATTAATTCTAATGTTAAGTATTTTTATTTTATAGGTTTCGGTTCCTTCTTTCGGTTCCTTCTTTTGGTTCCTTCTTTCGATTTGATTTGTATTCAACATTTCGAGTTGATATTTCGGTTGAGTTATATTTAATTGCCACTTATATTTAAATTGCCACTTTGGTTGTGTACGGTTCCCATTTTGTCTTTCTGAGAATAAAAGAACAAAGCCAAGATTGTGATATGTGTAACTGTGTTGATTGCCACATAATATACAAATAAAATATTCTTTTTATTTCTGTATTTTACAGACCCCAAGAACCAAGATGAAACGTGTTCAGTTAAGTGGTGCACAAAAGCGAAAACTATCAAAAGAGAAACAAGAGAAGACTTTGGATTTAGAGTCCAAGACTGCAAAGCTGACTGATTTCTTCACACAAGTTCCACGACCACAACGTCAACATGATATACCGATTCTGAATCAAAACCAATCTCCGTCATCAGAAGTGGACACAAATACCACTTTGATCACTTCAAAATCAAAATATGATGACGTTGGAATCACCGAGGTGTCACAAGCAGGTTCATCTACCACATGTCTCACTACTGATCTCACTTTGCCTGTAAATTCTCTTGATACCTCTACTGCAAATGTTGATTCAAGTTGCTTTACAAGACATTCTGGGGTTGAAATAATTGCTGAAAATGAAAGTTTAGTGGACCATGGTGATGGTGGTGAAATGAATCAGTCTGCAGAAGATGAAGTAAATATAGCAAAAGATCCAGGGTTGTGGCTTGATTTCTCTGCTGATGATGTGGCTTATTGGATTGCTTGTGGACCCAGTGACTGTCAACACCACAATGGGCCATTTGACAAGTCTTACCGGCATTTCAGTAGTGGCAAACCAGCAAGATACTGTTCACAAAAACTTTTCGTTGGGACAAAAGCCAATGGTGAGAAATACAAGAGAGAGTGGTTATTGTATTCACCATCAACAGGATCAGTTTACTGTTATGTTTGTAAACTGTTTGCTCCTAAAAATGTCTCACATTTTGTTATAAGAGAAGGGTTCAGTGACTGGCGAAATACTATTGTAATTGATCATCATGAAAAAAGCACTACTCACCGAGACTCTATGCTAACATACTTAACTCGCAGACAAGGTGCGGGGTTGGGACAACAGTTGGAAAAACAAATTCAGGAAGAGTGTGATTACTGGGAACATGTCTTGAGGCGTGTCATAGCTGTTATTTGTACGTTAGCTGAACGTGGCTTGTCTTTTCGAGGAACAGAAGAAAGATTTGGATCATTGCAGAATGGGAATTTTTTAGGGCTGCTTGAGCTCATAAGCCGGTTTGATCCATTTTTAGCAGGTCACATTTTGAAATATGGAAATTCTGGCAAAGGAAATCCTTCTTACCTGTCCAAAACCACCTGTGAGGAACTCATTCAACTAATGGCTCAAAAGGTCCACGCACTCATTGTTGACGAAGTAAAATCTTCTGGTTATTTTAGTTTGTCAGTTGATTCAACACCAGATCTATCACATATCGATCAGTTAAGTGTTGTACTTAGGTACTTAAAAGATGGACAGCCTATTGAACGCTTTTTAACCTTTCTGAAAATGAAAAGCCATACTGGTGAGGAAATGGCAAATCAGGTGTTGCAGTACTTACGTGAAGTTTGTAAGCTAAACTTTTCAAAATGTAGGGGTCAATCTTACGACAACGCTGCCAACATGTCTGGGCGTTATAAGGGGATGCAGCAAAAAATTTTAGAAACAAACAAGTTTGCTATATATGTGCCCTGTGCAGCCCATTCACTAAATCTGGTAGGCCGAAGTGCTGTTGACTGCTGTCAAGAGGCGGTTAATTTCTTCTCTACAGTGCAGTTGCTCTATACCTTTTTTTTAGCCTCAACCAGCAGGTGGGAAATTCTTAAAGGTTGTATTGGAAATGAAAGTGTCTTAAAATCCCTCTCTGATACCAGATGGGAGGCACATGCTATGGCAACAGCAGCAATTTTGAAATCTTTCCTTAAAATTTTAGAAGCGTTAGAATGTATAGCTGAAGACCAGTCACAAAAGGGAGACACTAGAAGAGAAGCAAATAATATTGCAAATAAGATGCAAGAGCTAGAATTCGTTTTTATGTTGAATTTTTGGGATGAGATTTTGCAAAATTTTCATAGAGTAAGCAAAGTTCTACAGAATAAGGATGTGAACTTAAAAACATGTGCAGATCTGTATGGATCATTAGCTGACCAACTGTGCACTTCACGAGATGAATTTGAAAGATATGAAGCAGCTACAAAGGAAATGCTACCAGATGTTGATTACAAGGCAGCTCAAACTCGCAAACGTATCAGAAAGAAGGTACCCAATGACGGAGATGCACCAGAAGTATATCTGAATGCCAGAGATAAATTTCTTATCACCACCTTTTACACAATTGTTGACAAACTTGAAACTGAGATGAGAAGAAGAGGAGAGATATACAAAGAAATAGCAGAGAGATTTTCTTTTCTAAGTGATGTGCCACATAATGTCACCACTTCATCATCTACTGAAATTGAAAGGTATTCTCAGGGTTGTAAAAAGATGATTGATGCTTACCCAGAGGACTTGAACACTAATTTCTCTGCTGAGCTTCAGCAGTTTCACTCATATGTGTGCCATAAGTTCAGTGCAAAAAAAAATGTAAAAACAAGATTCAGTCATGCTGAACTTTATAAAATAATTGTAGAAGACAATATTGAGTGTGCCTTCCCAAATGTAGAAATTGCCTTTCGTATATTTTTAACATTAATGGTCACAAATTGCTCAGCTGAGCGTTCATTTTCTCAGTTGAAGTATATTAAAAATACCAACAGAACAACTATGCAACAAGGCAGGCTGGATGCCTTATCTCTACTAAGTATAGAAGCAGATGTGTTACGTAAGATTAGTTTTGAGGATCTGATCAAAGACTTTGCAATTAAAAAAAGTAGGAGAAAACTTTTCAAATATAAATGAAGTGGAAGTATACAAAAATAAACATTATTTTCCATCTTACTGTAAGTTTTGTTTCATTTCAAAAAATAAAATTTTATTTTATGGTTTATTTTTGTTTATATTTTGAATTACATATATATGGGGCACCAAAATCTTTTAAGTGCTTAGGGCCTCTAAAGGTCTTAATCCGGCCCTGGTTACGGACAAAGATGTTTTTTGAGTTTAACTCATCACAGTTGATCCATGCCAAGCAGATTTGACTGTCAAGCCAAATATATGTATTTGTGATGTTTACATCATGGTAGACTTCATGGAAAAATCCTGTTATTTTTTACAGCAGGTGTTACTTTCCCCTTGGCATAGATCAAATGACTGCCATCCTCACCTACAAGGTAAGCGCAACAGCCATACACCTTTTCACTGGCATCGCCAAATACATGGAAGGTTTGAGGTGTATCTCTGTGTCCACAAACTCTGGGAATATTTATGTTTTGTAGTTTATTGAGATCTTTAGCTAACTTTTTCCAGCTATCTTGTTGTTTATTGGTCGTAGGATCATCCCAGTCTACTTTCTGTTTCCAAAATTCTTGTAAAAGAACTCTGGATCTGAGAGTAGAAGGAGTAAACCCATAGGATCAAATATTTTTGAACTTTCGGATAAGATCTTTCTTTTTGTGTTAGCTGTCGTATCTAAAGTGTAGCCTTTTGTACAGAGTGAGTCATGAACTTTAGAATCTGAGTTCAAATCCCAGATCATACCTAATGTTTTCACCCTGTTTGTTGGTTCTGTCAATCCTTTGTCTTCTGATTTTATTTTTTGATTTAGTCTCTCATTATTTGTGATCCACTCTCTTAATTCAAAATTACTTTCTTTCATTATTTTATCTGCTTTTATATAAACTTCATTTAATTCTGACTCTGTTTTGGTTGATCCTACAAGGTTATCTACATAGAAATTATCTTTCAAGAACTGAACAATTAAATCATTTTCATCATACAAATGTAAGTGATGTTTGATGGTTAAAGCCAGTAAACTAGGACTTGCATTTGCCCCAAACAAAACCACATTAAACTTAAATGTTTTAAACCCTTTATTTAAGTCATATGGATCATTAAACCACAAGAATCTTAGTTGATCTTTGTCATTTTTCAGATGAATTCTCAAAAAAGCTTTGATTATATCACTTTGAACTGCATAGTTATCTAATCTAAATCTTAGAAGGATTTTTACAAGGTCTGAAATGAGATTAGGCCCCTCTATGAGACAGTCATTCAAACTATGCTTATTGCCATCTTTAAGACTACTGTACAGTGTACAATTATACACAACTCTAAGTTTTGTTGTGGGTGCATCCTTTCTATAGACTCCTGTGTGAGTAAGATAATGGCAGTTGTCTTTTTTAAAGGGGTGATCTTTAACTTCCTCAGTGAAGCCTTTTTCCAACTGGTCCTTGAAAACATCATCCTACATTTTAATTCTATTGTCATTTTTTAATATTTTCATCAAATTATAGAGATGACCTTTAACTACCTTTAGATTATCATTTAATTTTGGACTATTGATCTTCCAAGGTAGTTCAATTGAATAATGGCCATTTTCATACATGATAGTATTTTCAAAATTTTCAACCATTAATTGATTTTCGTCTGTATGATCACCATCTTGCACCCCCACTGACTCTAATAGCCAGAGCTTTTGTACACCTTTATCTAATTCTTCAGTTGTTAATGATTTATTCAATATTTCAGTATTTATTTCATTATTTGAGTTGTGTAAGACCTTGTCATAATAGGGCGAGTTTGTTAGTCATATATTTTTATTTTTCATTGTTATTTTCTATTTATCTATGTGTCCCAGTGGAGCTATACCCGAGTGAGTATCTAAAGCTATCCCATCTCCTATTCTGACTATGCCCTTCTGAATTAAGTGAATATAATCAGCTCCAATTAACACTTGAACATTATCTATTGTATCATTTAAATTTCTATCTGCAATTTTATATTGTTTTTTAAGTTGTTGTATTACTTGTTTTAAATTTGGTATTTTAAATTTTTGTTGACCAACTTGTTTAATGACTACTGCTTCTATGTTTGTTGTTTTATTCTCTGTGGATATATCCAGATCTAAATTGACTGTGCTATATTTTTCTTTCTGTTTATTTTCTTTGACAAATGATGTTATACACAATTCTTGTTCATTTTTATGAGTTTGTAGGCCTAATTGATTAATTAATGATTGATCTACAAATGTTTGTTGGGAACAAGAATCTATTAGACATCTTATAGGAGTTGTCCCACCTTTTTTATTTTTTAAATCTAAAGTTATTGTAAGTAGAAGTACACTAGAATTTTTATTGACATTATTTATTGATACATGTCCATTAAATGTTTTTTCATTTTTCTTCGTGTTTTGTTTATTTTGAATTTTTAAATGAATCACAAAGACAAGAGACATGATTTAAACTTTCACAATTAACACATTTGAATCTTATTTTTGTTTTGTAGTCTTTGTTAGTATGTCCTGCACCTGTGCATTTAGTACAAAGGTTTAACTGAGAACACCTGTTTATCCGGGATTCTAAGTCTACATATTTAGTACATCGTGTGCTATTGTGATCATCAGCCGAATAAAATTTACACTTACGTACAAATTCTGTCGTAACATTAAAATTTTGTAGTGTAGGAGTTAGACCTATCACTTTTTTTTTCTGATTTGTCTTTTTGTTGTTGTTGTTGTGGCTTTGGTTTTGTTTGAATTTTCTTTGTTTGGTTTATTTGTGAATCAATCTTTGTTTGTGAATTAATCTTTGAAGATTTGTATATTGACAAAACATTTGGAAATTCATTCCTTATTTCACCAAGGGTAGGGTATGTATTTCCCGTTATTCTCTGGAAAATATCTCTAATTTGGGTAGGTAAACAATCAAATATTATGGCTTGGATAAACCATGCTGATTTCTCTAGATCTATGTCATTATTTTGTAGATGACCTAACATGCATTCAATTTCACAATAGAAATTGTACAGATCCTGATGGTTATCCTTGGCTGGTTTTATATTTTTTAATTTTATTGCTAAATCATTTACTATTTCTTTTTTATTTAGGAAATTTCTTTCTAGTAATTTGAGAGCTATTTTATATGAGCTGCCTATTGCTGGTAAGGCATCAACCAGTTTTAGGGCTGGGCCCTTAAAATAATTAAGCAGATAACTGAATTTGTCAACATCAGCTATTTAATCTTTGTTGCCAATTAAACTGTCAAACTTTTCCAGAAAAGACTGAAATTTTGTTCGATCACCCTCAAATATTGGTACTTGTAATGTTGGTAACTTGGCTTTTAGTTTATTGTCATCATTAGAAATGGATGCATTTCTGAAGGCATCAATCAAACTTTGATTTGCAGCTGTGTCTAATAAATTGGACAGATATTCTACAGTCTGAACAGACAGTAACTAGTATAATAATGAACATACAAAGGAAGCATATCCCACAGTGTAAAATCAGAACTGGAAAAAATAAAACAACCTTGGATAAACTGCAATGTAAAAAGAGCAATCAGAGAAAAAACAAAAGCATTTCATAAATTCAAAAGAACTAAAAATGGCACAGACTCCGAAATATATAAAAGTAAAAGAAGCATTTGCAAGAAAGCAATCAGAGATGCAAACGAGACCTGGAAAAAAGCTTAGCCAAGAATTCAAAAAACAATCCTAAGAAGTTTTTCAGTCTTCAGTTTGAAAAGTAGAGTGAAAAGAAAATTGGCCCCCTCCATATAGACGATAAAACTATAGATGATGATCTTGAAATAACTGAAGAACTAAACAAATACTTCTCATCAGTATTCACAAATGAAAATTTAAATAATATTCCTGATCTTATACTACCAGGACAAGATAGAGAAATAAATGAACTGAAGGTAACAAAACTAGATATCCTAAAAGCAATAGATAAATTAAAAATGGAAAAATCTCCAGGGCCAGATAAAATGCATCCAATAGTCATAAAAGCTGCCAAAAAGAATATAGCACAGGCACTAGAAATTATTTTTAATAAATCATTGATATGTACTGAAATTCCAGTGGATTGGAAGAAAGCAAATGTGGCTCCAATCTTTAAAAAAGGAAATAGAAACTTGGCAAAAAACTACAGACCCATCAGCCTCACCTCCATTATTTGCAAATTACTCGAAAGTATCATTAGAGGTAAAGTTACTGAGTTCCTTGAAGAGTGCAACCTTATAAATGATAGCCAGCATGGCTTTCGAAATGGAAGGTCCTGTCTAACCAACTTGATTGAATTTTATGATGGAGTCCTATTGCATTTGGACAATAAAGAGCCAGTAGATATAGTATACTTAGATTTTGCAAAGGCATTTGATACTGTTCCTCATGCAAGATTGTTGGTAAAAGTTAGAGCCCATGGTATAAGAGGTCATATAGCTGACTGGATAGAAGAATGGCTGAGAAACAGAAAACAGAGAGGTCATCTAAATGGAAATAAGTCTACTTGGAGACCCGTATTGAGCGGAGTCCCACAGGGGTCTGTGCTGGGGCCTCTGCTTTTTGTTGTCTATATAAGTGATCTAGAGAAGGGCCTATCATGTAAAACCTCAAAATTTGCTGATGATACAAAATTAGGCCATAATTTTAAGTCAGTAGCAGGAGCAATGGCAATACAAAAAGACTTAGACAGAGTAACAGCCTGGACAGATAAGTGGGAGATAAGATTTAATGTTGATAAATTCAAGGTTATGCATACTGGGCCAAAAAATCCAGAATTTGAATACAATATGAATGGAATTTGGATTAAAAATGATGATAAAGAGAAAGACTTGGGTGTCACTGTGACTAATGAACTTACTGTAAACCCTCAAATCACTTTATGGAAATCAGAAATAAAGCAAATGCTAGACTCAATCTCATGCAGAGACACATTGAATATAAATCACCCAATATTATAAAGCAACTATACATTTCATATGTGAGACCCCACCTCGAATACTGTATTCAATTTAATAGTCCCTATTTGATACAAGATATTGAAAAACTGGAAAAAGTAAAGAAACGAGCAACAAGAATGATCCCATCTCTAAGACAATTGACATATAAGGAAAGACTGGCGTATCTAAACATGTTCTCATTAAAAAGGAGGAAGTTAAGGGGTGATATGATAGAGGTGTATAAAATGATAAAAGGGTTGGATAAGATAGATTTTGATTCTCTTTTCTTTAAAGATCACAATAACCAGACTAGAGGTCATAGTATGAAATTATTTAAGCCAAGATGTAGAACAAATTTAAGAAAACGTAGTTTTACAAACAGAGTAATTAATTTTTGGAACAGTCTGACAGAAGAAGTGGTGACTTCAGAAGTTCAGATACACTTGATTCTTTCAAAAGAAGGTTGGATAGTTTGATGTCTGCAAGGGACATCTGATGATAGTGTTTAAGCCCATTTTTATTGCATGAATGGTACTGGTTTATTTCATATATATTATGTGCATTTAGGTGATAGATCCCACAGCTCAACACAAGTGTTGTGGGATATAGGGAGGCAGCATCTTGGATTAGGGGATACTCTCTGTCCTTACACACCCCATTTAAAAATATTCCTCTGCCGAGCGGTGCCCCCCATAGTACTGTGAGGTATTGAAAAACTCATGATCTTCACTTGCCCCACAAACACCTTTAAATGGGAGACCCAAAATGGGTGCACACACATTTCTACATTACTGTACAGTCTTTACAGCCACACCTACACTTTTACTCCTAAGTATATACTATATTGTAATGTATATGGTTGTAAATTGTGACTTGGTCCGCAATTGATATGGACCTTGACTTATTTTTGGTTGGCAAGGTACTGGTATTCAGAGATGGGCAGTATTTAAATACATTCGTGTATTTACCAATGTATTTTTAAATCCATTAATTTTCAAGTATTGAAATACTGTATTTAAATACATTATACAGTATTTAAATACAAAGAGTAAATACATGTGAATAACTTTGCTTTTTCTGCCGATTTTACCGATGCACAGCAGCACAATGCATACCGATCACATCATTGCAGTTCTCAACATGCAATGATATAATCAGTATAAGTGATATGTAGAGGCAGAGGGAGTGCACCATCACGTGATCAAACATGATCACGTGATGGTGCACACCCTCTGCCTCAGCGAGGGCTCAGTCCTCAACCATATCCTTTCGTGTGTGGTAGTGGTTGTGTTATAGTCTTTCAAGCTATAAGTACCCGGTACTACAGGTAGTTATCCGAAACTATGGCGTCGACGTCGTCCAGTGGCTCTAGCTCTAGTATTAATACAGGTGAATCATCAGAAAGGAACACATTGCACCCACTTTTTGATGGTAAATATTTTAAAATAAAAAGTAAAGACGGGACTAAAGTTAAGTGTACATGCATGTTGTGTAATCACGTGGTTTCTGCTACGACGAATTCGATTACAAATCTATGTACACACTTGAAGGTAAGTTTTTATTTTTGTATATAAATGATTCGTTATTCGTTTATTAATAATCTAGGGGAAAGCAGTGTATTATGAACCAGTGTGTAAATTGTAATATGGATTTGTGAATAATTTCATAGAAATCCAATAGATGGCGGCCCAATCGCCCAACGAAGAGTATATTCAAGGGTCAAAAAATAGCAAGCACGCAAGCAATGCTATGGCAAAATAATCATCAAATATTAAATTATCGTGTCAAAATCAGCAACAATTTTAGACAAATATTTTATTGGCTATAATTTTGTAATTAATATCTTGTTCCAAAATATAAATGTTCTAACTACGGCATTGCGTACTTGTGCTTATGTCATGTGACATCTTGCCTATATAGCATCTATCTAACATATGCGCATGCGCACAAATGAACTTTTGACACTTATACACGGCTTTCTCCTAATGTAGGAAATAAAACTCTATGATGAATAACATTTAATTCACTATGATTTCTACTTATATATATATATATATATATATATATATATATATATATATATATATATATGTAAAGAACGACGCTTGTGTAGAAGAACGTTCCGCACAAGATGAGGAGGACGAACGAACAAATGAAAAATGAGGTAACCACCCGGAAATCGAACCCGGGATCTTCCGATTGCTGGTCAGATATGCTATCCACTACACCATGGGCCGCGATTAATCAGAAGTCGTAATTCTCCTACATACGAGCAGAAACCAATGCCCTGAGGGGGCACCTTCGCATGCCGTACATATATATATACATTTTAACTGCAAACAACACACAGTATAATTAATGTAAAGAACGACGCTTGTGTAGAAAAACGTTCCACACAAGATGAGGAGGAAGAACGAACAAATGAAAAATGAGGTAACCACCCGGGAATCGAACCCGGGATCTTCCGATTGCCGGTCAGATATGCTATCCACTACACCATGGACCTCGATTAATCAGAAGTCGTAATTCTCCTACATACGAGCAGAAACCAATGCCCTGAGGGGGCACCTTCGCATACCGTACAAGCGTCGTTCTTTACATTAATTATACTCTGTGTTGTTTGCAGTTAAAATGTATATATATATGTACGGCATGCGAAGGTGTCCCCTCAGGGCATTGGTTTCTGCTCGTATGTAGGAGAATTACGACTTCTGCTTAATCGAGGCCCATGGTGTAGTGGATAGCATATCTGACCGGCAATCGGAAGATCCCGGGTTCGATTCCCGGGTGGTTACCTCATTTTTCATTTGTTCGTTCTTCCTCCTCATCTTGTGCGGAACGTTTTTCTACACGAGTGTCGTTCTTTACATTAATTATACTGTGTGTTGTTTGCAGTTAAAATGTATATATATGTACGGCATGCGGAACACGGCACGCCCTGAGGGGGCACCTTCGCATACCGTACAAGCGTCGTTCTTTACATTAATTATACTCTGTGTTGTTTGCAGTTAAAATGTGTATATATATGTACGGCATGCGAAGGTGTCCCCTCAGGGCATTGGTTTCTGCTCGTATGTAGGAGAATTACGACTTCTGCTTAATCGAGGCCCATGATGTAGTGGATAGCATATCTGACCGGCAATCGGAAGATCCCGGGTTCGATTCCCGGGTGGTTACCTCATTTTTTTCATTTGTTCGTTCTTCCTCCTCATCTTGTGCGGAACGTTTTTCTACACAAGCGTCTTCTTTACATTAATTATACTGTGTGTTGTTTGCAGTTATAATATATATATATATTATTATTAAATTTATTATTCATATAGCCAAGTTATATTTATTTTTTCTAAAGCATGTGCATCTCGGCATGGTTAACACTGTACAACAACATGTAGCATCCAAGCGTACTGCTGCCAAAAGAAAGGCAGATCATGGCGAAGAAAACCCATCGCAAAGCAAGCAACAGAAAACGATTGAAGAAAGTTTCAGGACAGACTACAAGAAAGTCAAACAGGTGGATGTTGACAATGCCATAGCTGAATTTATAGTTCAGGGCATACATCCACTGGCAACTATCGAGCAACCTGCCTTCAAATCACTTGTTTCAAGTAAGTTAGAGTTACTCAACAATTTTCTATATTATAAATTACGGGCGGTAACCGTTTTATACTACATCTTTTTCACATCAAATTAAAACAAATATAGTTCAAGTTAAAATAAGTCAGGTTCAAATTGGTTAATTTCATTGGACGGTGATGGATTTCAGAATGTCTATGTGGAAACAATACTTTATTTTTATTGAAATATTGTGCATTCTTATTGCCAGTTATTGGTAGTGTATTTTTTTTAATTTTAGCTCTGAATCCATCTGTCAACACTGTCTCGCCGAACACTCGGCCGAAAACTAGTTGAAGATGAGCAGGAACTGAAGTTAGAATTAAAACAGAAGATTGGAAAGTTAATTCACATATGCCTCACAGCAGATATATGGTCGACACGCCACCTAAGTTTTCTAGGTGTCACCGTTCATTGGGTCAGTGCGTTTCAAGAACATTTTTGCGGGTTTTCGCAGGTGACGGTACAATAAGCACGCGGTAGACCTACGTTATAATTTATTAATTTCCAAACGCTCGTTTTTTTGTACTTCACTTGCAGTCGCTGTGAAGGGAAATTTGCCGCTTACGCGTTTACAATGGCTAATAATAATGAACAGTTAGTTTGCAGGTGGTGCTCAAACTTGGAAGTGTTGAGGAACGAGTTAGAACGTGAGAAGGAGGCCAGAGTAAGCCTTGAAGAAAGGGTGATGCTCCTGACGGCTAAATTAGAATCCCTTGAGACTCCAGTTGCGACCCCTCCTGCCTCAGTTTCTATTAATAATATAAATAGTATTAATAGCCCTCTCTCTTCTCCTAATTCCCAACCCTTCGTTCGAGTACGTAATGGAGCCCCACTGAGAAAACCTAAGACATGTCTACCAGTAATAACAAACAATAAGTTTTCTGTTTTAGGTTTTGAAGATGATGATGAACCGGAAATACGACTCGTTGGCGATTCCATTGTTCGAGGACAGCTGGAGGAATTCAGTGGGAGAAACCCTCGTCGTAGGCGCCGTTACTGCTACCCTGGTGCAAGGGTGGAGGATATAACTAATAGTGTTGACCAATTTACAGATGGTACCTCCGAGGACACAACGTATGTTATTCATGTCGGTACTAATAACGTTTTAAATTCCAGATCGGAAGAACTGCTGGCAAGGTACAGGGACTTACTAGAGCGATTAAGGGAAAAAACTAATAAGATTGTTTTAACAGGTATACTTCCTCGAATTATCCATCGTAACGATTTCTACAGCAAGGCGACCTATATTAACAATAACCTAAAGTCTCTTTGCCAACAGGAAGGAGTGCATTTTGCAAATTTTTGGAACAGTTTCTACGGCAGGAGGGACTTGTTCCTTGGAGATGGACTTCATCTTAATGACGTAGGAGCTGCGCGTTTAGGAAGACTATTTCATAATACTGTCTCTTCTTTTCAGGCTGCCGTAACTCGAACGGTCCCAGCGTAAATTCCATTAATTTCCCCTGCGCTCGCGAAGGTGTCGTAATTACAAACAATTTGAAGGTTTTATCCTTAAATGCTCGTAGCCTACGAAATAAAATAAATGAATTTTTTTCTTTAATTGCTTGTAAAGACTATGATTTAATTGCGATAAACGAATCGTGGCTTAGCACTGAAACACGTGACTTTGTAGGGGAGTATCAAATTAAAGGTTATAGACTTTTTGTTAAAAACAGAATAGGTAGGCGAGGAGGCGGTGTTATGTTGTATATCAAAGATAATATTGCGAACGTTATAGAAGTAAAGCACACAATTCCAGAACCGATAGATTCGACTATAGCAGAACTGAAATTAAACGACTTCAAACTTCTTGTTGCGGTTATATATAGGCCCCCTAATCAAGTAATAGAACCGTTAATCAATAGCGATCACAATATGGTAGAGTTTGTCCTCTCAGTAAGTCACTCGAAACCAACTAACTCGACTAAAATTCCTAACTTCCAGCACGCAGACTTTTGTAAATTTCGAAATAAATTGTCACATGTCAATTGGGAAAACGTGATGGGGAACTCCAACGCAAAACTAATGTGGGAATCGTTCGAAACTGTATTTAGGACTATAAATGAGGAATGTGTACCGTACAAAATTAAGCGTGCGAAAGTAAACAACAAGCCCTTGTGGTTTACTTCTAGAGTAGGAGACATTATAAAGAGTAGAGATAGGGCTTATAGGCAACATAAGTGCGATAAAGACAATTTGTTGTTACGAAACAACTACATATCTCTGAGGCGTGAAGCGAAAAGTGTAATAAAAAAGTCCAAGCGCGAATTTGAAATCTCCATAGCTCGTGACGGTAAAGAAAACCCCAAGCGATTCTTTCAATACGTCAATAATAGAAATCCAGTAAAAAGTGTCTTGGGTCCATTGAAAATGTAAACGGAGATCTAGTTTCTGAAAACAAGGAAATGGCTACCTTGCTAAATGAATTTTTTACGTCAGTTTTCACTATAGAAGATGTAACGAATATCCCTACTGTCATAGACATAATACCTTTTGATAATGGTAATATTTTGGATAATATTGTCGTTAGTGAAGGTGAGGTAATGCGCTATATTGATAAAATGAAAACGCGTAAATCACTGGGTCCGGATTCCATATATCCCATACAACTAAAAGAATTAAAAGATAGCATTGTTGTGCCGCTAACAAAGATTTTTAATGAGTCTATTTCTGAGGGGTGCGTACCAGATAATTTCAAGTTAGCAAACGTAACACCTATCTTTAAGAAAGGCGATAAAGGTGCGGCGGGAAATTATAGGCCAATCAGTTTAACGTCTGTTGTAGGTAAGCTACTGGAATCAATAATTAGGGATCGTATAGTCGAACACTTAGAAGTTAATAAACTAGTAAGAAATACGCAGCACGGTTTTAGGCGAAACAAATCTTGCTTAACTAATCTTTTAGAATTTTTCCAAAGCGTGGTTGACGTTTACGATAGACATCGGGCGGTTGATATAGTGTATTTAGATTTTCAAAAAGCGTTTGACACCGTGCCGCACAAAAGACATTCAAAAAACTAAGGCTCATGGAATCAGGGGTGTAGTAATAAATTGGCTAGAAGAGTGGTTGCGAGGTAGGAAACAGAGGGTGGTCGTTGATGGAGCGGAGTCGTGTTGGGCTAATGTAGCGAGTGGCGTTCCTCAGGGTTCTGTATTGGGCCCCTTGCTTTTTCTTATATATATTAACGATTTAGATGTCGGCCTAGTCAGTACAGTTTCAAAGTTTGCGGATGACACGAAGCTGGGTGGTAAGGCGATTAATGACGAAGATAGAGGTAAAATTCAGGAAGATCTGAATAAAATCGTTGATTGGTCAGTTACATGGCAAATGAGATTTAACGATGATAAGCGCAAAATTTTGCATATAGGTTCGCGTAACGGTAATTTTGCGTATAGTATGTCAGGGAAAGATTTAACAAGCGTAGAGCAGGAAAAAGATTTAGGAGTTATAGTCACTGGTGATTTAAAAGTAGCGAAACAAAGTACAGCAGCGGTCAATAAGGCGAACAAAGTGTTAGGTTTTATAGCTCGAAATTTTGAGTACAAATCGCGATATTATAGTTCCTCTTTATAAATCATTAGTTAGACCCCATTTGGAGTACGCGGTCCAATTTTGGAATCCGTATATGCGCAAAGATATAGACAAAATCGAGAGAGTTCAAAGACGGGCAACTAAGATGATTCCGTCGCTTAGGTCAAAGTCGTACGAGGATAGGCTTAAGGAGTTAAAATTGACAACACTCGAGACTAGGAGGTTAAGGGGTGATCTAAGCCAGGTTTTCAAAATTATGAATGGGTTTGATAACGTAGATAGAGATAGCTTTTTCGAAATATCTCAATATAATAGGACTAGAAATAACGGGTGTAAATTGACAAGTAGAAGGTTCGAGACAGCAGTTGCGAAAAACTTTTTTACGCATAGAATAGTAAATAGCTGGAATAGTTTGCCGGTAGAAGTAATTAGTAGCACGTCTATAAACATGTTTAAAAATCGATTAGACGCATATGTTGATAGAAAGGGTATAGTTTAAGATAGTAAAATTAAGGCTTTGTGGGGATAGATCCCACAGCTCAATACAAGTGTTGTGGGAAATAGGGAGGCAGCGTCTTGGGTTAGGGGATACTCTCTGTCCTTACACACCCTATTTAAAGAGATTACTCTGCCGAGCGGTGCCCCCCATAGTACTGTGAGGTATTGAAAAACTCATGATCTTCACTTGCCCCACAAACACCTTTAAATGGGAGACCCAAAATGGGTGCGCACACATTTCTACATTACTGTACAGTCTTTACAGCCACACCTACACTTTTCCTCCTAAGTGTATATATTGTAATGTATATAGTTGTAAATTTTGACTTGGTTCGCAATCGATATGGACCGTGACTTGATGGATACCGTAATGAAATTGACTGGATTCTTTGGATCTGATAGATTTGCATGTCCGTTATAAATAGATATAGATTGTAACATATTTGTGGATAGTAGTCTATTATGACTTGATCCTCTGGATCCAGAGATTCTATCTTTAGTTTGAAATCGATAATTAATTAGTTTTAAATTGATAATTATTTAGTTTCGTAAAAATCGGTTGTTACCAATTTACCGGCAGTTTTTACATAAATTTCTTATGTTCTTGTGGTTCGGAACCCACGTAAAATTGTAGGTCCCCTCCGCCACCACGGAGGACATACACAATACACGATTACGAACACAGTTAGGTAGACCAGCCATGAGTGGATCCTAGGGTCTTTGTTGGTCTGAAACATTATAACATTATAACATTATATATATATATATATATAATATACAGGGTGTCCCGTAAGTCTGGAACCATAGGGAAAAATAATAAAATTACAAAATAGTCCAAAAATTTATTACATAATCTGTTCAAAGTGTCCGCCGTTGTGTCGCACACATAGTTGAAGACGCAATCTCCACTGCGACAGCACTTTCTGAATCACAGTCGCAGAAATTTCTTGACACGCCTCCACAATGCGTGCTTTAAGGTGGAAAATGTTCTGAAGTTTGACCTCGTACACTTTGGCTTTCAAGTGGCCCCACAAATAAAAATCATAATAAAAAATAATAAAAAAATAATAATAATAAAATAATAACAATAACATAATAAAAAAATATATTATAAATCCCTATGGGTCCAGACTTACGGGACACCCTGTATATATATATATATATATAGAGCGTGTGTGTATATTATATATATATATATATATATATATATATATATATTGTCAGTTGAAGCTAAAATGAGAATGTTTGAGGGAATAATTGTACCAACAGTAATGTACGGATGTGAAACATGGTTTTTGAATGCGAGGGAGAGAAAGAAAGTGGAAGTGTTCGAAATGAAGTGCTTGAGAAACATATGTGGCGTAAGTTTAAGAGACAGTGAGAGGAATAATGTGGTGAGAGAGAGGTGTGGGAATAAATGTAGCATGTTAGAGAGAGCGGATCGAGGGGTTCTTAAATGGTTTGGACATATGGTTAGAATGAATGAGGAAAGAATGGCGAAGCAGATCTATGAATCGGAGGTGGAAGGGACGAGAGGGCGTGGTAGACCGAGAAGAAGGTGGAAGGACGCAGTGAAAGAGGTATATATATATATATATATATTGTTGGGTGGTTACCTCATTTTTTCATTTGTCGTTCTCCCTCCTCATCTTGCGCGGAACGTTCTTCTATACAAGCGTCGTTCTTTACGTTAATATATATATTTTTTTGTTATTTATACAGATTGACAAAGGGAAATTTGAGCGACACGGTGGAGCCCTAGCTTGTCGGCGCTTCAAAGGCGAACACACTTACACAAGGATTGCTGAATATATTGAAGACATCATGACTGAGTATAACATACCAATTGCGAAGGTTATGAGACTGTTACTGATAACACTGGTCAACACTCATTTTATTGCCAATCATATTAGAGTGATTTTGGGGTAACTTTGTGATGCTGATTCCGAATATGACATCGGTTTTGCTAGATTGGCTCTAATTTATGAGATAATTGGTACCCCCATTGAAACACGTAAAAATGCAACAAATTTAATGTTCAGGCGGAGCCTACTTACAAATCGCATTGAAATTGTCTCAAATCATACAAAAGTAAACACATGAAATACATAATGGCATTTTATTCGGTATAATAACAGATAAACACAGTAAGCTGATTCGCATAATTACAATTAATGTATAGTAAATCTCTGTTTGTACGATTCTCTTTTATGTGGGTTATCAGCAGTGGTGGGCACCGTTAACCAAAAAGTTAACTTCGTTAACCGCTAATCCGTTAACCAAAAAGTTAACTTCGTTAACCGTTAATCCGTTAAACATGTAACGGAAGTTACCGATAAACCGTTAACGTTAACTTTTATTATAAAAAAATGAAAAACACAATATATATATAAAATTTAATTTTCCCTCTTCTTCTCGTTCTCCATTTTGTCCATGAGATGCATGTTGCCCTTCATGAAAATTAGCATATCAAAGTTTTCATCAGACAGGAATGATCTCTTGGCCCTCAGGATGTCCTTGCCCATAGAGAACAAACGCTCCACTGCAGCACTGGAGGGGATGGCTGTGTTGAACTTGATGAACAAGTCCACCAACACTTGCTCACCCAAGAAGGCAGCATCTTGTGTAAACACATGAGTTGAAGTTAAAATATTTCCACATAAATTAAAATAGTCATCCATAAAATTGAAAGAAAACCAAAAGAAAACGATGTAGACTTATGCCCCTTTTGTCCTGTTGGTACTTAGAAGTTGACTCAATAAATCCTTTATTATTTCACACTTAAAAATAATAAACAAGAACAACAATTGTTTGAAGCATTCTTGAACACTTCAAGAACAAGATAAAAAATAAAATAACCCTTACCTTTGTTATTTGGAACAGATATGGCACAGAATATTCGGGAAGTAATTGCACTGAAATTTCTTCGGTCTTCACAGCAGAGATACTAAAGAGTAAACAGCCTCTGGCGCCACACGCTCACATTTACTTCTCAACGCCATCTATTATCTCAAAGAAACTAATTCACATTGGGACTTGAAAGTACCGGCAGGATCAACCGGGTAGAAAAATAATTATGGAGATTTTAAAGATGTGGTACCTAGAAGTACCGCCAGGACATAAAGGGTTAAGGTGAAAACGCTCCCATTGTAAGACATCAGTTGACTTAATTTATGTCATCAAAGTGACATGAGAATTGAAATCTTACCTGATCAGTTTTATGGTTCTTGAAATGCATCAAGGAGACTACTAATAAGGTACTCACAGACATATATAAATATACATGACTTACTTGACAACGATTATTTTTAAATATTCACTAGCACAAACATGTTGCGCAAGAGACAGACTGCAAATGAAACGAATGTAGTTTTTGTTGTAATTGTTACATATATATTATTGAAAGTGCCTTAAAATGCTCGTGATATTTCTTGAAAGAAGTTGAAACATTCAACTCAAATGGCAAATCTTTCCGCCTGATTTTACAGTCGACCATGTTTTGCTCAAACCAATGCCATAAATAACTACCATATTTGGTAAGACACAAATTGTGGCGACGGAAACAAATATATCGCCTGATTTTGCACTGCGGAAATGGAAATTCGTTCATCACTATTAACAGTGGCGGATTAATTGCGCACCTGCTCAGCACTGAAAATAATAGAAACTTTTAAACGTTTATTTATGAATTTTTTAGGTTAACGGACTTGAGTTAACGGAAGTTAAATGTAACGGAAGTTAATTAGTCTGATAATGATTTTCAAAGTTAACTTAAAAGTTAAATCGTTAACGAAAAAGTTAACTTCGTTAATTAACGATTAACGGATTAACGGTTTGTGCCCAGCTTTGGTTATCAGGACAATCACGTTGGAGGTTCCAGCAATAGTCTGCCATCATGTGTCTGTCCCATCTGCCTTGATACCTTTCCTCCATCACCTTGATATCTTGATGAAACCTCTCCCCTTGTTCCTCGCTAAAATCACCAAGATTATCCGGAAATCTGTGTAAGTGGCTATGGAGAAAGTGTACCTTTATGCTCATATTAGTACCCAACTTTTCAAAGTTTGTGAGCATGTTTTGCACCAGTTCTTCATAATTGTCTGCTTTGTGGTTACCCAAGAAGTTCTTGACAACTGAGACATAACTGCACCAGGCAGAAGCTTCAACACCATTCATAAATTTTGTGAAATTAGAATCCTTGATAAGTGTACGGATTTGAGGGCCATCAAAGATTCCAGCTTTTAGTTTTTCCATACTTAGTCCAGGGAACGATCTACAAATGCATTTGAAGCAGACTTTGACAGACTGAGGTCCCGTATCAGATCATTGAGTTCGTCTTGGGAGAACTGCTGAGGCGTTGAAATGCTTCCTTCATAGTCACTTCCACTATTACCACCTAAGTCCTGAATTTCTTCAAATTCTGACAACGGAAGGTCGGGCAGTGTGGTAAACACTGGTATGGGAACGTTTTCGCTGTGTGACACAGGTCGCCTTGCTGATTCCAAATTGGGATAATCCCACTTGAGTTTCTTGTATCGATTGAAACCTTTCACATTAACCACACTGTCAACTGACTACTGGTTGGGTGGCCGATGACTTATATACGGAGGGGGAATATTCTAGAATGATCGCGGAGTAAACACTAAGAATATTCGCGTGTCTCACCATCTAGAATGTTCCGGTAGTTTCCCATATGCACGCGTTATGGTTACGTTTCCTATTAATTGAAGGTATTCATTATCTCAAGAACTAGAGCCAAATCGGAAAAACTACTTTCATTTTGGAATTCAGCAACCCCAAAATACCCTAAATTCGTACGAATTTCCTTGGTAACGAAACAAAAAATTTTTTTGTTGAGCTGTGATAATGGCTCCAACTTCGCTAAGGCGTTTAGAGAGTTTGGGGTCAAAGCCCCCGAGAATGATCAGCTAGCAGACGAAGACTATGAAATTGAACCTGATGGTTGCGAAGAGGAGAATGATCTTCAACCAGTGATGTTAGAGACTGTGCAAAACCACCCACAAATGATGAAGAGAACCAAGTTAACACCAACATCTATACCCTATCAAAACATGTGCGATGTCCGTCACACACCTTAAGTTTGGTTGCCACTACCGATGCAAAAACTGCACTCAAGAATTCCAAGTTTTCCACAATTAATCATTCTGCAATGGGCAAGTGCTCCGCCCTCTGGAACAAAAGTGGCCGTCCTAAATCAGCTGAAACAATACATAACATTTTGAACTGCAGCTTACGTTTGCCATGCCTCACACGATGGAATTCGCTCTACGATTCACTTACCCTTCTCATTAACCATAAATCTAAGCTGAATGACGTGATGATGGCTCTAAGCAGTGTTGGGCACTAAAGCGTTAATCCGATAACAGTTAATTAACGAAGTTAACTTTTTTTAACGGACTATTAACGGAAGTTAATTTCCATTTATCGTTATCGGACCAGTTAACTTCCGATAACTCGATATTTAGTCTGTTAAAGTCCGTTAACACGTTAACTGTGAGAAGTCATTCATGGAAGATCACCGCTCCGCGAATGAATTCAAACTGCCATAACTTCAGTCTGCCAATTCCGTCCTCTGCCGCAGTGGAACGGCTCTTCTCTCTCGGCAAGGACATCCTGAGGCCCAAGAGGTCAAGACTGGCAGTTGGGCCTAACTTTGAGAAGTTGGTCTTTCTGAAGGGTAACCAGCACATTGTGTCATAGTCTTTAATAAATGTGCCTAAAATTTAATTTTACCTTTCAGTTCCCGCCATAATAATTCTCTGGTAAATTAAAATTTAGTTAATGGTTAGTGGTTACAAGGGTTTCAAAACATGTAATCAGTACATTTTTTATTAAAAATAAAAAAAAAAGTTATTAAACAAAAAAGTTGCAAAACTTGATAAAAATACAGTTAAATACCTATTTATTGTTGGATTTTGCATAAATAAACATTTTCTATGGGTTTTAAAGCTTTTTTCCTTGATTTTTTTAAATGTTAGTAATAGTTATCGTTAACGGAAAAAATTGGGGTTAACGGATTATCGTTATCGAAGTTAACTTTTTGGTTAACGGTGCCCACCACTGGCTCTAAGTTTGCCTGCTTTCAAGTCACACGAGATAGAGTTTCTGGAAGAATATGTCGCTGCTCTTTCCCCCATTGCCATAGCCATTGACCGCCTCCAGGGTGACCATTGTTTTTATGGCGAACTCCTCCCAACTCTTCTCTCAGTTCAAAATAAACTAAATCAGTTTCAATCTAAAATTTTGAAACATTGTCCAGCACTGCTTGCAGTAATCATCCAAGGGTTTCAAAAAAGGTACAAAAAGTATCTGACCCAGAAGTTCATGACGCAATTCTAGCAACAGCAACTCATCCATATTTCAAACTGCGATGGGTCGACATAAACAAAGCATGGAACAATGAGACCCAGCGAGCTTCCGTAAAGAATATTTTGATGATGGCAGCGACAACAGTTTACACAGACTCCGAAAGCCCTCAAGCAGATGACAATCTGTCAAGTTACTCTGAAGGAGATGAGTATTTCGGATTTGAAAAGAAATCATCCTCTGATGGATGAACCAACTGTAGATATGAAAGTGCTGGCATATTTGAACGACCCCCATCACTCCATCGAAAGTCTAACTAAACATCCGCTAATACAGACCATGTTCTTGCGTTACAACACCACAATACCATCATCTGCACCTGCAGAACGCCTGTTTTCCTTTGCAGGGATAACACTCTCCCCTACAAGAAACAGACTTAGTGACAGCACTCTGGAGCGACTGATATTATTACGTAGCAACAAAAATGTGTTCCGAGTGTAGTGAACTAGTGATTAGATAGCATTTCGATGCTACCGAAATGCTATCCAATCAGTCAATCACTATACCGAAATGCTATCTAATCATTATAATTATGTAATCGGAATTTGTTGTAATACAATTTATAATGGAATGAAGTATATAATCGGAAGTTACTTTGAGTTTAATATTAATCCTCATTATATTAAAATCATTCGTATGTGTGAATTTTGTTGTATTTAAAATGTATTTAGAAATGTATTTAAATACCTTTTGTGTATTTAGTATTTAGTATTTAAATACATTTCAAAAATGTATTTACTATTTAATATTTAAATACATTTTGGTGACGTATTTAGTATCTAAATACTTTCAGTGTATTTAGTCCCCATCTCTGCTGGTATTGATGGGTACCGTAATGAAATTGACTGGATTCTTTGGATCTGATATATTTGCATGTCAGTTATAAATAGATATAGAGTGTAACATATTTGTGGATAGTAGCCTATTATGACTTTGATCCTCTGGATCCAGAGATTCTATCTTTAGTTTTAAATTGATAATAATTAATTAGTTTTGTAAAAATTGGTTGTTGCCAATGTACAGGCAGTTTTTACATAATGGAGCCACCTCGATGGGCCGAAGTGGCCCCTAATGTGCCCACTATAAAAATTTCTTATGTTCTTCTAAATTATTTGGTAGATTATCTAAAGCAGCGTATAATTCATTTACATGAGAATCTATTTAAAAAATATTCTGTTCTTGTTCACACAAAAGTGCTGTATAATGTGTATATTTCTCTTCGCCAACATTTAATCCATCAGTTTCTGTAACAATTTCCTCGTCTATAATTATAATTTCCTGTTTAATTCTATTTAAACCACCCAAAATAGTATCATAATCCCTTTTATTTGGATTTTCTTTGCTATTAAAGCTAGTTAAAAGCCTGGTAATGACTCCCTTCCTTGCTGATCTCTTCCTTTTTAATGATTTAATCTTTGCCTCAATTGCTTCACCTTCAGCCATATTTTGTTTATTTTGTTTTCAAAAATAAGTCCCCAAAATCCTAAAAACCCTTTCAACTTTATAAATAAGCTTTATTTTATATTGTATACAATACTTAAGCTTTAAGCTTGGTTAAGTAGGCTAGGCTTCGGATTACCTTAGTCTAGAATTTTACCACATTTATGGCCAAATAATAAGTTTTGAAGTATTTCAATTATTTCTTATTTATATTTTCAGTTAGGGCTTCGTAATTTATTATTATTTATATATGATAAATGTCTGAAAAAGCCAAACATGGAATAAATTCTGTTCAGATGTCAACATGTTAGGCCTACCTTCTGATCAATATTAACCATCAAAATTTGATAAGGCGTAATTTTTTCTCTTTTTTTTTTTTTAATTTTTTTTGTTATTTTATTCAAGGTTAAGGTTTCCACAGCAAATAACCCTTCCCCGCACGGGCCACCATTATAGTTATGGAAAAAATAGGTCCTGCTCCAACTAGAGTAGCCTAAACACAGCCTAGGCTACGTTGAAGATGGAAGACCTAGGCTAAAGATGAACCAGCCTAGCTATGTGTCCATAAACTGGACTTCCATACTCTATTGTTAAACAATTACAGCTGAAATGTCAGCTTATTTAACCTAAATTTAATAACTGAAGGGAAATTTATGAACTTCTTACCTTGAAATGATATGAAATCTTAAATATAACTTTTTTACACCAATAATGAACTTTTTATTCCGGCTTCTTCCTTCCCACACCTCTCGTTGTTGTTCTTATCGCGATTTTTTCTTCTTCCCAAAACCATGTTGACATTTCTAGCTATGGGATCTTTTTTCTTTTCATCCCATATTTGTTTCTTGGTGTGTTTTTAATTTTTCTCAGCAAGAGTTCAAGTTCTCCTGATTTACTTTTATTGTTATTATTTTTGAATGTCAATGTGACTTATCCAAGATTAGGTGGGTCTTCCATTTCGGTACTCCCAAATTTTCCACAATGACTTAACCTAACCAATCATCAAGGGCATACCGTAATAAATAATAAACAATTCCTCATGAAGGGGTTTTTACTTACATTCTTTACTTTAGTGATTTTCGGGGTGGCATTGTTTACTAGAAACTTTTGGGGGGTGGCTTTCTTTCATTGATCCAAAGCAAGAATACTTTATTCTATACTAATTTTGGCGGAAATTCCTATTTATTGAGGGGAGGAGGTATCTCCATAACGGTACATTTACGCCAAAAATGAAGGTCGGATTCAATTGAAACAGCATGAAATACACCAGGAAAACCCATTTTTGTCACTAGTTTGGGTGGATGTGTTGTACTGAATCTTTACCAAGTATAGTGTTGCCTATATTAATTAAAATGAATAAACTCGTCGCGTAACCCCATCACCTACATTGAAAGAGATCCACGCGCCCTACAACCAGAAGCGAGGCCCAATGAAATAATAAGGTATGGTAATTTCCTTCTTTACCATTAGGCAGCGCTAAATACCATAGACAAATAAATTTAACATTAACCAAAAAAACACTACTTTAATGCGGTCTTTTGAAGACCTCCACAAACAGGGCCGGTTTTAAGCCGATTAGACCGATTTGTTCAAATTGGGCCCCGCGCCCCGAGGGGACCCCCGCGCACGCGCTCGAGTGGGGGACGCTATGATGAATTAATGAGTGTCCAGTGTGCACGAAGTTTCTTGTTACTGTGAAGGCAGTGAAACTATTCAGTCCGTCCTCGTATATCTATGTTTCAATGTTTTATTGCTAATCGTTTGTTTATTTGTTTTGTAATTTCAGTTTATCGTCGCCGTTTAGCTTTCTTAAAAAAAAAGGTAATTTGTGGACGATATTCAAACCCTCAACACAGAAAGAGCGCTGTTAATGAGATTATATAACATAAAGCTTGGAATGTAAAGTTGTGTTGTTTGTTAAATATGTCCAAATTGTTTATATGTCCAAACTGCAAACTTGAAGTGTCTTAAGCCTGCATGTAACAGAGAAACGTGGTGGTAAGTAGATCCTACATATTAAATTAACTAGTTTTTGCCTCATTATCATAGAGAGCATTTACATTTCTATTTACTAGAGCTTGGTCTTTTGCCCCCTGCGCTTTTCTTCTTACTCCCAGGCTTTTAAAAATCATGAAATCTTTTGCTTTAATCATTAGATGCATACATGCACATCTTTATTATTTTTCAGTGCCAGGGAGTCTTTATTGTGAATGATTTTGTTTTTTGTTTTGTAATTTCAGTTTATCGTCGCCGTTTAGCTTTTTTAAAAGAAAAGTAATTGAAAAAGCCCTTACATCATCGTCATCATGGCAAGCACAAGCAGAGATAGAGACAAAGGGCGAAAGTATTTGAGCGGCAATCAGAAACGAGCACTGGCCAAGGCTAAGGCAGCTGAAAATGAAAAAGAAAGAGGTGCTCTAGCGAAATTTCTTGTCACTCGAACTTTGAAACGACAACGGGTAGAGGGCCCCGCTAGGCGCTAACAATTTTCTAATTGGGCCCCGCACTTCCTAGCGCCGGCCCTGTCCACAAACACAACTTTTTAACGAAAAGACGTTGGGTTTTTGTCGTCAGCTCTCCGCCAATATTTGCTGGAAATTTCCAACTGATGAGGGTGACGGCAATCATCCATAACTGAATATACTGTAGTTTTTTTTACATTGATGGTCTTTCTAAACCTTGCAACAACAACACAACCTGCACCATTGCACGCTGCAACAATCCTGTATCTAAACAACCAAACTGAATTGCAAGAGAGCTCTCTATAAGACCACGCCCTGTAAATGCCGCATTCAACAAACGAGTAGAAAGGATGCCCCAGTGCCCCCAAAAAATGATGCCACAAGAGTGCCCAAACAATGATGCCACAAGAGCCCAAAACTGCTAGCTCTAAATTAAGTGACTTTTTCACTAACCTTACAATTATATATATATATATATATATATATATATATATATATATATATATATATATATATATATATATATATATATATATATATATATATATATCTTAACTTAATACATACAAGTAATGCTGCATTAATCAGCTTTGTCATCATATCGCTTCAGGACAACAATGGCTCTTCCTCTTCTAGATTTTCTAACAGTTATGTAGGCTACTTTGATAGCTCTATAAATATTTTATGTTAATTATCTGACTTGAGATTGATGTTTTGTGAAATTTTATTGTAAAATATAGTTTATGACTTGAATAACCTCGATAGACCCCAGTGGCTTTATGTTTTCCAAATGAAATGTAATGTCATGTAATATTTTCACTGTGCTAATTACTTGCCTAACATCATCTTTCCTTTACTTGCCTAACATCATCTTTCCTTATATGGATCTTATCAAGAATGGAGAAGTTAGAGAATCTAAAGGATCAAAATCAAAGTTCTTCAAGTTTTTTCAGTAAAAACAGAGCTAAAATAATCATAAGAAATACCAACAAACTCTAAATAATTTTCAGATATCCTGTCATCATGTTCCTTTGGGTTCTAAGCTCATTTTAGATTTCTTAAAGTCAGTCAATTTATATTCCTCCATCTAATCTACTAATCAGCCTTTTATGCTCAGCTAGTTTTTTATAAAGTACCAGTACTATCATTTACTATGACTTCATGCTTCACTAGTTAGTAATACTAACAGGCCTCATCATCACTTTCCTGTGATCTGGAGCCGGCCCCAGATCTGAAGATGGTTTAACTTTTTCCTTCCCTTTGTAGATAGAATTTCTTTCTTTGCAGGTGTAAATGACCTGAAGTGGTTGAACGCACCATAAACAAACCTATAATAATAACCCTTGGGTTAATCCTGTCCTGTTTTCTGTTATTGTATTTATAAGAAACTGAAAAAAGTTCTTTGGATCCTTATTACTATTTCGAGCTAGATTCATTTCACTATGCCTTTTGCTTCATTAAAAATAGAATTTGATTTGATTATATTTTTTCGCGGGCGGGCGAGTAATTTAGTTCTTCTACCAAATAGTAGATGGCACAGTAAAGAAAAGTAAAATGTGTGAAGAGGTTTTTGTGTTACTGTAGATCTAATCTTTCAAAAAAATTCAAAGCACAATTACTCACATGACTAACGAAATTCTTCGCATGCTAAAATTTAGCCAAGGTCCATTCGTTTTCTCTTCGACAAGATATAACTCATAATTTTAAAAGAAATTTCTACCCTAATTTTGTGTTAAGGTAGGGTATAGTAAGTTTAATAGTTTATTGCTTTTTGTATTAGGCTACTTGATTTAAGATAGCTTAGGGCCTAATTCAAGTAGGAGAAGCTGAAAGGAAATGTTTGTTATTATTGGCGTAGCCTAGTTACCCTAGTAGACCCTGATCATAATAGGCCTGCTGTAACCTGATTTATTTTTGGGTATGTTGAGAGAGTAACCAGTAGAATGAAGTTAACAGGCTAAAATCTGATATGCTAAGAATGTGATTGAGGGATAGCCCAGTCTATTTATAGGCTATGCTACCTAGATCTAGGACTTTTTTAACATTTCATTAACAGTTTAAGGTTATCCTCGCTTTTACAGGTCCTAAATTATGTAGAACCAAGTTTTATATATACATTTCCAGCTTGGTAAATAATGATTGCCCCTCCCCTCCCCCCTGCACGGATGAAATGGGGTTATTATTCATTTTTTGACCCAGTCACACCCAGCTATAACAACAATATAGGTATTATTATAGTATTACACCCGTCTAACGTCCAGCAATTATTATATGCTCATTAAGTAGATTTTTTAATTCTAAGACACTTTCCATCTATAGCATTTCCGTCGCAAATGCTTCATTTTCGAGATATAAATGTTTTTTTGGTGTGTATCTAGTGTGTGTTCGTACGTTCGTTTGTGTGTTCGTACGTTCGTTTGTGTGTTCGTACGTTCGTTTGTGTGTTCGTACGTTCGTTTGTGTGTTCGTACGTTCGTTTGTGTGTTCGTACGTTCGTTTGTGTGTGCGTTCGTTCGTTTGTGTGCGTTACATGTCTGCCCAATCACTGCGCTCCATCCATTTTGACTTTGAATTACTTTCGTACCAGAATGGAACACTCATTCCACTCATTCAGAAGTACATTAGGCCTGGCTCTGTGATTTATAGTGATTCCTGGGCTGCCTACAAGACTATAAGTGATTTAGGTTAGGTTAATTTTGAAGGTGAAATTTGTTTTTCCTATGGTTTTCGATGTTTTAAACGAATCTGACCTTCAAAACCGTCGGAAATGACTCATTTTTGATTGCTGGCTGGGGGGAGGGGGGGTTATCTCAAAAACGAGTCATTTCCGACGGTTTTGAAGGTCAGATTCGTTCAAAGCACACAAAAAACCATGGGAAAAACAAAAATTTCATTTCCAAAGGGAGACGGGTGTAATACTATAAATTTACCACAATATATATTGAATAACCAATCAAAACTGAATAAGAAAATATATATATATTATTGGTAAATATGGATATTACGGCCTCCACCCAATTTTGATGCCAAAATATATTTTCTTAGTAGTGTATGATGTGCTTTGTTCAAATCTGGCCTTCATTTTATGTGGAAATGAACCAATCAAAAGTTATGAGACTTCAAAGTTTTAACATATTTTGGTTCATTTCCCCATAAAATGAAGGCCAGATTTTAACATTGCACATCAAATACTACTAGAAAAATGCATTCTAGTATCCAAATTACGGTTATTATGTATTTTATCACACTCAGTCATTTTACACACCAAAATACATTTTTCTAGTAGTATTTGATGTGATTTGTTCAAATATGACCTCCATTTCCGTCGGAAATGAGATCCAACAAAGTTATAGTACTTTGAAGTTTGGCTCATTTTCAAGGGAAATGGAAGTCAAAATCTAAGCAAAACACATCAAATATTACTAGAAAAATGTATTTTGGTATTAATTAACCTAACCTTACCTAACCTAACCTTACCTAACCTAACCTTACCTAACCTAACCTAACCCTGGCTAAATGATCCTAACCCTGGCTAAATGATCCTAACCCTGGCTAAATGAGCCTAGAGTATTACCTTATTATGGATTAGGTGGTGGATACAGATGAGAGCTCGTTTAGCCAGGGTTAGGCTCGTTTAGCCAGGGTCAGGCTTGTTTAGCCATGGTTAGGTAAGGTTAGGTTAGGTTAATTAATACCAAAATACATTTTCCTAGTAATATTTGATGTGTTTTGCTTAGATTTTGACTGAAATTTCCCTTGAAAATGAGCCAAACTTCAAAGTACTATAACTTTGTTGGATCTCATTTCCGACGGAAATGGAGGTCATATTTGAACAAATCACATCAAATACTACTAGAAAAATGTATTTTGGTGTGTAAAATGACTGAGTGGGATAAAATACATAATTACCCAAATTACTAGAGAACCTACCCAACCCAACCTAACCTACCCAACCTAACCTACCCACCTAACCTACCCTACCCAACCTAACTACCCTACCCAACCCAACCTACCCTACCCAACCTAACCTACCCTACCCAACCTACCTAACCTACCCAACCTACCTAACCTAACCTAACCTACCTACCTAACCAACCTAACCTACCTACCCAACCTAACCCAACCTAACCTACCCAACCTACCCTACCCAACCTACCCTACCCAACCTACCCAACCTACCTAACCTAACCTACCTAACCTAACCTACCTACCCTACCTACCCAACCTAACCTACCTACCCAACCTAACCTAACCTAACCTACCCAACCTACCTACCCAACCAACTAACCTACTAACCTACCCAACCTACCTACCCTACCTACCTAACCTAACCTACCCAACCTACCTACCCTACCTACCCTACCTACCCTACCCTACCCAACCTAACCTAACCTACCCTACCTAACCTACCTACCCTACCCACCCTACCCTACCTACCTACCTAACCTAACCTACCCTACCCTACCCTACCTACCCTACCCTACCTAACCTAACCTACCTACCTAAACCTAACCTACACCTACCCTACCCTACCTACCTACCCTACCCTACCATACCTAACCTACCTACCCTACCCTACCTACCTAACCTAACCTAACCTACCTACCCTACCTACCCTACCCTACCTAACCTACCTACCTAACCTACCCTAACCTACCTAACCTACCTACCCTAACCTACCTACCCTACCTAACCTACCTACCTAACCTACCTAACCTACCTACCCTAACCTACCTACCCTACCTACCCTACCCTACCCTACCTAACCTACCTACCCTACCCTACCTACCCTACTAACACCTACCCTAACCTAACCTACCCAACTTAACCTACCCAACCTACCCTACCTAACCTACCCAACTTAACCTAACCTACCCAACCTACCCTACCTAACCTACCCAACTTAACCTAACCGACCCAACTACCTACCTAACCTACCCAACTAACCTAACCTACCCAACCTACCCTACCTAACCTACCCAACTTAACCTAACCTACCCAACCTACCCTACCTAACCTACCCAACTTAACCTAACCTACCCAACCTACCCTACCTAACCTACCCAACTTAACCTAACCTACCCAACCTACCCTACCTAACCTACCCAACTTAACCTAACCTACCCAACCTACCCTACCTAACCTACCCAACTTAACCTAACCTACCCAACCTACCCTACCTAACCTACCCAACTTAACCTAACCTACCCAACCTACCCTACCTAACCTACCCAACTTAACCTAACCTACCCAACCTACCCTACCTAACCTACCCAACTTAACCTAACCTACCCAACCTACCCTACCTAACCTACCCAACTTAACCTAACCTACCCAACCTACCCTACCTAACCTACCCAACCTACCCTACCTAACCTACCCAACTTAACCTAACCTACCCAACCTACCCTACCTAACCTACCCAACTTAACCTAACCTACCCTACCTAACCTACCCAACTTAACCTAACCTACCCAACCTACCCTACCTAACCTACCCAACTTAACCTACCCTACCACCTACCCAACCTAACCTAACCTACCCAACTTAACCTACCCAACCTACCCTACCTAACCTACCCTACCTAACCTACCCAACCTACCCTACCTAACCTACCCTACCTAACCTACCCAACCTACCCTACCTAACTACCCTACCTAACCTACCCAACCTACCCTACCTAACCTACCCAACCTACCCTACCTAACCTACCCAACTTAACCTAACCTACCCAACCTAACCTACCCAACCTAACCTACCCAACTTAACCTACCCAACCTACCCTACCTAACCTACCCAACCTAACCTACCCAACTTAACCTACCCAACCTACCCTACCTAACCTACCCAACTAACCTAACTACCCAACCTAACTACCCAACCTAACCTACCCAACTAACCTACCAACTACCCTACCTAACCTACCCAACTAACCTACCCAACTTAACCTACCCAACCTACCCTACCTAACCTACCCAACTTAACTACCTAACCTACCCAACCTAACCTACCCAACTACCCTACCCAACCTACCCTACCCAACCTACCCTACCTACCTACCCAACCTACCAACCCTACCCAACTACCCTACCCAACCTACCGACCCTACCTACCTACCCTAACCTACAGACCCTAACCTACAACCCTACCAACCTACCCTAACCTACCAACCCTACCCAACCTACCCTAACCTACCTACCCTACCCTAACCTACCTACCCTAACCTACCAACCCTACCCAACCTACCCTAACCTACCAACCCTACCCAACCTACCCTAACCTACCTACCTAACCTACCAACCTACCCAAACTACCCTAACCTACCACCCTAACCTACCAACCCTACCCAACCTACCCTACCCTACCCAACCTACCCTACCCAACCTACCCTACCTACCCTACCTAACCTACCTACCCAACCTAACACCCAACCTACCCTACCTAACCTACCCTAACCTACCTACCCTAACCTAACACCCAACCTACCCTACCTACCCTAACCTACCTACCCTAACCTAACACCCAACCTACCCTACCTACCTAACCTACCTACCCTAACCTAACACCCAACCTACCTACCTACCCTAACCTACCTACCTAACAACCACCCAATACCCTACCTACCCTACCTACCCTAACCTAACACCCAACCTACCCTACCTACCCTAACCTACCTACACCTAACCTACTACCCTAACCTAACACCTACCTAACCTACCTAACCTACCCTAACCTACCTACCCTAACCTAACACCCAACCTACCCTACCTACCCTACCTACCCTAACCTAACACCCAACCTACCCTACCTACCCTACCTAACCTACCCTAACCTACCTACCCTAACCTAACCCAACCTACCCACCACGACTACCCTAACCTAACACCAACCTACCCACCCCCTACCTAACCTACCCTAACCTACCTACCCTAACAACACCCAACCTACCCTACCTACCTACCCTACCTACCTACCCGACCCCCCGACCTTACCTAACCGACCTAACCGACTAACCTACCCTACCTAACCTACCCTACCTAACCAAACCTAACCTAACCTAACCTACCTAACCTACCTAACCTACCCTACCTAACTAACCTACCCTACCTAACCTACCCTACCCTACCTACCTACCTAACCAACCCTACCTAACCTACTACCTAACCTACCCACCCTACCCTACTACCTAACCTACCCTACCTAACCTACCCTACCTACCCTACCCTACCTAACCTACCCTACCCAACCTACCCTACTAACCTAACCTACCCTACCTACCTACCCTACCCTACCTAACCTACCCTCCCTACCCTACCCTACCTAACCTAACCTACCCTACCCTACCCTACCTAACCTAACCTACCCAACCTACCCTACCCAACCTACCCTACCTAACCTACCCTACCCAACCTACCCTACCTACCCTACCCTACCTAACCTACCCTACCAACCTACCCTACCCAACCTACCCTACCCAACCTACCCTACCCACCTACCCTACCTAACCTACCCTACCCAACCTACCCTACCCAACCTACCCTACCTACCCTACCCTACCTAACCTACCCTACCCAACCTACCCTACCCAACCTACCCTACCCAACCTACCTACCTACCCTACCCTACCTAACTACCCTACCCAACCTACCCTACCCAACCTACCCTACCTAACCTACCCTACCCAACCTACCCTACCTAACCTACCCTACCCAACCTACCCTACCCAACCTACCCAACCTAACCTACCCTACCTAACCTAACCTAACCTACCCTACCTACCCTACCCTACCTAATCTACCCTACCTAACCTAACCTACCTAACCTAACCTACCCTACCCTACCTACCCTACCCTACCTAATCTACCCTACCTAACCTAACCTACCCTACTACCCTACTCTACCTAATCTACCCTACCTAACCTAACCTAACCTACCCTACCTACCCTACTCTACCTAATCTACCCTACCTAACAACCTACCCTACTCTACCTAATCTACCCTACCTAACCTAACCTACCCTACTCTACCTAATCTACCCTACCTAACAACCTACCCTACCTACCCTACCCTACCTAATCTACCTACTACCCTACTCTACCTAATCTACCTACCAACAACCTACCCTACCTACCCTACCCTACCTAATCTACCCTACCTACCCTACCCTACCTAATCTACCCTACCTAACCTAACCTACCCTACCTACCCTACCGAATCTACCCTACCTAACCTAACCTACCCTACCTACCCTACTCTACCTAATCTACCCTACCTACCCTACCTACCCTACCCTACCTAACTACCTAACCACCCTACCTACCCTACCCTACCTAATCTACCCTACCTACCCTACCTACCTACCCTACTAACCTACCTAACCTACCCTACCTAATCTACCCTACCTACCCTACCCTACCCTACCTACCTACCCTACCCTACCTAAACCTACCTAACCTACCCTACCTAACCTACCCTACCTACCCTACCCTACCTACCCTACCCTACCCTACCTACCCTACCCTACCTAACCTACCCTACCTACCCTACCCTACCTAATCTACCCTACCTAACCTAACCTACCCTACCTACCCTACCCTACCTACCCTACCCTACCTACCCTACCCTACCTACCTACCCTACCTAATCTACCCTCCCTACCCTACCTAATCTACCCTACCTACCCTACCCTACCTAACCTACCCTACCTACCCTACCTAACCTACCCTACCTACCCTACCCTACCCTACCTACCCTACCCTACCTAATATACCCTACCTACCCTACCCTACCTAACCTACCTAACCTAACCTACCTACCCTACCCTACCTAATCTACCCTACCTACCCTACCCTACCTAACCTACCTAACCTAACCTACCTACCCTACCCTACCTAATCTACCCTACCTAACCTAACCTACCTAACCTAACCTACCTAACCTACCCTACCCTACCTACCCTACCTACCCTACCTACCCTACCCTACCCTACCTACCTACCCTACCTACCTACCCTACCTACCCTACCCTACCTACCCTACCCTACCTAACCTACCTAACCTACCCTACCTACCCTACCTAATCTACCTACCTAACCTACCCTACCTAACCTAACCTACCTAACCTACCCTACCTACCCTACCTAACCTACCCTACCTACCCTACCTAACCTACCCTACCTACCCTACCCTACCTAACCTAACCTACCCAACCTACCCTACCTACCCTACCTAACCTACCTACCTAACCTACCCTACCTAACTACCCTACCTACCTACCTAACCTACCCTACCTACCCTACCTAACCTACCCTACCTACCCTACCTAACCTACCCTACCTACCCTACCTAACCTACCCTACCTAACCTACCTACCTAACCTACCCTACCTACCCTACCTAACCTACCCTACCTACCCTACCTAACCTACCCTACCTACCCTACCTAACCTACCTACCTACCCTACCTAACCTACCCTACCTACCTAACCTACCTAACCTACCCTACCCTACCTACCCTACCCTACCTACCTACCCTACCTAATCTACCCTACCTAACCCTACCCTACCCTACCTACCCTACCCTACCTACCCTACCCTACCTAATCTACCCTACCTAACCTACCCTACCTACCCTACCCTACCTACCCTACCCTACCTACCTACCCTACCTACCCTACCCTACCTAATCTACCTACCTAACCTACCCTACCCCTACCCTACCTACCCTACCCTATCTAACCTACCTACCCTAACCTACCCTACCTACCCCTAACCTACCTACCCTAACCTACCCTACCCTACCTAACCTAACCCTACCTAACCTACCCTACCTAACCTACCCTACCTAACCTACCCTACCTACCCTACCCTACCTACCCTACCCTACCTAATCTACACCTACCTAACCTACCCTACCTACCTACCCTACACTAACCTACCCTACCTAACCTACCCTACCTACCCTACCTAAACCTACCTAACTACCTACCCTATAAACCCTACCTAACCTACCCTACCTACCCTACCTAACCTACCCTACCTAACTACCCTACCTACCCCTACCCTACCTAACCTACCCTCCTACCCTACCTACCCTACCCTACTAATCTACCTAACCTACCTAACCTACCTAACCTACCCTACCTAACCTACCCTACCTAACCTACCCTACCTAACCTACCCTACCTAACCTACCCTACCTAACCTACCCTACCACCTAACCTACCTAACCTACCCTACCTAACCTACCTAACCTACCCTACCTAACCTACCCTACCTAACCTACCCTACCTAACCTACCTACCTACCTAACCTACCCTACCTAACCTACCTAACCTACCCTACCTAACCTACCCTACCTAACCTACCTACCCTACCTACCCTACCTAACCTACCCTACCTAACCTACTACCCTACCTACCCTACCTAACCTAACCTACCCTACCTACCCTACCTAACCTACCCTACCTAACCTAACCTACCCTACCTAACCTAACCTACCTACCTACCTAACCTACCCTACCTAACCTACCCTACCTACCTAACCTAACCTACCCTACCTAACCTACCCTACCTACCTAACCTAACCTACCCTACCTAACCTACCTAACTATACCTAACCTACCCTACCTACCTACGCTACCTACCTAACCTACCCTACCTACCCTACCTAACCTAACCTACCCTACCTAACCTACCCTACCTACCTAACCTACCTACCTACCCTACCTAACCTAACCTACCCTACCTAACCTACCCTACCTACCTAACCTAACCTACCCTACCTAACCTACCCTACCTACCCTACCTACCCTACCTAACCTAACCTACCCTACCTAACCTACCCTACCTACCCTACCTAACCTACCCTACCTACCTAACCTAACCTACCCTACCTAACCTACCCTACCTACCTAACCTAACCTACCCTACCTACCTAACCTAACCTACCCTACCTAACCTACCCTACCTACCTAACCTAACCTACCCTACCTAACCTACCCTACCTACCCTACCTACCCTACCTAACCTACCTACCTAACCTAACCTACCCTACCTAACCTACCCTACCTACCTAACCTAACCTACCCTACCACTAACCTACCCTACCTACCTAACCTAACCTACCCTACCTAACCTACCCTACCTACCTAACCTAACCTACCCTACCTAACCTACCCTACCTACCCTACTACCCTACCTAACCTACCTACTAACCTACCCTACTACCTAACCTAACCTACCCCTACCTAACCTACCCTACCTACCCTACCTACCCTACCTAACCTCACCTACCTAACCTAACCTACCCTACCTAACCTACCTACCTACCTAACCTAACCTACCCTACCTAACCTACCCTACCTACCCTACTACCCTACCTACACCTACCTACCCTACCTAACCTACCTACCCAACCTACCCTACCTACCCTACCTACCCTACCTAACCTACCTACCCAACCTACCCTACCTACCCAACCTACCCTACCTAACCACCTACCCAACCTACCCTAACCTAACCTACCTAACCTACCTACCTAACCTACCCTACCTAACCTACCTAACCTAACCTACCTAACCTACCCTACCCTACCTACCCTACCTAACCTACCTAACCTAACCTACCCACCTAACCTACCCTACCTACCTAACCTCCTAACCTAACCCTACCTACCTAACCTCCTAACCTAACCCTACCTACCTAACCTCCTAACCTAACCCTACCTAACCTAACCCTACCTAACCTAACCTACTACCTAACCTAACCCTACCTACCCTACCTAACCTAACCCTACCTACCTAACCTAACCCTACCTACCCTACCTAACCTAACCCTACCTACCCTACCTAACCTAACCCTACCTACCTAACCTAACCCTACCTACCCTACCTAACCTAACCCTACCTACCCTACCTAACCTAACCCTACCTACCTAACCTAACCCTACCTACCCTACCTAACAACCCTACCTACCTAACCTAACCCTACCTACCCTACCTAACCTAACCCTACCTAACCTAACCCTACCCTACCTACCCTACCTAACCTAACCCTACTACCTAACCCTACCTACCCTACCTACCCTACCTAACCTAACCCTACCTAACCCTAACCTACCTAACCAACCCTACCTACCCTACCTAACCCTACCTACCCTACCTAACCCTACCTAACCTACCTAACCCTACCTAACCTACCTAACCTAACCCTACCTACCCTACCTAACCTAACCCTACCTACCCTACCTAACCTAACCCTACCTACCCTACCTAACCTAACCCTACCTACCCTACCTAACCTAACCCTACCTACCCACCTAACCCTACCTAACCTACCTACCCTACCTAACCTAACCCTACCTACCCTACCTAACCTAACCCTACCTACCCTACCTAACCTAACCTACCTAACCTACCTACCCTACCTAACCTAACCCTACCTACCCTACCTAACCTAACCCTACCTACTACCCTACCTACCCTACTAACCCTACCTACCTACCCTACCTAACCCTACCTAACCTAACCCAACCTACCCTACCTAACCTAACCCTACCTACCCTACCTAACCTAACCCTACCTACCCTACCTACCTAACCCTACCTACCCTACCTAACCTAACCCTACCTACCCAACCTAACCCTACCTACCTAACCTAACCCTACCTAACCTAACCTAACCTAACCCTACCTACCCTACCTAACCTAACCCTACCTACCTAACCCTAACCTAACCTACCTACCTACCTAACCTAATCCTACCTACCCTACCTAACCCTAGCTACCCTACCTAACCTAACCCTAGCTACCCTACCTAACCTAACCCTAGCTACCCTACCTAACCTAACCCTAGCTACCCTACCTAACCTAACCCTAGCTACCCTACCTAACCTAACCCTAGCTACCCTACCTAACCTAACCCTAGCTACCCTACCTAACCTAACCCTAGCTACCCTACCTAACCTAACCCTAGCTACCCTACCTAACCTAACCTAGCTACCCTACCTAACCTAACCCTAGCTACCCTACCTAACCTAACCCTAGCTACCCTACCTAACCTAACCCTAGCTACCCTACCTAACCTAACCCTAGCTACCCTACCTAACCTAACCCTAGCTACCCTACCTAACCTAACCCTAGCTACCCTACCTAACCTAACCCTAGCTACCCTACCTAACCTAACCCTAGCTACCCTAACCCTAATATTAGGTTAGGTAGGTTCTCTAACAATTTGGACATGAATGCATTTTTCTAGTAGTATTTGATGTGCAATGTTAAAATCTGGCCTTCGTTTTATGGGGAAATGAACCAAAATATGTTAAAACTTTGAAGTCTCATAACTTTTGATTGGTTCATTTCCACATAAAATGAAGGCCAGATTTGAACAAAGGGTATTATTCTACTATTACACCTGTCTAATGTCCAGCAATTATATGTTCATTAAGTAGATTTTTTAATTCTAAGACACTTTCCTTCTATAGCGTTTCCATCGCAAATGCTTCATTTTCGAGATAAACATTTTTTTGGTGTGATATAGTGTGTGTTCGTTTGTATTGCGTCGCATGTCTGCCCAATCAGAGCGCTCCATCCATTTCGAATTTGAATTAGTTTGCTACTGGAATGGCTTTGTGTGACATGTGTTCGTTCAATTATTACCGCTGTATTGTCGCTTTCTATGAAAATTTAGAAAAAAGTGTTGAGTTTCTGCGTGCTCACAGTGTTCTACCAACAGTAGTGAAGTGTTCACATTGGAAAATGGAGTGCACATATCGTCAAGACCAGAAACTGTGACGTAGAAAAAGTTACGTTGTGCTTAAAACGAAGAAAAGACAGTACTGTGATTATTCTGTCTTAGACTTTAAAGGTAATTCCTGTTTTTCTTTTAGGATAGGTTAGGTCAGGTCAATTTTGAAGGTGAAATTTGTTTTTCCTATGGTTTTTGATGTTTTGAACGAATCTGACCTTCCCCCCCCCCCCCCCCCCCCCCCCCCCCCCCCCCCCCCCCCCCCCCCCCTGCCGGCTATGTGGGGGAAATCAATCTCAAAACGAGTCATTTCCGATGGTTTTGAAGGTCAGATTCGTTCAAAACACATCAAAACCATAGGAAAAACATAAATTTCACCTCGAAAGGGAGACGGGTGTAATACTGTACATTTAACGAACAAAGCACATCATATACTACTAGGAAAATGTATTTTGGCATCAAAATTGGGTGGAGGCCGTAATATCCATATTTACCATATTATCTTGTGCAAATTTGTATAAAATGTGTTTTTATTAAAATATATTTCCTATTTTTGGTGTTTTTTCAATATATATATATATATTATATATATATATATAATATATATATATTGACTATTTGGTGAATATTTCTTATTTTTTGGTGATTCTGGCTACTTCTGCATAATTCAATTTGTCCTGTTTTACAAATAAATCATTTTTAGCAATTTTTCGTCTGTTCAGTTCGGTTTTTTTTTGTGACGAAGTATGATGTCAGTTATGCATATTTGATTTTGAAGACGTGATCTGCCATATTGCCCTCGATGAAGACAAGAGTTTAGACCTTTTTTTCAATCATGGAATAATTAAGACATCCGTGACCTGCCCTAAATACAATAGTGCTTGTATTTTAAGAAAAGACCAGAAGGTCTTCAGGTGCTGTAAAAAAAATCTTAAAAATAAATGTGTCTCATTTCAGTTTAAGGGCAGGTGAAATTTAGCGGACTACCTATGCAAGGTTGGCACATGTTATTACATTATCATTTATATAATTTAGGTCTCGGGGGTACGGGGGTGGAGCCCCCGTAAAGATCACGCATCACAAATTGATCAGTCCTAATGTTTTGCGGACAGTTCAGTATGTGACACTGGTTAGGTCAACTGTACGCCCTAGATGAGTGGTTAGGTTAAGTCATGATATTTTCATTTAAATTCATTATTTTAAACAAAAATGACGAGTGCAAACTTTTCTGGTTAATTTTGAGGTGTTTTGTACGAAATTGCCATCCGTTTCCTGTGCAAATGTGTAGTTTTCAAGATGACGATATCTCAAAAACTACGCATTTGCACAGGAAACGGATGGCAGATTCGTGCAGAACACCTCAAAATTGACCAGAAAAGTTTGCTCTCATTATAAAAAGAGACTGGGTCAAAAAATGAATAATTACCTGAAATGATAATTGTATACAACATCCCCCTCTCCTCAATTTTATGAAATTGACTTCACAATCGATGTAAAACCTTTATTTATAGCATGTAATTACTTTATTTATTTTCAGAAACCAACCTAACCCTAAGACGTACCCTAATGGGATACGTTAAATACAGTAATTACATGCTATAAATAAAGGTTTTACATCAATTGTGAAGTCAATTTCATAAAATTGAGGTGAGGGGGGTGAACAATTACCATAGCATATTATTACATTATCATTTATATAATTTAGGTCTTGGGGGTATGGGGGCAGAGCCCCTGTAAAGAGCACGCATCATAAAGTGAACCCTATACCGATCAATTTGTGATGCGTGATCTTTATGGGGGCAGAGCCCCCATCCCCCTAAGACCTAAATTATACAAATGATAATGTAATAACATGTTAAGTTATGCACTTTTTTAGTCTTCATCTAGGACACATGATGAATCAAGTTCTCAAAGTTGAAACCATACAAACAGCACGTCATAATTCTATCACAAACACGACCAAACTGAATCCAATTAGAAAAAAAAAGGTAATTTTGTACTATCACTCCACTCTCTTCAATTCCCATAATTTATAGATCAATGGATTTGTTATTACACCAGGAATGCGATTTGGATAGTCTCAAGTGAGGGAACTGGCCCAAAACTAAGTTAGGACACAAAGTTTATTTTGGGGTATACGTGTGAAAAAATACCCTAAAATGCGGGTAATTCCTTTAGTAGAGACTATCTAGGGCACATTCGCGATGTAAAAACAAATCTATTGATATATAAATTATGGAAATTGTAGAAACAGCCAACATGAGTGACCTAAAAGGTATATATATATACATATATACACACATTTATATATATGCAGTAAAATGAACACTGTATATATTATATATACACTGTAAAACTATACTAACCTACCTAACCTAACCTAATTTTAGGTACTATTACCTGTATATATATATATTTCTTTTTTAATATGGTTTGTAGAGAAAAAAATCACTATATATGCGTGTTCCCCTTCTCCGTTTCTTATCACGCACCGACCTATGGCAACGAAATGCTTTTGTTTTTATCAAACACACCCTTATTACCACAAACAATACCTTCCTTATTTTTCTTAGGGCAAATAAATTCTTTTAGCAATACAACATGTTCTACATAAAAATTAAATGCAGCCTCCTCTTCATCAAAAAATTTGCATGAAGTTAAACACAGTGAATAATTACAACCATCACAAACCGACGCCATTGTGACACTAAAATCTTATAAGTTCAGGTCAAGCCCCCAAATTTTGTTAGCGGTACCTTCCTAACCTTTGTGGGATCAGCCATTTTATCACTCCCAAAAACATGATCCGTGATTTTATCGCTCAAAAAAATAATTTCTTAACATTAATTTTATAGCTTTAATCGGCATTTGCCTTCATATTGTACTTAATAAAAGTTGTTTAAAAAAATGTAAAGAGTCTTATGGTAAACTTTATTTTTAGTTTCCAGAGGCTGGACTGGTAGTAAAAAATTACCAAAAAAAATATAGCCAGAACAAAAACCAACCAAGTAATTAAGTCGCAGAGTAGCGAAAAAATAGCCCAATCAGGAAAAATATTTTATGAAAAATAGTCTCATTTGACATGATGTCATGGATATTGTTAATTAAAATTTCAGAAGCAAATATCTCCATAAATATGATCGACTGAAATTTTTTTACTTAAAGGAAAGGTTTTATTTATTTTCTACGCATTGCAATAATTTTTATTAGAAACTGAGGTGAGGGGGATATTGTATACAATTACCGATGAAATTAATAGAGGTACAAAAAAACTGATTGTTACATATTTTAGACAATTTAATTCTGTCTAAACAAAACCACTCAATAGTTGGTGTTGCCTCCTTGTGCTTGGTGGATGGCTTCAAGTCAGTGAGGATAGACTCGAAAAGGTGTGTGTCGTACTCAAGATTTTGGAGGATTGTTTCGATGTACTGCTCCATGGTCCGGTGGCAGAATCTTTCAGGATCCACCCTGAAAGACCGAGTAGAATCCCTGATGCTGCTGAACCACTAGCCACCCGATTCTGCTGCTGGACCACAAAGCAGCACATTGAAACAATCCTCTGAAATCTTGAGTATGACACTGACCTTTTCAAGTCTCTCCTCACCTCCTACCTTTGCTGACTTTAAGCCATCTGCCAAGCACAAGGAGGCAATACCAACTATTGAGTAGTTTTGTTAAGATGTAGAATTAAATTGTCTAAAAGATTAACAATCAGTTTTTTGTATCTCCCATCAATTTCATCTGTGCAAAAGGGGGGGGGGGGGGGGGAATCATTATTTGCCATCCCTTATATACATATATATATACACAGTATATTTATATATATTGATGATTAGTTAGGTTGTCATAATATTTTTGTTAGTTTTAACAAAAATATCATAACCTAACCAATCATCAATTTGTCAGGGTATAATGGAAAAGTACCATGACTCCTTATCTTATAGAAAAGTGCAGTAAATGCCTGTCAAGGCTGTTTGTAATATCAATTTAAAAAGTGTCTCCATCTTGACAACTTTCTCAAAAATTATTAAATTTAAATAACTGCAATCTGGGAAAATACATTATGGTATGTGAGTTAGATAATTTTAGACTGTAAAAGGTACCTGAATTTGCAAACATTAATTTAGGACTACAAGCGAGGACACCCCAGTTGAATTTTACCATCCCTTCCATGTCTGTGATTGTGTAGGATTAGCCTACTTGACCCTACCTACCATAGTGCCTGACTGGGAACAAAGGAACTATTGCAGTTGGGTACCCAAGCCCAACAAATTCCAACTGCAATAGTGCCTAAAAATCATGGGGTACCCATGTCCAGTTGGGTTAATTGAATGCCCTTGACAATTGGTTAGGTTAAGTTGTGGTATTTTTGTTAAATCTAAGGAAAATATCATAACTTAACCTAACCAATCATCAAGAGTGTACAGTTGACCTAACCAAATATTCAATTAACTTAACTGGGCATGGGTACCTCATGATCTTTTGGGCACTATTGCAGTTTGAAGTTGTTGGGCTAGGGTATTCAACTGCAATAGTGCCAAAAAAAAAATGCATGTTATGCCTGATAAGTCTGGCATAATTTTATGATTTGCGGCAAAATTTGGTGCATGGTTTGGTAATATATGCTGAGACTTAGTACATGGCATGTGCCATTGCCACCAGGCAAGTAAGCTCAGTACACATGTGGCTGTGGTGTGAAAAAATGTTGGTAATTATTCAGAAAAGGACCACTCCTGGGTTCAGATGCAAATCTGTTTTTCTGAAGTTACCCCTTCTCCCTAGAATACTGAGCCCCCAACAAAAGTGAACAGGGCTTTGAGGATGGAAAATGTGGGCTTAAAATTTATAAAAAACCCAACCTAACTAACCTAAACAGGGGTTAAATTGTACTTAGTTACTGTGGAGGTGGGAATGGATGGGCAATCTCCTTCAGAAATAAATAAAAACTGAACATTTATGGTACACAAGAAATGGCTATCATATTTGGAATCAGGGTCAAAAATGGGTCTATAAAAGTACAGTTGGGTCCTGTATTATGCAAGGGATATGTTCCTGGAAAACCTTGCTTAATCTGGAACATTAAGTCTATGGAAAATAAGGGATAGGAACCTGGGACCAAGATTCAATAACTTAATTTCATAATAAATACTCCTATTTCATAAAAAAAAAAGATAAACAAAATTAAGTACAGTAGCTAATACTATTTACTTATAAATTACCTTACATATAGGACACACAACATTAATATAAATATAAAATTTATTAATTAATAATACTGTAATCTACATTTACAAATTAGATGGAGGATCATCAGCTTCCTTTTCTTGTGATGAAATGGTGGAAGTTGAGGGAACTCCTGCAGAAACACATTTAAAGAATGACATAATCTTTTGCTGCTTCACATTCCTCTGCGAGTCTTTGTGGAACTCTCTGTAGCGTGAAATGAGTTGAGCAATGCTCCTTTTGAAATTAAGGGATCACTCCATAATTGGATCAGAGTCTACTGGGCCTAAGTTAGTTGGCCCTATGATTAATAGTGTAGGACAGTTAGGACAGAAACTGAGTCTAATACAGGAAATACTAATGGAAGATGTAGTGAAGTTGAGCCCAAGCCTGGCCCTAGTGTTAGAGACAGGGATGCAGGCCCAAGTAAAGTTAAGCCTAAGCCAAATGTTAGTGATAAGGATGCAGGTTTAAGTAAAGTTAGGCCTGATGAATGGCATAAAGTCAAGGATCATTCAAGGAATAGGATTAGAGAGAATAGTAATCATGTTGTAGCAACTTTGTAACAGGTTTCAGATACTAGGGAATTTAGATGAAGCAGTACAGTGTGAATTTACCATGGTTGGGGACTCTATTATTAGGAATCAGGACAATGAATTTTGCAATAAGGGAAGGAAAACCTGTTGAAGAATGTATTCCAGGTGGTAATATGTCTAAAGTCAATGAGGTAGTGAAGAAGTTGCCTGTAACCTGAGGTATTATTATTATAATTCATGTAGGTATAAATGACTTAACAAGCAAGGATAAAGATGGTAGATTTAAATTAAACAGAAATTCAGAAGCAGTTAAACGGAGGTATAGGGAATTAATAGAAACTTTAAAAAATAGGCAGAGCAAGTGTTATGTAGTGGGCATTTTACTAAGGATTGGGGTAAGCATGGAGTTCACAAGTAGAATTTTAGCCTTAAATGATAAAGTTAGGATGCTATGTAGTGTGAAGGGGTTCAGTTCATAGATTTGTGGGATAATTTTTATGAAAGGGGGGAGTTTTCCAGTAAGGATAGATTACATCTTAGTGGAAGGGGAACTGCTTTGTATGGGAGGTTTCTGGAGGAAAATGCGCGTTCTTTGGGGTTTTGAAAGCTAACTTTAGATCAACAGAGGGCATGAAGCATCAGGGTATTGGTAAAGTAAATACTGTTAGTCTAAAATACAGATTATGTCAGGCATAGGCATATCAACTATCAAGCCAAAGGTAGGGAATTGGTTAAAACTGAGGGGTTGGTGTTTTTATACAAAAGCATGTAGTCTTAGGAATAAGATAAGAAAAATGAAATATTTAGTTATATGACTAGTGAAAATCTGGATATACAGTAGTCTACATTAGTGAGGCAGCATTCAATGACATGAGAACAGAGTGCAAGTTAGTTATACACTGTATATTTATCAGAGAATGGATAGGCAGGCAGGGGTGGTTTGGACATTAAGAATGATTTGAACTTCAGTTCAGAATGATAGTATTAAATTAGACAATAGGGTAGAATCAATTTGGGTTGATATCTGTATTTCAGGTAGGGCTTGGTGATAATTGCTGATATCAGGATAATCGATCGTCACGAAAAAAAATTGGTGATAACTGCCTCCATTTTTCGGGAAATGATAATTGTCATAGATAAGTTTTAACAAGTTTTTGATATAAAATTTTAAAATTCCGGACAAATTCAGCTGGGAAACTGTGTGATAACATTTTTCTGTTAATATCACAGCGAAAACAATGCTGATTGTTGTATGCTACTATATTCTATGATTGAATGATGTGATTAGGGCTGCAAGTATATTAAATTATTTGTATTGATTGACAAAAGAAGCAGGGAAAAGAATGACACTGGCACTTTCAAAGGTTAGGATTGTATTTTCATAATTCATATACTTTCAAAGGTAAGGAAAGGATTGTATCAAATGATAAACACGCAATGCAACTACATTTCACAATGTTACAGTTCAGGCTCCAACTGCTTACTGCTGCTGCTGAGCAATGACTTTGTAATTAGCATTCAGGAACATCAACATCTCCACTGTTGTGGCTTTCAGGCAGCTTCTGATGTTGGAGGCGATCAGCCCCATCTTGCTGAACATCCTCTCTGGTGGCACTGATGTCACTGTGTTGGCCATTAGCTTCTTGCCAACTCTACTGAGCAGTGGGTACTCAGGCTCCTTCTCCTTCCACCAGGAGAGTGGGCTGGCCCCAAGAAGCACCACCTCATCCTCCTTTTTGTAGGTGTTGATCTCAGCTGCGACACAGGTCATGTCTCATCATCATCAGCACCACTGCTGTTGGACTCGACTGACTGGTTCAGCATCTCCTGCATCATTGCCATTAGGTGACGGGACTTAGGATGCTTAGCAGGCGGCTCTCCATCTCTGCCTTCATCAAAGGACACGACCCGTGGGCTACTGCTGGCAACAGGGGAGGAAGTGGTAGGGGTGGTTGACTTTGCTTGATGGTCAGCCTTTGCCACCTTGATGATCAGACACTTCATCATCAAACGCTTTGTCCACCAGGACTCTTGCAATGACCTTCCCCATCTTGGACTCTACACTCAGAGGCTTACACACTATGCAGAGGTTCACTAGCTTCCATTCTTGCATAGTTCCAATTCCATGCCATGTGAACCCTTGATATGCCTGCATGTGCACAGGCCATGTGTCAGTAGTTACATGGTGATATTCTGTATGGCTGATGATGGCCTTGATGATGTCTTTTCCACACTCAGTCATCTTGCATCCGGCTGCTGTAGTACTGGGTTGAGTGTATGGTGTATCAAGGGTCCATCATATTCAGAAGTTGCCTTACAGCAGGTATCTTGGCTTGGGGAAATGCAGTGGTAGGTTGGCCTTGGTAATCACATGCTGTACTAGCATGTCTCATTCCTTCTGGAGTGGCTCACCTGAAAAAGATGAAAAATATATGAAAAAGGTGTGCGTTAAAAAAGTAGCGAGTCAAAAATAAAAAAAAATATACTGTAATCATCATTTTTTTAAAAACTATTATGGAATGTGGTTCTGAGGTTTGTGCAAGTAAAAGGGAGAAAAAGCTACTGTGGCATTTAGTTAATGGTCAGTTTTGTTATTATCTTTTGTGTATTTCTCCACCTTTGTTGCTGATGATGATCAACTGACATATTTCAAGACTGATGGGGAGACAGATTTCTTCTGCTTAGCAAGCATTTCACAGTACTCCTTTTCATGGTGTTGACGCAAGTGACTGATAAGATTGTAGTGTTGGCATCTTTGCATCTAACTTCCTTCTTGCATGATTCAACAATGCAGACAGCTGCATGCTCCTTAGTTTTGTCAACAGTTTTGCCATCTTGGCTGTGAACAGTGAAATATGTCCAAATTTCACCTTTGGTTTTAGGTTTTTTAATCAATTTCATAGAATCAGCATGTGTTCAGAAAAGTTTGAAGATTAACTGGAAGGCAAATTATATTAAATTCAACACAAATTAATTTTTGGACTTCCTTTTAGCTATTGTATCCAAATCTATGATTTGATACTGATATCTTAAATGATAAAATATAATGTTGAAACTTAATCAAAATAGGTACGATACTATGGCCTAAAAATTTGCGGTTATTTAGTGCAAGGGTATGGCTTACTCTTCCAGTTGTTGCAGAATGGTCTTCTACTCCATAGGGAGGTAGAGGGATGCAGCTCACTCTGCTTCTCCTAACCTTCTTCGCAAGGAGATTCCTCTGAAATTGTTAATCTTTATTTACCTTGGGATTAATTTTAATTTAATATGAGTAGGTAGCTAGGTCTATGAGTAATTGTAAATTTTAATATAATAGAATCATGAGTAGATTCTAAAAGCTGATTTCCAGCTCTAATATTTCATTGCTTGGTTTTGAGAATCTTTGAATTAACAAATTGGCCAGATAAAAATTTGCAATATTAAACTTAATGGCAAAAGTTGCCTGTGGTAGTTCAATATGAGTTTATTGAACTAAATATGAAAAGTATATTTGGCCGAAATTTGATTTTATACGAGATCCTTTTTAAGAATCTGCATAAATTTGATCACCTTACCTAGCTCTAAAATCTAAGAATATTGAAAATTTCTGCTTTTGTCACCCTTTATTTGAAGGGAAGACCATTTGGAAACCTGCGGTTCGTATTATAAATTTTGCAGAATGGATTAAGCTTAATTAGGGCCTACCCTAACTGATTAAGCTTTAAATTCAAGTAACCTGGCCAAATTAGGTCAGTTATAATAATGTAAATTTATAAATATTCATCCATATACTAAATTTAAAATAAATCATAGCCTTACAAGGCTTGTATAAATTTCGTAAAATGGATTAAGTTTAGTTAGGGCTTACTTTAACTGATCAAGCTTTAAATTTATGTAACCTGGCCAAATTAGGTTGGTTATGGTAATGTAAATTTATAAATATTCATCTATATACTAAATTTGAAATAGATCATAGCCTAACAAGGCTTGTTGTTGTCTGGGTGAATTAGCCCTAAACAGCAAAGGTCAGAGTTAACTATGAATCATTGAAATGACTACAGTAGTAATAAAGTATTGAGGAATCTCCAGTTTATTTTTACGGTTATGATTGCTGGAATTGATGATAAAGATTTATCATTAATGGGAAGTATTGTTTTAGTCTAATGCATCAAGTTTGGCTCAACAATCCTTACCTACACCATTTAATTCCTTCTTGGTTCAGTGACTGCTCCTGTTTGAAGATCTTAGGGTCGGGACTAAGTTAGCCATGACCAGGGGCCCCATATCTCCTTTCTGCCATTGTTGTGGTCAAATTCTTTGTTTTACCCCTCCATGATCCTATAGTCTTGCATGGGGAAAAATTTATAACTGCAGTGGGGGTTGCTTGCATGGCAAAATTCTTGTTCTCTGGAAAGCTGAGAGTTGCAGAAAATCTGTCTTGACTGGACTGAACTGGACTGAACTGGACTGAACTGAACTGAACTGAACTGAACTGCACTGTACTCTCTCAACTCTGACTATTTTTCGAGGCATCTTCTGCTTTTCAATTCTGCCTCTTCTGTGCAGATCATTGTGCATTTCCTGGAAAGGGAAAAAATTCTCCCACAATATTTATTCTTAATTTTTTTATGGCTCCTATTTTTCTTGTAGGTATTGATGATGATTTTAAATTTCAGTTAGGATGTTAAAGCCTTTAAGATGCATGAGCTTTGTAAACAAAACAACCCTTATTAAGCATATAATTAATTTTCTAATTTAATCTGAGGTTTTTTTTTTATGGTATGATACCATACCTTTTAAGGTAGAAAAACTTGAGCCATTTTAAGAATTATACAACAAAAAATTTGCTTACAGTTTTCAACAGCATGATCATTGTTCATTCATTTCACAAACAAATCTACAGCAAAAATCCAAATTCTGAAAATAAAAGAGAGAAAGGTAAGTATTGATATGGCATGTCATGCTGACCCAAGTAATATAGCATGGCCTGTTAACCATTACAAAGCAATGACATGAACAAATCATTCATGCATGCATTGTCTGCAGCTAGCTGCTCCAACTGTATGCCTTATACTGTCATGTTATGTCACACAAATGTAGCAGATACAGTCAACCCTCGTTATAACGGACTAATAGGGGGGAAAAGGTGTCCGTTATAGCCGATTGTCCGATATAACCGACGGTACTGGTAACCTACGGTATACGTATACGATACAGTAATGGAGATACTATATACAGTACTGTGCACTGTCTGCTGAACACGATACATGATAAATGATACAGAAAATAATGAAATATAATAAAAATATAAAAGTTAGCTTGTCCTTGGCCTTACGAATGTTGGAAACAGTTTGCTTTTTCACGCCATACTCCGCGCACACCTTGGCCACCGAAGCACCCGCCTCTAACTTCTTAATTAATTCCAGCTTCTGGGTCACCAACAGGGTCACGCGCTTCTTCTTTTCCTGGTTAACGTCGCCAGTGGTGTGTCTGGTTTACCCGATATCCGCTCTAACGGGGTCTGTTATAGCGAGGGTTGACTGTACAGATGGACTTCTTCAATCGTCAAATATCATCAATATCACGATTATTGTTGGCAATTTTTCAGCGTATATTTGGATAGGTGCATTTTACAGACCTCCAAACCAAACACAGGGAGTTGATGACAGTATGGTTCAAGAAATAAAGGTTGTAGTGCTAGAACATTAATTATGGGAGATTTCAACCTGCCTCATATAGACTGGAGCTTTTTAGAGGGAAACAATAGGGAAGGTAACTTCTTCATTTGCTGCTACAATGACTGTTTCCTAATGCATTTTGTAGCCAAACCAACTAGGGATCAAGCAATCTTAGATCTGTTTCTTTCCAATGATCATGAATTTATTAGGGAACTTGCAGTATGGTAGGAGAGTCATTAGGAAATATTGATCATTGGATCATATGTTTTAAGATAGAATTTAATAGGGATCTGGTCAACAATGACCATCTAGTCCCTTGCTTCTCAAAGGGTGACTATAGCAAATTTAGGGAGTTGTTAGGCTCAATAAAGTGGGATAATGAATTTGCCAATAAAAAGTGCTATTGAGATGTGGTCTAGATTCAAAGAAATTTTAGAGGATGTACAGTAGAGTGGGGTGAAACGCAATTCTTTGCGGAATATTTATTTGCTTCACCTATGATTTGCTGTATTGGGTTCTATAGATGACATAAAGTGATATAAAAGAAAAATCAATTTTGCCCTACTAGCACATTTTTGAGAAAAACAAAATGGCCGCTAGTCAAACATATAAATGCTTATAACTTGAAAAATATGCATCCAATTAAAAGACACTATAAAATAAAAATGATTCAAAATAAAAAAAATACATTAGAAAGTGCCCTTTTATAAATTATTTTATCAAAATTTATCTTGGTAAATATCACAAATAAATCACTTTTTTCTAAATAAATGAAAAATTCTTTGATGACCAAAGTATATTACTTTGATAATAGTTAATAACTTTATATAATTTTGAATATTCAAACTATAATCTACAACAACACTAATCAAAGAGAAATTATTGACATTTTATTACCACAATTGCAGAAATATATATATATATATATATATATATATATATATATAATCAATACACTTCCAAAAAGGTCCCTTTTCAAAAATCGTGAAGTGTTTGCTTTTATGAAATGTTGGTGAATTATTTCAGTCTCTAATTAAAAGCTAATTGTCAAAAAGTGAAGTAATTTATTTCTTGGTTTCCATACATGGCAGCAATGAATGAGACCTAATTCTTGCTCTTATAAATCCATCACAGGATTCTTGGGAATATACAGATGAGGCCGCATCAGTGACAAGTTTTATTGTCCTCTTGACACTTTGTGAATGAAGTGGATAATTGGGTAGGCACAGTTTTTTAACCCTAAGTTCATTGAGTTCAATATTTGAGAGTGCCATAGTGAGGGGAGGTTCAGTCAGCATGTCTTTTGACCAGTAAATAATATCATCCCATGTGTTTGCATTGAAATTTATCTCAGGAACCTTAAATTCTCTGATTTTAGACATATTTTCAATCTTTGTTTTAATGTTCATAATGAAATTAACTGCTCTTTCATTTTTGTTCTGATGTATCTGATAACATTGCTATCAGAACATTTTCGCAATGAGCAAAATATGCATTTCTAGCAATGTTAGGCTTCACTACATTCTGAACATCCTTTGGAAGATGAAATCTTTTAATTGCTCCAAATATGTGATGTGGTCCATAACATATATATATATGGTCTACTCTTGATATCGAACCAGCTTGGTTCATAATTTGTAACAATGAAGAAAATTATTGAATAAAAAGCCAATGAAGGAGTTTTCTCTGCAATGTATAGGTAGCAGATATGATTTACTAATGTCAGCCATTGAGAATGGTTCAGTGGTCTGGGTTTTGTATTTTCCAAATCTTTTGGGCAGTGATGTAGGTCTCGAGACCAATCTCGAGATCTAATTTGCAGATCTTGGTTTTTCTCCCCGAGACCTTTTGAGACCTCTCGAGACCGTAATGAAAAATACATGTTATTGGCATACTCATGATGGTGGCTTGGTTGAACAGACACAATTCAGAATGTTTATGAAAGTTTGTAAAAGTAATGGACTTTATAATTTATAGGCTACACTTTTTGCATTCAACACACTACATCTGAGAAAGTAGTTATTAGTTTATTAATATACTTAACATAGTCTAATTTCCATAGTGTAAAACAAATTGAAAGGGCATGAGCTTGGTCTCAATCTCAGTCTCGAATTTTAAGGGTCTCAATCTCGGAAGGTAGATCTCAATCTCAAACCTTTGATCTTGGTCTCGATCTTGGTCTCACAGGATCAGGTCTCTGTCTCGGACTTGGTGGTCTCGACTACATCACTGCTTTTGGGACATTCCCACTTCTTATAGCCACAATAATTTTGTACAAATACTTGATCTTGGCTAAGATCATCGATAACCTCTTCTGATGCGTGTGTTAAATCAATGCCTTCTCTAATTGGTTTGAAATTGACTGCAGGCATTTTTTCACATTCTTTCAGCGCTACTCCGATTTTTCCAGTGAAACATGTTGGACCTTTTGTTTTACCATCAAAATGTTCAAATAAGTGTCGAAGAGGAAGTTCATTTGTCTGCAGCATACAAATGCTCCATTGTAATGGTTTCTTTAGTTTTTCTTCTATGAGGTGGATGATCCCACCCTTGGCACCTGTGTTGGTATTTGTACTGTCACATCCTATGAGATGAATGATCTCATTAATAGCTGACTCTTGAAAGAACAAAAAACTATCAACTATATCTTGAGCTTTACCAGAAGAAGGAACTACATGGGTTAAATATTCATTTCCTGGCTCAGACACCAAAACATAGTGTTCCTCTCTAATGGAGTCTCCGTACCATTTGTTTCCTTTCTTCACCTTCACCAAAGTCTTGTCCTTTCTTCCATCAAAAAATATAGCAGACATGACAGCAGGATTAGCTTTACTCTCCATCACCAAACTTTTTCTCATTTTCTCTCTTTCCCGATGGATTTTGTTCTTGTCAATCAAAAGCGTACTATCTTCTTTAGTGATTAGTCCATAATCAACTAAAGCAGCTGAAGCCAAAGCAGCTGCTGCTCGATCTGAAATTCCAAATCTATTGGCTTCCATTGTTACAGTAGGCAATGGAAGTCTCATTTGACCTTGTATGGCAACTGACTCAGTCTGATTCACTCTGATGTGGGTCTAATTCATATTGTGTGGAAGTACTCTCTACATCTGAAAAAAACACTATTTCGGTTAAAATATGAGAATCCTTCATTTCTCTTCTTTTAACCATTCCTTCTGTCTGCAATTTTTGAATTCTTTTTGTCATGACACTTTGAACACCCCTTATTTTCATTATACACATTGATCGCTGATCCTGTAAAAACAGAAGCTCTTCTTTTGGTATCTTGAGTTCTCTTTGACAGGTGCATCTTATATGAACATCTTTGCAGCTCTCAGGACAGCCAAAGTTTTGATGGGAGATAAAAGGGCATTTACAGGCACTGATATCGAATAATTCTTCCAAGGTGTCATTAAAATTTTCTCTCATTTTGGCACTACTTTTTGATCTACTAAGATTGTTTGCTTTGCCAATGAACCACTTTAATTTGATATAAACTGATTTGTCAGCTATTGCAGGAATTGGAGCTTTTCTCCAAATACAGAGTATATCTTTAGTAATTTTGTTGAAAATATCAGTTATGTGAAGTCACTGAAGTGGCTTCTTTTAAAAGAACATAGTATTGGCCCACCTGTTTATTTGTTGGCAATGTTGTAAGAGGAAGCTCTTACGCGGTTCCAAATATAAAATGTGGTTTTGATTGACTCCTTGTAGCTCTAATGTTTGAAGCAGAAGCCATATTTGTTACTAATTATCAGAAATTACCAATTCCAAATCCAACAAAAACCTGAAAAATAAAAAAATTCATTAAACATCTGAAACATTTGAGGTAGAAAATGTGAAATAAAGTTTTTGCTTCAGCAAACTTTTTTGTAAAAAGAATACTTTTTGAGTTATGAAGCATATAATGACTGGCTGGCAGCCATTTTTTTTGGGGGAAAAATGGGGTACTTAGGATGAATTGAAAATTTTGTAATTCTCATATTCTTTATCACCCTTCAATCCACCTTATTACCAGTGAAGCAATAGTTGAAAAATTTTTCACCCCACCCTAATGCTCAGTCATATGGAGATGACCTTAACCATCATGGTGCAACACACTAAATACACAACAGCAGCTTGTAACATGCAGTCATACCTCAACCGATTAGAACACTGGCTAACAAAAAAACAGGATGTCGGCATCACCTCAAAAAAATCCAAACCACACAAAACAAAGCACTTGGAATCATCATAGGCTGTACCCACACCACGAACATAGACCATTTCCATATAGAATAAAAAATTCTGCCCATCAACTATAATGTAAACATGATAGGAATACAGTTCTATGCAAAATCAATTTCACCTTCACACCCATGCCAACACAACAGAACTAGAACCCCCAGCTAGAAACAAGAAAAGTACTCTAGCCCTGCACTACTCACAGCAATACAACCAGCTTCCCCCCAATACCCACTAACACTACCACCACCAAACACACACAACTGACACAACAAGCCTTAACCCTTTAATGTTAACAGACCACCTCCTAAAGTCAATACTAAACAATTCCACCTGACATTGCTTCTTCTGAGGCTCTCCTCCCCCAAAGCACACATGTAACACACTCCCATCTCCACTTGGGCCACCACCCATCCCTGCAGCTGTACAAACACCCAACTCCGAATGCCCCAGATGCCACCACCCAACAGAGTCTATAGAACACCTACTACTCCACTGCCCTTCTTTCACACAGCTCAGACACCAATACAATATCTCTTCACTAAGAGACCTCTGGACCCACCCAGTGGCTGTAGTGGACTTCCTGGGTGCCACCAGGTTTTCATGAAGAGTACCTTGGGGCTGCAGAGTAAGAGTAAGTAAGAGACAGCAACTGAGTGAGGGCAAAAAAATTGCATAGCTGGTGTAGAACACCTAACCTCTTAGAAGCTGTTTTGAAAAGAGTGCATGTAATCTTTCCAAGAAAGATCACAAGAAAAGGAAATGCCAAGAATTTTAAGAGAAGAGGAAGGATGGAGTTGTGTATTGTTGAAGGTAAGGGGATAGTCATATGGGAGATTGTGATTAGAAGACATGAAGGAACCAAGCTTTTGAGGCATTGAAAGCCATAAGGTTTACTCTGCTCCAAACAGAGATAGTAGAAAGATCAGAGGTCAGGCACATCATAGCTGTCCTACATGAAGCATGACTTGAAAGGGACACTGAAGCGGGTGGAATAGTGAAGAGTGGAATCATCGGCATAGGAGTAGAAAGGATGGGAAGTGTGACTTAAGAGATCATTGATAAATAAAAGGAAAAGAATGAGGGACAGAACAGAACCCTGTTAAAAGCTTTAGGACAGTGGCCATCTACACTGCAGCTATAGTTTAGCCAGAAAGGAAATTAGAGATAGAAGGATAGAAACTGAAGGAGGACAATTTGGAAATTAAAGATTTGTGCCAGACTCCGTGAGAGGTGTGGGAGTCAAAGGAGTCTTGTCGAGAGAGCAGATGAGAGGGTGTTAAAATGGTTTTGGCATATGAATAGGATGGTACAGTGCCCGCGAAAAGTATCCGATCACTCAAGAAAATACAATATTTTCCCTTGATATTCAGAGACACGTAATTCACTTTCTATTTGTTCTAGCGACATCTGGTAACTTTGAGGTTGCTCGCTGATATGAGAGCTATCCAACGCATTCTCAAATTAGTGTTCTGGTAGCCTTCGTTGCGGGTGGCTGTGTCTCAAATTTCAGATTTCACTGTTTGTGTAAATTTTCTTGATTTTTTTTTTTTTTTTACAGACCGAAATGGTGTAAATAAAATTTATATATAATGTGTGCTAAAAAACAACTTAAGAGTGATTGTCGAGGTGCATTGTTGCTTTGCATGCATGTGGGAAATCACAGAGACCGATAGCTAAGGAATTAAACATATCCCAAAGTACCGTTAATTTATGGGTTTCACGGGCTAAGAACAATGGTGGCCTAACCACGCCAGTCCCTAAAAAACGATCTGGCAGACCGAGAAAAACAAATTCGCGAGCAGACAAACTTATGAAAGTTTAGTATTGAAAAACCCAACAATAACTGCGAAAGAAATAAAATTTAATATGAATAATTTGTTATCTGGTGTTTCTGAACGAACTATCCAGGAGCGGCTCCAAAAAGAACTCGGATTACCATCTCGCCATGCTGCTAAGAAACCGTTCATTAATGAAAAAATGCGTAAAAAACGTGTCGCATTTTGTAAAAAATACATTCATTGGACTGTTGATGACTGGAAGAAGGTTTTATTTAGCGATGAGTCGACATTTTTGACATTCAGAAGTTGTCCAAAAAAGGTTCGCCGGCCTATTGGCTCAAATAGGATGGACCCTAAATACACCCTAAAGACAATGAAACACCCTCCAAGTGTGATGGTTTGGGGTTGTTTCGGTTACTATGGGCGTGGAAACTTATATTTTCTTCCGAAGAACACAACTATGAATGGTGCACGGTATTTAGCAATGCTACAGGATAAACTTCCAATGGCAATGGCAATCCAAAGGACAAAAACATACATGCATGATGGTGCACCATGTCACAGGGCCAAAATAGTGACAAAATGGATTACTGACAATAAATTTGATATTTTGGATTGGCCTGGTAATAGTCCAGATCTCAATCCGATAGAAAATCTGTTGCTAATAATAAAAAATAAGGTTGAATGCCACGACACTGGCTCAGTCGAAAAATTACAAGAGGCCATCAAAAAGGTATGGTGCAAGGAAATATCAGTGGAAGTTTGTCAAAACTTGATTAAATCCATGCCAAAACGTCTAGAACAAGTCATCCAAACCAAAGGACAGATGACAAAATACTAATATAAGGTTAGTATACATTTAAACATTGTTTTTTATGTAAAAAATACAAATTTCAAGGGTGATCGGATACTTTTCGCGGGCACTGTAGAGAGGATTTACGTCTCAGAGGGGGAAATGGGGAGGGGGAGATGAAGGATGGGGTGAGGGAGGCTTTGGATCAGTGGGACCTGGATGTCTGGGAGGGTGAAAGATGCGCACTAGATAGAAAAAAGTGGAGCAATGTAATATATTGGGGTGGGTGATTGGCTGACAATGCACTGACTCAGGGTGTATGTAGTGGTCTAGGTAAATCATGGAGTATGTGGGGCTGGGCTATGGATAATGTTGCCCTGAGGCAGGTGCATTATTGTCATGTCAGCCGATGAAGTGAATGCGAGTGATTGAGGCATTTCCTGGCCTGTTGCAGATGTGACCTCGCAGCAGTGGGAAAGGCATTTGGGTATTAAAAAAAAATGTATTACTTATTTACGTACTGACAGGAAATTGATAAAACTAAATTTGATGATGACTTGCTCAAAAATATTTAAAGTTTGTATTCAAATGTTTTCCACAAACATTTATCAATTTTAAATTTTTTTTAAGTAATCACTCAGTTCTAAGAATAATATCAATTCTTAAAATATTAACTTCTATAATAATGAAGCACAACTTCATATATTGTTACCAAATTATGAAGCAAACAGGGAAGGTGAAAGGGAGAGTTCAGTAAATATAGGAATTAAAAAACGGCTTTAAAAGCCAGTGACAAAGTTGAACCAATGAAAAATTTGATATGAAATAGGGCCTGTATTTTTTCTTCCTCCTTCATATTGTAAGAGATTCTGGTATGATAGGATCATTGTGAAAGTAGAATGTGAGTGATAGATGGAGTGTGAGACGAGAGCTTGGTATGAATGATTTGGAAGTAAATGAGGTGGAAGATGGTAATGGAAGTTTGGGGATGATTCATGCGTTTTCTCAACATTTAGGGTTGGAAGTGGAAGATTTGAAGTTACGCAAATTTGCGAGAAAATTGGATACTTATAAGTTTCTGAATTTGTTGGCACTAGATCCGTGATCACTTCAGGCTTCAAATTTGGAATCTGGGACAATGCTTAGGTTCTGCTGGGGAGCTGAATTCCTGGTTTATTTGAAATTCTGTTTTGTCTACTGGAGTTGAATGTGAATGGTCAATGTTTTGTGGCCCCAATTCCAAGGCTGAGCTTCAGCAATAAATTTGGAGGTCAAAGTAGGACTGGAAGCAAAGCCTACCCTTTCCTGGTCATCTATGGTATTTACAACAGTTTGGACACCACTGCGACTGAACTAGCCAAAGTGAAGCAGTGATAGCTTACTTTATTTAAGAAGGAACAGGATGTATATATTTTTATTAAGCTAAGTGAGTGGTTTTGGTGTTAATTTAAGTTATTCAATAATATGTTAGTGTTAATATGTTTGACTTATTTTCATGTTTTCTTTAATGGACTGAAGAGTGTAGATTGGAGAAATTGTTTTATAAAGGCCACATTGCTGTTCAAACCCATAAAATCAAGTAAAACAAGCAGCCAGGCAAAATGAATGGTAACAGTATTTACCATTTTTTTCATCCAAATCATTTTAGGATTTAATAAAGAAAGTAGGAAAAAAGGTAGCTTTTAAAAAGTGTGAAATGAAGCTGTAATTCAATAAAGCAAAAATAGTAGGTATTAAGAAAGTACAGAACTGTTTCTTATCTAATAATGAATCCCAGATACACCTTTTTGTGAAAGTAAAGTATGAGCAAATGAGTTAAGATCAAAGTGGCCTCTTCATTTTATGAATAAAATTTAAGTATTAAAACAAAATTAATTTTTCTCTACAATAAGAATGTATGGTATTACATACAATATGAAGGTATGTGAATGTTTATAAAATTAAGTATGATAAATTTATAGAAGAATATATGAATAGAATCCTAAAAAGCGCAACATTATATATACTGTAATGTAAAGAAGGTGGCTCTAGTATTAATTTTAAATTTGGACAGAAAAAAATTGCTTTTTCTCATGCCAGTTTTTACATTTTTGAGTGAGTCATTGCTGATAGCTCTAAATGTAATACTTTGCACTTTTTCAAAGCAATGTTAATTAAAGGCTCCTTATATCATAAAGCTAATTTGGGGGAAAAGAAGAAAAATTGTATTTTGACTGCATTGTCTTAGGATTCTTTATAAGAACTTTAGAAACTGTTTCCACCTTGGGTCTTAAGTGAAGAGGAAATACCATTTTGGCTAATGAAGTGAATTTGCACTAATTTTGGTTTGACTGAGACTGGAAAAATTTGCCGAGGTCATATTTAGGATCTTGAGTGTTTGTTTATATATATATATAATATGTGTGTATATATATAATATATATATATATATATATATATATATTATATATATATATATATACATACAGGGTGTACATAAAGTCAGGATCTATTTTTGTGAAGCACTTGGAAATTATATGGAATTCAATCATAAAATGATAGTGGTAACATTTATTAAATAATTAAGAGTAGGATTCGATGTGACACCCATCAGTATCCCTGCACAGCTCAAATTGTTCCGCAGCATTTCTAAACACATTCTGGAGCATTTGCGGGGTTATGTTATCTGCAGCAGTTTGTATACGTGTACGTAAGTTTTCAAGACTCGTAATCTTTGTCTGATAGACGTGCGATTTGATAAAGCCCCATGCAAAGAAATCTAAAGGGGTTAAATCTGGTGATCTCGCTGGCCAAGGTCTGTTGCTTCCGTGTCCGATCCAGCGATTTGGAAAATGTCCATTTAGATCAGTGATGCACAAACCCTGGCCCACGGGCCAAATGTGGCCACCACTGGTCTTTTCAATTCAATGAAAAAGGTAGAATATAAAAGTGACCCAATTTATGATCCAATCTATATATCTGGCCCCTACATTTAAAACAGATGGTTGGTTTGGCCCTCACATCAAAAAAGTTTGTGCACCACTGATTTAGATAATCCTGAACAATTTTGGCATAGTGACAAGGAGCACCATCATGTTGATAGACGACGGTACTAACAATCCTATCCCCAATCAGCTGAGGTTCAAGGAATTGCTGCAACATGTCCAGATAAATAAGCCCCGTAACTGTAGCTTCAGCAAAGAAAAAAGGACCATAAACATTCGATTTTGTTAAACCCATCCAGACATTAACTTTAGGCGAGTGTCTCTCCCAATTTTGGAAATCATTCGGTCTTTCATCTGCCCAAATTCAACAGTTATGGCGATTTACTTTTCCACACGTATGGAAAGTGGCTTCATCACTAAATAGAATGTTGTCCATTAAATTATCACTCCAGATTTGTTCTACGAGATCAGCACACACAGCACTTCGTCGAGGGAAATCTTCATCATGTAAAACCTGCAAATGATAGCTTTCTTCTGCAAATTAACTTCCAGAATTTTGTGCACAGATGATGTTGGGAGGCCGAGTCTGTGTGATGCAGCACAAACGGACATACGTGGCTCCTCAGTGATAATTCCGTGTACTGCATTCACAGTAAGATCTGACATACACGGTCAGATCTGACATACACGGTCATCCTGATCTTGCTTCATCATTTACAGATCCCGTTTGTTTAAATTTGTTCACCAATTTTCGTATTGTCTTGTCTATTGGCCCCGGCTTATGAAATCTCCTTCTAAACTTCTCTGATGTCATTGTATTTCTTTCCCTTGATTCGCCAAATTACTATTGCCACACACTTCTGTATTCATTCTAAGGGCTTCTGAAAAGAAAAACAAAAAAAATAATTATTTCACAAAAATAGATCGTGACTTTATGTACACCCTATATATATATATATATATATAATTATATATATATATATATATATATATTATATAATTAGGCCAGGTTGAAATTTTATATTAACCCATCACAAGTTATGCAAATGATGCATAAATGTTCCTGGAAATTCCTGGAATTGCATACCTTTCCAGTTTTTTTTTTTTGCAATGATTGGATTGTTCTTGCTAGATATATATTATTATGCATCATTTTAATGAGAAAGAAATGTACTTTAATATTATGTTTATTAAAGTCTCCTAAAATAATTATATAAGACCAAAGTAATGGTCTGATGTTGGAAGAAAAAAAAGTAGAGAGAAGTTTAGTCTTCGAGGCCTCTTAACAAGACAAGTCTCCCATCAAAATTAGTTTTCTTTACTTACTTTAGCTCCAAATTTTATGGGTAACTTGCATATCTGAAAAGAAAACGAGTTTCACTGCCTCAATCAATATAAATTAATGTTTTTTGAAAGTGCTATCGCTATTGGCCTATTTTTAGAATTGATACCTACACCCCGATATACTTGAATCATTACACACGATGTCAGTATCACTTTCACTTCAAGACATTATTGTATAGAAATAAGGTAACACAAGTACTACAAGAAATAAATAAAAGTAGTACCCACAAACAAATCTGTAGTGAAACAAAAAAAAAAGGCAAAACAGACCGCGTGACCCTGAACCAATTAGCGGTCATTTTTATTATACTCTGCGGATTTCACGACCCTAAACCAATTGGGAGTCAGTTTTCTTAGATTCTACTCGTTTCAGCTGATTAATTCTTACTTACAATTGGTCAGAAATGGTGGGGGAGACACCTACATATTCAAAATTAACCAATTATGGCATAATTTGTGAATTACGTGTTAATGAAGTTACGTGTCTCTTACAGCGATGTGAAGATCTATGGAACGACCGAAGCGTCGTTTTCCGCAATGTGAAGATTTGATAGGTTAAAAAGGTACATATTGTGAGGGGTTTGAATGGAACACAGGAACCTCCTCATAATTTATTTTTGCTGTTTAAAGCCTCCTCCTACTGGCACAATTTTTCACTTTTTTATCTATATTGAAGAATATTCCATTTATACGAGACTTACTCTACATTCAGGTTTTTTGATGACATAAATCTTTATTAACGTATATTATTTTATTTAATAATGTACAGTATTAGGAAAATTAATTAAGTATAACAATATATTCAAAAGAAAAAATTAGAGGCATAATAAATGTGCTAAAATTCAATTCACTTTTTCATTGTTCATTATCACATCAAAAGGGAAGAAATTTTCAATATTAGGAAATTTTATTTTGTATGTTTCTTATTCATTTCATTGGGCCTTCCATTCAAATTTGGGCAGTTTTCACCTTGATTCTAATGAGTTTAAGACAAACTTTTGGTGGTTGTCATATCCTATTCTTTCCTGACATGCCTTTGTTACTAGGTTCACTGCCCTTTCCACACTTTGACTGTGGCATGGAAAAGAAGCTATCGCCAGTGGCTTACATCGAGCCTGTAGTAGCTCATCGTCGCTAAAATTGTTTAGCAGTGGTGGAGTAGTAATGATCTTTTGCCAATTGATCATCTTGGTGTAGTCAGTAGATTGGAAATTGAGGGTTCGAGGCAACTCAAAGTTTCTGGTACCTGAAAATCCTGTTCTTGAAAAGATGATTTTCTGAATAGCTTGCGCCCTAATTTCTAGTCTCTTGTCAGTTACCATTGATATGAGTATATTTTCTGGGTGTGCAAAAGTAGGCGTTATTCTTTAATACTGGTTCTACGATTAATATATGTTGTTCATCTAAATTTCGAAGCAAGCACATTAAATGCCAAAAGCTATATGCATCATCAGTTGCAATAGGATGAGATTTTATCCAAAACCACCCTGGAGCAGAGAACTGCATAATAATCTTGATTATATCTTGAAGGTTTTTATTGGGATTTGGCATTGAGATATATAATTGAAAGACCCTCTTGGCTAGAGTTAGCCAGTGAGCATGGTGAAGGGTACCTGGGGATCGAGTGGACAGATCTTGAGAAGTGTCTCCAGTTTGCACTGCCAGACACATATCATAGAGATATCTTTGATCACTGCTTAGCTCCTTCACAACATTTGCTGGAATTTCTTTAATGTTTCCCGTTACGTGACAATATTTGACTACCTCCAATTTTGTTAAATCTGTTTTCAGTTTATTCCCAATTGAACCCACAAGAGTATTTGGACCTGTTGTTTTACCATCAATGGCTTTGTAGACATGCATAAAAGGGCAGCTTATTCAAATACAAGAGGCACACCAACCACTGCACTGGTCTGTTAAGATAAATTTCAACCAGTTTTATGGCTCCACCAATTTTTCCTGTATTTACAGGAGTACCATCATACAGTAAAGCTGTGATAGTATATCTGTGCTGTTTGAGTCTGTAATAATAGTTATCAACTGTCTGCGATGCAGTGAGCAGTTCCATTATCTGGTGTGACATGATCTACATAGATGCTTCCAGGTTCTTTCACAATAACATAGTGTTCTTCATTTATCTTTCCACTTTTAGTTAATGTGTTACCGTATCTTTCCTTCCATCAAATCCAAGGCACTCTATCTTCAGATTTTTGGATTTAGACTTAAAAGTATTTGTTTCACCCATGCAATTTCTTTTTGTCAAGCATGTTGGTGTGGTTAAGGATCCCCATATCTTTTAAAGCTGCATTGACTATTGCAGCTGCAACTCTACAACTTACATGATAATTATAATGTTATAATGTTTCAGACCAACAAAGACCCTAGGATCCACTCATGGCTGGTCTACCTAACTGTGTTCGTAATCGTGTATTGTATATGTCCTCCATGGTGGCGGAGGGGATCTACAATTTTATGTGGGTTCCGAACCACAAGAACATAAGAAACTTATTTAAAAACTGCCGGTAAATTGGCAACGACCAATTTTTACGAAACTAAATAATTATCAATTTAAAAATAATTAATTAATTATCGGTTTAAAACTAAAGATAGAATCTCTCAGTCCAGAGGAGTAAGTCATAATAGACTACTATCCACAAATATGTTACATTCTACATCTATTTATAACGGACATGCAAATATATCAGATCCAAAGAATCCAGTCAATTTCATTACGGTATCCATCAAGTCACGGCCCATATCGATTGCGGACCAAGTCAAAATTTACAACCATATACATACATTATCAATTTAAAAATAATTAATTATCGATTTAAAACTAAAGATAGAATCTCTCGATCCAGAGGATCAAGTCATAATAGACTACTATCCACAAATATGTTACACTCTATATCTATTATATAACGGACATGCAAATATATCAGATCCAAAGAATCCAGTCAATTTCATTACGGTATCCATCAAGTCACGGTTCATATCGATTGCGGACCAAGTCAAATTTATAGGAGTGCTTGTTCTGAATATTCTCAGTCAATTCTAAATCAGCCTCATAATCTACATCCTGACTCTGAATCGATAGTACATCCATGTCATCTTCGGTATTTTTGATAAATTCCACTGGTAAAACATTGATGGCTTTTGTCATTTCTTCTTGTGTTTTTAGTTGATTGTTTTGTGCTTCTTGGGCTCTTGCTAAAGATCTCTCTGTTGAACTAGCTATGTGATCAATTGGTCGTAACTGATTTTTTTTTGTTTTTTGACCCACAAAAGACTCCCATTCTGCCATTGGTATTTTATCCTTACACCCGCAAGATTTCCTATCAATTCCTTTATCATAGCATTCACAAGAAGATATATCAAACATTTCATCATGCTGGGCTACTTTTAAGGCAAAACTTTCAATTATTCGATGTAATGGAACCTTGTTCAATTTTGAGGCTTCTTCTATTAGTTGACTGACTTTTAGATACCTTTGGTGTTAATTGTAGGAAAAGAAAATTTCATCAAAATGTCTTCGATATCTTTTACAACAACCCTGTAACAATCATTAGCAGTTGCTGATCCTTTTGATTTAGCTTCTTCACAATGGTGCACAAAAAGGTAGTGTCTCACAACATCTGCTTTTGAAGGAGTCATGGCTGCTGGAAATTCTGTAGGATATCCAAAGGCTGCATTTGAGGACTTGCTTCTAGTAGTCATAGTTTATATTCAGAAGTAAAATCAAATTATATTTAATTTATGATAATTCAAATTATAATTAAAGCAAATGCAGATTATTTCTATTTATCTGAAACATAAAAATATCAAGCATTAAGCAAACAACTTATCATGTAACATATAACAACATTAAACATATGCAAATATGAAGGTAAAAAAAGGGAGGAGGAGCATGTGATAGGGGTAGTTGGGTAGCTCATGCTTGATTTTTTAATATTTTTAGTGATAAAAAAAACCCTTCTCACATAATGTGCTTTTTAAGAAATAAATTTTTTTCCCATTTAAATATATGTAAATATGAAGGTAAAAAAGGGAGGCGGAGCATGTGATAGGGGTAGTAGGGTAGCACATGCTTGATTTTTTAATATTTTAAGATGATAAAATGAAACTTCTCACACAGTGTACTTTTTAAGAAATAAAAAAATTTCCCATTTTTGACCCAGCCTAATATATATACCGAGTGTCCCCCAAAAATGTTTACACATCATATTAGCATATATATCAATTAGCAAAATAGGCGGATAGTAAATAGCTAGCAAATAGGCTTCTTTAATGTTCGAAATATCAGCCAGCAGCGTCAATACCTTCATGGTTGTGCTACTTACTTTAATATTTTAAATGTTCAAATCCAGATCAGCCTTCATTGATGTTTTGCACTGTTCCATCAGTCTCAAACTTATCACATAATCTTGCGATTGTTACCTGTGATGGTGGTAATGTTCCAAACTCATTTCTCCAAAGTCTCTGTACCTCAGCCACATTCTCCATCTTCCAGTAGTGCTTCAGAATCCACTTACATTGCTCAAACGATAACTGCAATGCTGCCATTTCCTGCAACAAGGGATATTACTGTTATTTAAGTACAATACACCATTACTATACCACTATTACTAAGTACTATAGGGTCATTCCAGCTCAATTGGTACAGGGGTGGTCGGGTGACCATCTCCGATTTTCTTCAAATTTTCAGGGTTGATTCATACACCATTCAATAGCTTAAATCTAAAATTTTAGCTTCCTCAGTCAAAAACTTTTAATTTTATAGTCGCTTAAATGGCTCCCACCTTCGACAAAAAATGCCCATGTTGGGCTTGATTGGCCAATGCCTTCATTTTGAGAGGCCTTGAAAAGTGTCTTCTAATAGGAGTAGAAGCTTCAAATTTGTCATGCCAATATAACTTCTGGTGGGCTTTTCAATTTTGTAAGCAAAGGCTGTGGAACAAATAGTTTCCAAGTTAAAGGGCTTAAATATGGCTCCATTTTGAAGCTTGCATCAATTCCTCCCACTTTTACGACTACCATTTTCAAAAGTTTTAGTTCTACATCAATCACAGCTGTTTTAATACTCGTAATAGTCTCTATGGGTTGTAAATTTATGAGTGAAATAAAAAAATAATGAAAAAAGGATTTATTTTTATTTTTAAAAATTTCCAAAAGTTGATATTTTCCCAAAATTTGCAAAATTAACATCAACTTTGGGGCTTAATATAAAGGTGTCCGAAATTAGTCAGGGAGTTGATACTTCTAGTAAAGAAAGATACATGTGTAAAAAAATATATATAAGGAATAGATCTCAACTCACTCCTTCATATAGTTTTGGTGATTCAAAGAAAAGTGCTTTTTGTGAAAAATCTCAAATTTTTGCAAAATTTGTAAATTTTTATTTATTTACATTGAATTGTAATTTTACTTCCATTTTATTACTTAAGTTGATTTACAATTGTAATAATATGTAAATAAGTCTAAAACATACAAGAAATTTAATATGTCTGTCAAAACAACCAGCGACTCGAAGGGCTCTGGGTAGCTCATTTCGCTTTGTATATTCTTATAAATGTAAAACATGATGGTTAATCATTAATGTCCAGGCCTATTTTATAGATCATGATCTTTTATTTTCAGAAAATTTAACTAGAGCAATTAACTTAATTTTACTGCCTGTAATAATGGCTTATTCTAATCAAGAATCAAAGTGCAGCTTTGGTATGTACTTGGATGATCCATGTCATGAACACAGACTCACCAGGAAGGTGGGTATGTATACCTTACATGAGCTGACAGATGAAACAAGGAAACTGCTATTGTGGAGAACAAAAGCAACTGTAATCAACCCAAATAGTGCTACTGTATGCTACCACCATGAAAAAATGTTTGGAATGCATTACCAACAAATGCAACGTAGCTGCCAAGATCCATAGAGAAATCATCGAAAGAAGATAACAAGTAAATATAGGTACTAATATATTTAGATTTCATAAATTGTAACCTAAATTAGCTATTTAATTTTAATAGGGTAGGCTATATACTGTGCTACTGAATGCATATGTTTTGAATATTTTATACGAATAGCCTATAACCAAATGTTGAGGTTTTAAAATTATTTTCCAATGTGTTTAGAGTTTACATTACCCTACTTTATTTGCAGAATCACTACAAATTATAGACAAAGACATAGCAACTAGACTGAATCTGATACCAGGACAGAAACTTTGCTCAACATGCTTCTCTAGAGCCAAGACGATTGAAGATGAAAAAGGCTCCGGTAGTGATGAGTATGTTCCAGAAGAAATAGTTAAGGAGACATTTGACAAAATGTTAGGTTCACTAGAATGCTCACCCATTAAGTATGTAAGAGCAAGAGATCGAAAGTTTTACGCGAAAAGGAAACTAAAGCAAATTGAAACATCAACAAAATCAAAGCTGTCAAAAGTACTTCATGTGAAGCCTAGCATTTTGGATGAGGAAGCGGAGAAACCTATAGAGAGTGAGGAAGAAAAGTGTTATCAGCATATGATAGAGGAACTGAAAGAAAAGTGTAAAACTAGTACCAGACAAGAAAAGATACAAATTCTAACACTCCTTCCAATTGGTAAAACCTGGTCCAGAGAAAGAATTATGAAAGAATTTGAAGTGTCAGCCAGAATGGTTAATGCTGTGAGGGCCTTAAAGAGAAAAGAAGGTATCCTTCCTATAATGAGAAATAAAAAGAGTAGCAAGGGTATAAGCGATGAAATAAAGGAAAGAGTGATAGAATTTTTCCAAAACAATGAATATACTAGAGAATGCCCTGGTAAAAAAGACTACAAATCAATAAAAACACCACAAGGGAAGGTTCACAAGCAGAAAATACTGTTGTTGACAAATATCAGAGAATTATATACGCTTTACAAAAATAAATATCCAAATGACAAAATCTCCAAATCAAAGTTTTTTGAACTGAGACCAAAATGGTGTATGGGTGTGGGGAGTAAAGGATCACACAATGTATGCATTTGTGAAATACACCAGAACTTTAAACTTTTATGTGAATCACTCCCCGTCAAAGTAGAATTAAGAGAGTTACTAGGGAAAATAGTCTGCAACACTGAAACCAGAAACTGCATGATTAATAACTGCAAAACATGTCCTGGTTTAAATGAATTACGGGATTGGCTTCTTACCATTTTTGAAAACAATGATTATGACATGGATGATGAGGTTTCCTTTAAGCAGTGGCTTCATACAGACCATACCCAACTGGTCACAATGACAAAAAGTGTTTCGAATGTAGTAGAAGACATATGTGAAAGTGCAAAAAAGTTGAAAGTACACCATTTCATAGCAAAAGCCCAATCAAAATATTTGTCCGACTGTAAAGAAAACCTCAATGATTCTACAGCATTAGTGCTTGTTGACTTCTCTGAAAACTATAGTTTTATAATTCAGGATGCCGTACAAGGGCATCACTGGGACAATACCCAGGCTACCTTGCATCCGGTAGTCTGCTATCAAAAAGTTGATGGTGAACTAAAAGTTACAAATTTTTGTGTAATATCAGATTCACTTACACACAACACAACTGCAGTTCATTCTTTTTTATGTGAAGCCTTGAAATTACTTAAAAGTCAGAATCCTAAACTAAAACATATTTGTTACTTTAGCGATGGCGCAGCAAGTCAATATAAAAACTATAAAAACATCATTAATTCAGTGTTACATGAAAAAGATTTCCAACTAACATGTGAATGGAACTTTTTTGCCACCTCTCACGGAAAGAGCCCCTGTGATGGTGTTGGTGGCACCGTCAAAAGGTTAGTTGCCCGGCAAGTCTACAAGCAACAAGTAAAGGTCACATCACCAATCCAAAAGAGATGTTCGATTGGTGCAAATCTAATATTAATGGTATACAATTTCTGTACATTGATTCAGCTAAAATTGAGGAAAATGCTAATTTATTTGAGTTAGAAAAAAGGTATTCCTTAATTAAGACAATCCCAGGAACCCTTCATATCACTGCTTTAGACCTTCATCAACAGGCATTAAACTGTACAAAATTTCTAGTGATGAAAATTTCTTTAACGTACAACTTTCCTTCCTCAATGCTACACAAGAAAATGTGGCTTACCAATATAAACCTGGTACATATGTGGCCTGTTTCTATGAAGGTGACTGGTTTGTTGGAAACATAGTTGAAGTGTGTGATACTGAGAAGGATCTATTAGTAAATTTCATGAAAAAGAATCCTTTTAAATGGCCTGAACAAGAGGACATTTGCTAGATTCCATTCGAACATGTTTTGTGTTCAATTGAACCACCTACAGTTGCTGGGAAAATGGGGAGACAGTACAAGTTATCAAATGATTGTTTATCTAAAATTGAGGAGTATTTTAAAAAAAGCCTAAGTAACTACAGACCTGTATCAAGCTGAATAATAAATTGCCAATTTATGGCTGAGAGGCCATGGAGTGTTGAAGACAATCAGACTTAAAGCCTGAGTACAATAATAAATTCCTGAGTCAGTGTCTAAACATACGAGTTATTAGCTATATATAAGTTCACATACGAATTTACATAAAACAACATATATTAAAAAAAGAATATGAACTTATAGCCAATAATTCACATGCTTAAAAACTCAGGAATTGTATTAAGGGAAGTAATACAACAAAGCTACTTAAATTTAAGGTTTTGTACTGAAAATGGTGGTTACTGCTAGTTTATCTGTACTAACTGCATAATTTAAATTACTAGGAAGTGCTTAAAGAGCAGTAGAACACGGTTCTACATGATTTACTTAGGTAGATCCAAGTATTGAGCCTACAAGCTGGTCCATCTGTTGTGTTAACTGCAAATGTAGTAATAATCTAGGTATATATTATGTCCTTTTTATGAGTAAAACTTTAGATAATTTAACATTTGTGAATTAACTTACCAAGTAATAAAATGGAAGTAAAATTACAATTCAATGTTGTAAAAAAAAATTTAAACATTTCAAAATTTTGAAAAAATTCAGAATTTTTCAAAAAGTACTTTTCTTTGAATAGCCAAAACTATATGAAGGAGTTGAGTTGAGATCTATTCCTTAATATACTGTATGTCTTTGTACATATATGTATCTTTCTTTACTAGAAGTATCAACTCCCTGACTAATTTCGGATACCTTTATATTAAGCCCCAAAGTTGATGTTAATTTTGCAAATTTTGGGAAAATATCAACTTTTGGAAATTTTTAAAAATAAAAATAAATCCTTTTTTGGTTATTTTTTTATTTCACTCATAAATTTACAACCCATAGAGACTATTAGGAGTATTAAAACAGCTGTGATTGATGTAGAACTAAAACTTTTGAAAATGGTAGTCGTAAAAGTGGGAGGAATTGATGCAAGCTTCAAAATGGAGCCATGTTTAAGCCCTTGTAACTCAGAAACTATTTGTTCTACAGCCTTTTAGCTTGCAAAATTGAAAAGCCCACCAGAAGTTGTATTGGCATGACAAATTTGAAGCTTCTACTCCTATTAGAAGACACCTTTCAAGGCCTCTCAAAATGAAGGCGTTGGCCGATCAAGCCCAACATGGGCATTTTTTGTCGAAGGTGGGGGCCATTTAAGCGGCCATAAAATTAAACATTTTTGACTGAGGAAGCTAAAATTTTAGATTTAAGCTATTGAATGGTGTATGAATCAACCCTGAAAATTTGAAGAAAATCGGAGATGGTCACCTGACCAACTTTCTGAAATCTGTACCAGTTGAGCTGGAATGACTCAAATTTAAGTCTTTATTTGGAATGAGTATTAACAATATTTTATTTATTTATGTACAGTAAAGTCTTGCTTCATCAACTGCCCAATACACCAACTTTCCGCTTCATCAACTGCCCAATACACCAACTTTCCGCTTCATCAACTGCCCAATACACCAACTTTCCGCTTCATCAACTGCCCAATACACCAACTTTCCGCTTCATCAACTGCCCAATACACCAACTTTCCGCTTCATCAACTGCCCAATACACCAACTTTCCGCTTCATCAACTGCCCAATACACCAACTTTCCGCTTCATCAACTGCCCAATACACCAACTTTCCGCTTCATCAACTGCCCAATACACCAACTTTCCGCTTCATCAACTGCCCAATACACCAACTTTTCTATCTGAAATGTTAAAACGTACCCAACTGTAAAAAGCTACATGTTGTGACATCATTTAAGATTGAAATGTCAAATTGTGACAATTGGATCTTAAAACCCATTAGAAGAAAGTATTCCTATAATGTTAAAGACAATAGATGCTTGCTGGTTGGTTGGTCAGTCACAGCATGTATGCCATGTGTTTGGCATCCGGTGTTTTGTTTTAGAAAATTAAAAAAGATGGTGCATGAACTTGTGTTTGAAGTAGTTTTACTGTCTTATTCTTGATGTAGCTAACTTAGCCATACGGTATGGCCTGAAGGCACATTAAACCATCTTTTCTAATCCACTAACCACCCTGTCCACCCAATTAATTAAGTCAGTACAGTGAACCACTAATGTATTTATAATACTGATTAGATTTGATATAAAGTTATTCTATATATGTCACAAATTTATTGACGCATTTTGTAGAAAAAAGTTGGTAAAATAGTGGGTGGGTATGTGAGTAGCAAGTCCAATATATAAGGGGTATGCAACCCCAAAAGTTTGAGAAACACTGCAGTAGTGCTAAATTTATTGCTGCATAGTGGCACTATATATATGAATCTGGCAGTGGTAATTAATCAGAAAATTTAAAAAATATCTTTTAAGAATGTAGTTGCACTTTTTAAAAATATCTATTTTGAAATAGGAAGAAGTGTTATGAGAAATTCCTTTCTAATAAAATTAGTGAAATCTTTCAATAATGAATTAATTGGGGCCCAGGGTAGTCCATTATCTCAGATTTTCTGTTGATCATGAATAGATATTTAGTGCTTTGTAAATGCTTAAAAATACTATGAAACCACTAAAACAAATGTAATATAAACTATGATGATATTAACTAAAAAATATTAAAGTTTAACAAACTACTCGCCAATTTTGAAGTTGCCGTAGGGTGAGTATAGAAAATTGGGTGAAGGGGGATAGATAGGGCTGTTAGTAGTACTGTGTGTGTATTATACTAACTGTCCAGCCACTGCAGTTGAAAATCATTTGTGTAATGCAGAGCTTTCCAAACTTTTAATGTTGGCGACAAACTATTTAAGCATAACAATTTTCACGACACATTAATTAATTTTGTTATCAAATATCAGATAATTTTTCAGTAGGTGGTTTATCTTGTAGCCGATTTTGTTGATAGAAAAATCAAAATTTTCTAAATACAAAAAACACTAATATGTCGCGACACACCAGTTTGGAAAGCTCTGGTGTAATGGGATTATTCACCAGTTTTCCACTCATCAGAAGAAAGTGGGAAAACTAAACAGTGTCCATTGTATAGAAATTCTGTTATCATGGAGTTCATTGAGCAGAAGTTTCACTGTAATAGGATAGCCTATTTATTATATTTTTAAGCTTTAATTATGTATGATGTGAGAGATTGCAACTATCTCTTCGCTACCATTTGGTACCATATACAGTATTATGGTTTAATACTATCACATAGCAATAAGTACAAGGCCTACCCTTGTGTACTGTAAGTCTATGTCCCCTGTTAGTAAGTAGACCTGTTAGAACCAGAAATGGGTAAAATTCATATGAAAATTAAAATTAATATTTCTTGAGGCAAATAACAGGCCTAATTAGCTGAAGCAGTAGGGTAAAGGCACCAAATATCATTTGCCCCCCCCTCCCCCTTTTTAAATTTAATTATTTTATACTCAACATATAAATCTTTTATTTGTTTATACACAAAGTAGTTGGTTTGGGAATATATGGTATTAAGGCCTATAATAGTGTGTGACTCCCCAAAAGTGAAATTTTGAAGTTGTAGGGACTCACCACCTAAAAAGTTTCTCTCAGCCAAAATGCTACATCCTGTGAAATGTCAGCTTATTCAGAGGTAATTTAGGGGTCCCCCAAGTCCCCTGAAAATACCCCAGGACAAGTGACCGAGAGACAAACACCCTATCCTGAGGGAATTAACTGAAATTTGGTACATAGGGTAGTTTTGGCTAGAGAAAATGAAATTCCAAATCTTAGGCTGGTCCATCCAATAGTTTTTGAGATATGGGTCAGGTCAAACTTTTAAAGTGGCTGGAATTACCTCATTTTACGGTACCATCTGTCACTAAAGTGTTAATAAACCTGAGTAAAACAAAACATGAATAATGATTTTTTTCTTTACAGGCAAAATAGAATAGTATAAATTTGTAGAATAATAATTATCAAATATTAGAAGTAATAAATGCAGTAACATTTTAAGAAATTTAAACCATGGTGAATAAATAAAAATTTTGCATAAAAAGAGAACATTTACAGGATTAAAATCTGTCTTCGTATTCAGAGAAAGTTCATGACTTTATTAAAGAAAAGATTTTTTTTATGCAGTAATTGCATGAATAGTAGTCATCAAATGTTGTGGCGGGTCACGCAAACCTACCATGACATTGACATTTCCATTCATACCCTTCCCAGCCAGCCCATATGGGTGGAATTATAAATATGGCTAATGTTGCATCTTGCCTGGTCCCGTAGCAACACCTTGGAACTCAGACTGTCATTCCGTGTTCATCCAGGTGTGAAGGGGGAGAGTTGTTTAGTGGCTGATATACCGGTGCTTGTGTCTAAATTCAAGCATATTTTTCAGATTGTTGCGATTGCTCAGTGTGACATGGCACCTAAGCGCATTATATCTCAGGATATTATCAGCCATATATACACCCTGCATAAGGCTGATTTTGGTGCAAAAGCTATTGTGGAAATGACGGGAGTCACTCGAAGAACTGTTGAATGGTGGCTTCAGTGTGGCAGTTGGTGATAAGACACCCACACATTTACCAAAGTCTGGACAGCCACATAAACATAGTAAAAAGACTTTGAATGTTATTAAAAGACAACTTAATGCCTCACCTACAAAAACAGCAGGTGAAATAAAGGAAACTTATCCAGCATTACTGTGTAATGTGTCTGTAAGAACTGTGCAGTGTTATTCACTATGAGATCTCAATCTTCCAACGAGGAAGGCAGCAAAGAAACCTCTCTTGACCACCCACCACAAAGCAAAATGAATTAGTCTTGCTAAGGAAATTAAAGATTGGCCTTTGGAGAAAGCTGCTGTGCATTTTGTGGTCAGATGAAAGTGTGTTTACAGTGCTGGGTACTAAAGGAGGAAAGGTGAGACAGCCCTGGAAATTGGACAGGTTTGACCCACAGTACACCATACTGTAAAGCACCCTGATTCAGTTATGCTGTGGGGTTGTTTTTCTTATTATAAGGTACCCTACCTTATATGACAATCTGGAGGAATGTTTTGACAAGTGTAATGCAGACACATTCATGCAGGATGGTGCTCCCTGCCACACAAGTAAACGAGTGAAAGAGTGGTTTGATTTGTGTGCTCTGCATTACTTTAAAGACTGGCCTGGTAATAGCCCGGACCTTAATCTTATTGAAAATTTATGGTCAATAATGAAAAAACAACTCCAGGATGTTGACACTAGCTCAGTTCCTGATTTGAAAGCAGCCTTAGTAAAAGTGTGGGAGGAGATACCCACAGAACATTTGCGGAAACTTGCAGACTCATTGCCTCAGGCTACTTGAGGTTATTAAGAAGAAAGGAAATACCACAAAGTACTAAAAGGTACGTTTTATGAGTGTTTGATGTTTTTATGTTGTGCTGCTGTTGCTGGGGATGGTGTATGACTGGGAATGTAAAATTTTGTGATGGGTTTGTGTAACCTGCCACAACATTTGATGGCTACTATATATATCAAGCAATCTAGACTTGATTTTGAGTCTTCAGGCAGGGGAGACAAAAGGAACACAAACTTGAGGGATCTTGAAAGAGGTATCAAGAAGTTAGTCTGAAAGATAGTAATTCAAATGAATCCTCAATCAGTGGTAATCCTGAAACAGCAGTGGCAGTTCATGTGAAAGACATTCTTCCTTTGGTTGGAGAAACATCTGCTACAAGAAGTAAGATCCAACCTAGGCTTTGTTGTGTGTGTTCCACTTTTTTATTTTTTGTTCATTCTTGTGTACATAAAAACAGGACTTAGATGCGTTTACAATTATTCATACACAGTTTTTGACTTGTAATTAGTAATAATATATTCAAATTTAAGAAGGCTTAAGTAAAAAACAAAGGGAATCAAGGGGCTCATCAAAACTTCAGGGAGTTATTACTGCTGTCAAAAGAAAGCTAGAAGCCATTTACTGAACTGATATAATGGTGGATCCAGATACTAGTGCAGAAAATAAAACCATTAAGGAAAGACTTCAAAGGTACGGTACCTACTATGTATCATATTGATATTTTTCTTTTAAATTATATTACCACACATTTACATTTCCACTGACTCTTTTTACTTAAAATTTATCTTATGAAAACATTTCAGTATGCAGTAAAGATGTAAATGGTGAAAAAATACAACCAAAAAGGCTTCTATTGGGAAACTTGAGAGAATTATTTCTTCTTTATAAGAAGAACCAGGATAATCCCAAAGTAGGATTTGCTAGTTTTGCCAACCTTAGGACTCCATACTGTATATTAGCAGGTGGAAGTGAAACACATTCTGTATGGGTATGTACATACCACCAAAACCCTAAATTACAACTGGCTGCTTTAGGAGAGCATGGACTGACATGTAAAGATTTAATGGAATATGCAGTCTGCAGCAATGAAGATGCAAAGTACATAATGCATAAACCAAAATTGTGATGGTGAAAATGGTATTAAGTCTTTTCTGGAGTTACTAGATAGCATTGAAACTTGTGGGGATGAAATTCACTATAAAGTTTGGGTAAGCACAGATAGATGTACAATGGTGGAAAAGACAAAGTTTATCTGACTACCTAAACTCATTAAGTTCTAATATATACAAATTAACTCGACACCATTTCATTGCCCATGGACAAACCAAGTATTTTCAAGATATGAAAAGATCTTTAAAGTTACTGTAGATGAGTCACTATTAGTTGGAGATTGTTCTGAAAACTATTTTCCTTTTTAGTCCAAGATGATGCTCAAGGTTTCCATTGGGACAACTCTCAATGCACTCATCCTTTTATGTACTGAAAGTCAAGTTTAAATGACCAGATAAAACATCAGAGTTTTTGCTTTTTGTCTGACTCAACTAAATATTCTACAGCTATGGTTCATACTTTCCTGTCAAAGCTACTTCCTTATCTAAAAGTTTTACTCCCTGACTTAAAAAGGGTGAATTATTTTACCAATGGTTGTGCTGGACAATATAAGAATTAATTTAATTTTATCAACTTGTGCTACCATGAAGAAGACTGGATTAAAAGCTGAATGGGACTTTTTTGCCAGAGCTCATGGAAAATAGGGTGGAGTGAAAAAATCAAAAGTGCCAGGATCAAAATTGAGGGGGTCTAGATAGTTGTCTTTTGTCCAGGATTAAACTTTAAAACTGATTTTGGGTGGTTACATACAAAACTGTGACTGCTACCAGCCAATTTATACAAATTGTATGTGCATGCATGGGCATCCTGAGGGGGGGGGCAAGAGGGGGCAGTTGCCCTCCGTTGGAAATTTGTGTTTGCCCATGCAACAACTTCTATAATTCTACTGCAGCTCAGTCAGTGTTTCCACATTCAAGGAAATGTCGTTTACGGGTCATTCTCTGTCAGATCAACCAAAAAAAATTGAAATTAACACCCTCATCTCTCATATTTTGCTGAAATTTGGTTTATAGGGAGTTTGTGAGCCCTCAATCCATTTCTGAAATTATAAGGTCAATCCGACCAACGGTTCAAGAGATATGACCTCAGGCAATTTGAGGTCACTCGCGAGGTTACTAACATTTGGCGAGCCATAACTTGGGTAATAATTGTCATAATTATATAAAAGTATATATATTTAGAATCGGAAAACGACATGGAATTCAAATATGCAAGTTTTAGAACTCTAGGTTGAAAAATAAAAAAGTTACACTGTAACCAAAATTTGAGGTCACAATTTGACCTCGGGTATCAAATGAGAATTTTTTTTTTAAATGTAAAAAATGAAGGCATAGGCATTGGCTATTAGAATCAGCAAAAAAAAGTTTGTTTATGTTAGTATTTTTCATGTAACTAACATATAAGTGAACACCATATTCATAAGTTGTGCGTCAATTCTACCTATTTTTTCACACTTAAGCTCATAATTTGACCTATAGAAATTAAAATTACATTTTTTATAGATATAAAAAACAAAGTCAGAGTTCTTGACTAATAGAAACAATCATAAAAAGTTTGTTTATGTTGGTACTTTTCATGTAACTAACTTATAAGTGAACACCATATTTATAAATTGCTTGTCATTTCAAGGAATTTTTATATCTTAGCTATCAATTTGACCTCAAGCTCCAAGAATTTAATAAAAATTGTATTTCACTGCTAATCTACACTGGCAATAATAGTTATAATAGTGAAAGGGGAAGACTAAGCTCACATGTAGCCTAAACAAACCTGTTGAAACATGTTGCTACTTGTCTAAGTGCAGAATCAACACAGATAGTTGCAAAATTCCTTGTCTACAGGTTAGTACAGTTCCAGCCAGCACTGTGGGTGGCTGGTGGGTATGGTGTTTTAATGAGCCTCAGAGACTATCAAGGCCTAAAATATTAAGTGTGTATAGCTATATATTTTCTAAAAAATATATATTACCTAATTGTAAATCCTATATCTTTACAGATCAAAATACAATGGTTCGGCACTTGAAATACTGCCAGGACCCTATTCAAAAACACAAGAAACGCATAACAATCAATCTTAGAAAAGTGACTGATGTACTTGTTGAAAAATGTGCTGGAAGAGTGAAAAAAGACTCATTGTTGTGTGTGAACTGCTGGACACTGATAATGAAAAACCCCATAACTTAGTACCACTGAAAACAACGAGTCTGAGCAGGATTCAAATGAATCATCTACTATCAGTGGCTTGAGTAACATCTCTTCAATTCAAGATCTGGACAATGACAGTGATTGCTTGATAAAGGAAAATCCTTCAACTTCAGTTGAACCAGTTCTAGCATTTCTGGACCAAACACGAGTCAAAAAAAGTAAGTAATAAATTAATATAATAACTTATACTTTACTACAAGGTCTGTTTGATCTACTATATAGCCAATTATATAGCATTTAAGGTACTATAATTAATATTTAATTACTAATATTCAGGTGTGTGAAACCTTTTTTTCTGTTCTTTTCAGAAGGGCTGTCATTAAGCCAGAAAAAGCGCAAGGCTCGTGGTAAGCTATCATCTGCTCAGAAACACCTGAAGGAGAGGCTAGAACTCAGTTATGGTGTTCAAATTACCGAGGAGGTAAGTGATACTTCAAACCTGAAACTAAATCTGAAAAACATCTAGACAAATTAATGAATGAATTGAAACAGTCATTCCTGGAGAGCAAATGTCACCATCACAAACTACAAATATTGACACTCTCACCATACACAATTGAAAAAACAGCTAGTTTCTTTCAAACTACAACATACATGGTGAAAAGAAGCCGTTCACTTAAATCAGAACATGGAATCCTTCCGAAGATTCCACTAATGAGCAAAGGAAAAGTGATATCTGAAGAACACAAAGATATAGTTAGAAGATTCTATGAGTCAGAAGAGGTTAGTCGTATGTGTCCTGGCCAAAAGGATTGCGTGAAAGTTATCAGTGCTGAAGGTGCAAAAACGATTGGTCCTCGGGAATTTAAGAGAGATGTTTGAACTAGGGGTATATAAAAATGATGAAAAGAATCCCAAAATAGGATTTTCCACATTTTCAAAATTACGGCCATCATATTGTGTGCTTGCCAGTAGTGGTGGGACTCATTCTGTCTGTGTCTGCACATACCATCAAAATCCAAAATTGCAGCTGGCTGCATTGGGAGAAAGAGGTCTTTCATACAAGGATCTTATGGATTACAGTGTCTGCAGTACAGAAAGAGAGACTTGCATGATGCAACTTTGCAATGATTGCCCAAGAGAAGAGGGTGTCCTAGATTTTCTTGAGTTACTTGACAGTGTGAAATCAGCTCCAAATGAAATATCTTGCAAGCAATGGGTGACTGTTGACTGTTGTACAATGGTTGATAAGGTGGAGCCACTTCATGAATACTTATCATCCCTAAGCATGAAAATATCCCGCATGGTTCGTCATCACTTTGTTGCTCAGCAACAATCACAGTACTTCAAGCAGTTGAAAGAAACACTACCACCTCAGAGCGAGGTAGTTATAGTAGGTGATTTCTCTGAGAATTATTCTTTCATTGTCCAGGATGCTGCCCAAGGGTTTCACTGGGACAATTCACAGTGTACAGTTCACCCTTTTGTCATCTATTATAGATCATCTGCAGACCAGGAACTTAGCCATTTTAGTGTCTGTTTCTTATCTGCATCACTAAAACACAACACTATAATGGTTTACTCATTCATATTGAAGCTTATGACATATGTTAAATTCAGATGCCCACAATTGAAGAAGGTGCACTATTTCTCAGATGGATGTGCTGGCCAATATAAGAACAGATACAACTTCACAAATCTCTGTTACCATGAAGAGGATTTTGGTCTGTCTTGTGAATGGCACTTCTTTGCTACATCCCATGGCAAAAATGCATGTGATGGGATTGGAGGAACAGTGAAAAGAGCTACTGCTCGTGCCAGTTTGCAGAGAACTACAGAGAGGCAAATTCTTACACCAGAACACGTGTTTCTTTGTGAAGAAAACTTGAGCAAGAAGATAAATTTTTTCTTTGTAACTACAGCTGATTTGAAAGATGCAGAAGAACAGTTGGAACATCGATTCAAGGATAGTAGGGCTATTCCTGGAACTCAGAAATATCATAGATTTGTTCCCCTAAACAAGGAAGAACTGATGGTATATCCCATTTCAAGTGGCATTGGAGAAAAGAAAAGAATAAGGAAAAGTCATTTTACTAATGAACCTGCAATGCTTGGTAACCTAAAATGTGTCAAACCAGGAGAGTATGTTGGCTGCATTTATGACATGCAAGTTTGGTATGGAATTGTGGAGGAATATTGTGAAGAGTTTGATGATTTCACTGTGAACTTTCTACATCCCTCTGGGTCATCAGGATCAAGTGCATATTATTATCCATCAAACAAGGATTCATGTGCAGTGCCAGGACATCATATATTAACTGTAATGAGTTGTCCTACCCTAAGAGGAGGCAGCAGAATTCAATACATTTTTCCACAAAAAGAAATTGATGAGAGCATCGAGCATGCAAAAATTGTATTAGGCTAGCACATGAATCCTCTAAGTAGGTCTTCCCCTTTCACTATTATAACTATTATTGCCAGTGTAGATTAGCAGTGAAATACAATTTTACATTTTTGCCTTTGTTTTTATATCTATAAAAAAATGTAATTTTAATTTCTATAGGTCAAATTATGAGCTTAAGTGTGAAAAAATAGGTAGAATTGACGCACAACTTATGAATATGGTATTCACTTATATGTTAGTTACATGAAAAATACTAACATAAACAAACTTTTTTTTGCTGATTCTAATAGCCAATGCCTATGCCTTCATTTTTTACATTTAAAAAAAAATTCTCATTTGATACCCCAGAGGTCAAATCGTGACCTCAAATTTTGGTTACAGTGTAACTTTTTTTATTTTTCAACCTAGAGTTCTAAAACTTGCATATTTGGATTCATTGTCATTTTCTGATTCTAAATATATATACTTTTATATAATTGTGACCATTATTACCCAAGTTATGGGTCGCCAAATGTTAGTGACCTCGCAAGTGACCTCAAATTTCCCGAGGTCATATCTCTTGAACCGTTGGTCGGATTGACCTTATAATTTCAGGAATGGATTCAGGGCCCACAAACTCCCTATAAACCAAATTTCAGCAAAATCTGAGAGATGAGGGTGTTAGGTACTGGTTGATCTGACAGAGAATGACCCCTTATCATAGCCTGCTTTCAGTGCTAAATTTATGTACTTAGTAATACTACGGTTTTTACTCATAGTGGCTGCAGTGCATTTTTTTACTCCCTAATAAAGAACTAATAAGAACTAAGAACTAATAAGTTAGTTTTGCTCCCCCTTGCGAAAAATCCTGCGGATGCCCCTGTGTGCATGTGACCAAAATTTGAACCCAGTAACCTATCTCAGGTTCTGGACATGATAGAAAGACAATTTAAAAACTGTTTATGATGTATTTTTTTACCTCTGAAGCAGATTAACCCTTTGAGTCCCGTTGGCCTCTCTTACGGCCATGCAGGCCGAGTACGAGCGAGTCCCAATGGCATCTTGGAAGGCCATAGTAGATTTTTTAAAAATAAAAGTAATTTTTTATTTTTTATTATTTATCTTTAGATAAGCTTGTTTCCAAAGTTTGCCGAAGAAATGATATGAAAAATATATATTTCGGTTCTGAAACATGCACAATACAAAATTTTGTACTTGCCAAAAAAATCTATTTCTTTTTGAAGATAAATATAAGAAAGTTATAGCCAATTTTAACAGAAAATTGTACAAGAAAACATGAAATTTATGGATAACTAATTTAAAATCCATAAATAGGTCAGGAAGTGGTTTAAAAATTTGGGAAAAAAGAGTGAATTTTCCCATTGTTTCTGGGCTGCTGCAATGGCATAGGAGAGGCCAATGGGACTCAAAGGGTTAAAACATTTGCAGAGGGCTGCAGGCTCAATAATGCATCAAAAAATTCATATTTATATTATTTTTTGCCAAAAATTGCAATTTTCAGCTTCAGAATATTGTATTTTTGTATTGAACACTCATCAGTTTTCTTGATTTTATCTTTTGTCAAATAATGCCATCATGATGATCAAATCCTACCACAGTTGAGGAAGCCTCTGTTACAAGTTTAATTTGCCTCTCTACAGCCTGATTATAACAAGGCTGGTTGAGTTTCAGTGCTTCCTTTCTTATGTTTATGAGTTCTTCATTGGTTAGAGATGCTATGATAGGGGGGGGGGGGGGGCTCATGAATGTCAGGTGAATTTAAGTTTATCATATTTTGAGATATCCTTGAGCTTTATTATTGATTTTAGGCACCATGAATCTCCTGATACTACCATCTCTCTCAATACTCAAGTCAGACTGTAACTCTGGGACTTCAATATCCTCATCTGAATCAATTATCAGGTCACCACCTTCGAAGTCATTGTCTATCACTGTTTCAACTGATTCATTCTCTCTGACCAAAAAGTACCTTGTTAACATAAATAGCATCCACCAATTCAAACAATTTACCCTCCTCTTTTCTTATGGCTTTATGATATTTTTCACATTCTCTTCTCAGCTTGTTCCTGCAAAGTTCATAGTGCAAATTTACTCAATTTTAAAGACAGTTATTTAAGCAAACTCCATAGGTTTTGACTAATAATATTTAAATTTCAACACTTGTTTGAAACGTATGCCTTTTTGTGAAATACTTGATTTGAATCAGATATTAATGTACAAGATAATTGGATTGTTACCTGTCAATTACGTTCATCTTATCAGTAGTAGTGATAATTCCATAATCCTCTAAAACTGCTGATACAACTGCTGCTCTGGCTCTGTCACTTACTTGATACCTAGTAAAAGACATTTATTTTATATCAAGTTAATATCCTAACAAGATGTTCATTGGACAGCAGTGTCCAAAATTTGGACTCTAACTATTAGCAATGTTACATGGATTATAAATCATTTTCTCAAAGGTATTGTCAACAGAGCAACAAGAGTGTTCAAAGCATATTCCTATTTTAAACTATACAGTATACCTGTCACACTGCCGAGCGAGGTTTGGTTGACACTTCCTATTTTTTTCTGTCCTGGATTCCTGTTGTTCACTGACACCAGCTGTTTCATCATGTGATTCCAGGCTGCCCTGACTTGAGAGACTGTTGAGAGCACTATCATGTATTGCTGCTGAGCTTGATGGAACAACTTGAAAAACTCTTCTGAGCTCTTCCCGGGGGATCTACAGATCTACAGAAGCTAAGGCTAACAAAGACCCTAAGATCCACTCTAAGATTAGCCCGAGAGAAAGGAAAGAGTAGAAGGTTGAGAGAAGAGAAGAGAATAAGGGGTTCAGGAAGGAGGAACACGTATCACGCGTGGGTTAACATTCATTCAGAAAAAGAGAAAAAAGACTTGCCATCATCATCCGCTGGCCACTGCCGACAAGTCAGAGAAAATAGGAGAGGGGTGAAAGATGAAAAGAAATAAAATAAGAATGCTTACAAACCATGCAAACACAGTCTTAACTCAGTCATACCATGCAAACTACAAACATGCAAGAAAAGAGAGTTACAGACATGCAAAGTAAGGAGATAAGAAATTTAAAAAAAAAAGTAGGTAAAGTTAAACAAAAAGTGAGTTAGTTTATGATATGAGCTGCATCTACATTCATGTTAGTCTAATTTTTTTTAGATTGCTGGCATAACAAGCTGGCATTAATCGTCAACAGACTCATCCTCAACCACCACCCTGAGAGCTCCTGTTGCTAATTGTTTTTTTTGTTTTAAACATTAATATTTTTAAAATGTCTGTCAAGATGGTTCTTAAACACATTAATGCTGGTAGAGTTCACGATGGGTGTGGGAAGATTATTCCATTTATCAATTACTTTAAATGTAAAGAAGTCTTTAGCGATATTAGTAATGAAACATCTGCCACACAACTTAAATCCGTTATTATGAGTATTACCATTATCAAAAGTGAACAATTTGTCAAAATTTACATTATCGATGTTATTAATGATTTTGAAAACTTCAATAAGCTCCCCCCTTAATCTCCTAGTTTCGAGTGAATACAGGTCTAAGACACTAATCCTATCTTCATAAGGCTTGTTGCGCAATGATGGAATTAGTTTCATGGCGCAATGTTGAACCCTTTCTAACCTATCAATATCCTCACGCAAGTACGGGCACCAAAACTGAACAGCATATTCTAAATGAAGCCTGACTAGGGACTTGTAAAGGGGCAATATAATATCCTTCGATTTAAATTCGAAATTACACACTATGAAGCCTAACATCCTATTAGCTCTTGCGTAAGACTCCAGGCACTGGTTCCTAACCTTTAAATCCTTAGATATGTGTACGCCTAAATCTACTTCATCAACACTTGCTAACTCCCTATCATCCATCGTGGACATGTAATTATTGTTGCGAGAGCCTATATGCAAAACTTTACATTTGTTTGTTAAATTGCATCTGCCACTTATCTGTCCACTCCATAATCCTATTTACATCGTCTTGGAGCCTATTACTATCATCCTCGTTAACAACCTTACCGCTTATTTTAGTATCGTCCATGAATTTTGACACATTACTAGTCAATTCTAAATCTATGTTGTTAATGTAAATTATGAATAGCAATTGGCCTAACACTGAACCCTGAGGGACACCGCTACCTACATCTAACACCCCGATTCACTACCATTAACTACGACCCTCTGTCTCCTAGCACAAAGCCATTCTTCTAACCAGTTAGCTACCTGATCGCGTATACCGTGCGCTTTGACCTTCGCAATTAGTCTCCTATGTGGAACTGTATCGAACGCCATTTTAAAATCTAAATAAATAACGTTAGCTGCTCTATGCTTATCGTATTCGCGCACTATTTTGTTATAAAATTCTAACAAATTAGTTAAACAAGACCTATGGCATCAAAACCCATGCTGACTACTATTAATCAAATCTCTACTTTCTAAGTGATCAATGATACAATCCCTAACTACGGATTCCAAAAGTTTATCAACAATTGACGTTAAACTAATGGGCCTATAATTGCTAGCTACTGCGTGGTTGCCTTTTTTAAAAATAGGCGTGATGTTAGCTAATTTGAAGTCTTCAGGAATAATCCCCATTTTGAGTGACTGATTACAAATCTTTGTTAAGGGGCCTACAATAACGTCTTTCAAATCTTTCAAATGTCTGGGATAAAAAGCATCAGGGCCTGGAGCCTTGCTAACTTTTAGCCTATTGATATAATGCGCAATCTCAGCCTCGTAAACAGTTATTTCATCTAAAATAGTCTCGCTACTAAATGGAATGATATCATCCATGTCGGGGACATTATTTATGTCTTCTACGGTAAAAACTGTCGCAAAAAAGTTATTGAAAATACCTGCCATCACCTGAGCATCAGAAGCCAAAGCGCCATTAACATCCACTAGAGGCCCATTGTTATCTTTTATCGGCTTATGATTATTAACGTATTCAAAAAACTTTTTTGGATTATGTTTACTATCCGCAGCTATAAGTATCTCTAAATTACGCTTGGCATTCCTGACTGATCTTTTGACCTGACGTCTAAGCTTGATATATCTATTAAAGTTAGTTGCCATGCCATTGTGCTTATTAAGTCTATACGCTCTATTACACTCATTTATGAACTCGCCTATTTCCCTAGTCCACCACTTTGGCCTACCACGATTTCTAGCGTGCTTGGGCCTATGAGGAATAAACTCCCTTTCAATATTCCTAAAACTTTCTTTAAATGCTACCCAATGCAAATTTGTGTCATTACCCATAAATAAGTTATCCCAGTCCACTACTCTCATCCTATCCGCAAAACTATCAAAATTAGCCCTACGAAAATCAGGGGCTTCTATTACGTTACTATCCTTAGTATTCTATCAATAACTTAAACCTAAGAATTTGATGACCACTACATTCTAAACTCTCGCCTACTTCTAAACCTTTGACTATATTCTCGCCATTTGTCATCATCAAATCTAAAATAATATTGCCATGCGTTGGTTCAGTAACCATCTGTCGTAAAAAGTTATCTTCACCCTCATTACCAGTAAAAGTCTCATAATTAACATTAGGGCAGTTAAAGTCTCCAACAATTATGCTATTCCAATTGTCAATAAAGTTACCAAGAAGTGAGTAAAATCTAGTATCTGTATTGAGGGGTTGAATGGGAGGTCTATAAACAACAACAAAATTAAAACTAATACTACGCGCCCTAACTTCAACACACATCGCATTAATTGCTGCTGGAAAATCTAACTTAACCTCGATAGCCCTAAGGGAATTACGAATGTACAGCAAAATGCTGTCACCAAACCTATGGGTAATTCCAGGACAAATAGACAAATGAAAGTGCCAAATGTACACTCCACCATCTCCAAAATTCATGAAACTTGGTGTGAGGGTTGGTTTTGGTCCAAATTACAAAAATCTGAATTTTTTTGAAAATTTGTCAAGTTGGTCAAATTTTATGGCTTGAACAAATTTTGGTCAAATGAAAAAAAACAACAATTTTCAAACGTAAATATCTCAGCTGCTAATTGTGGTAGCATAATAAGTCTTAAATGATAAAATATGTAAAATTAACTGTAGTTTCTAAATACGTATCATTTTTTTAGGGTAACAAAAATAAAATTGATTTTTTGGAAAAAATGTAATTCTTTTTTTTTTTTTGAGATTTGCCAGCGAAGATATCATTTTTCAAAAAAAAGACCAAGAATAAAAATTTTTTATTTGATGTATGTACACCATAATAAGTAATAAAAAGTCAGCTTATAGTTTATTATAATGCTCAAAACTGAGTTTGAAATTAAGTAATAAAATGTTTTTTCAGACAACGAAGATTTATTACAGACTTGTTGGTCCAAAAAAAGACAATTTTCAAATCATATAAAAAATACATGTAGATAAACCAAAGGAGAAAAAATCTTTTAAAATATATGTACAATCTACATACATAACCTCTCTTATATTTAGGGACAGAATATATTGACAATAATAATGTTTAATTTATAAAGCGCTTATCAGAGTATAAAATACTCTTCCTAATACTACACGTACACAAGTCTTTGAGAATGAATTAAGAGACAGTATTCTCATCCAGTGAATCCAAATTTTAGACACTAATAATATAATAATAAGCAAAAAGAATTTGAAAAGATTTTTATAACTATTAAGTAGATATACAAATCTTAGATAAAAATTTTAGAAATATTATATAGACAATCTTAAATATACATTTGATAGAATTTATTTTATCTTTGAAAAGTTATTTAATTCTTGAAGCGGAAAAATGTATTGTATTCTTGTTCCTCCTTGTAAACTTGCTTCAATACTCCCAAATATATTTTCTGTTGGAACGTGACAAACATCATCTTGCACAGGAAAAATGTATGAGGGACATAGGCCCGAAGGATGGAGAAATTTTATCAGAAAATCATCATATTCACAGTCAAAGGACTGGACTAATCCGAGCCATAGTTTATTTTCATACATACAACCCAGAAAAGAGCCTGTTTCAATTTTGCGTTGAGAGACAGTATTATGTTCTTGATCCGAAGCAGAAACTCTAATGAGCTCTCTTATTTCGACTGACTGTGCACTCTGAGAGAGTGGATAAACCTTCAATGAATTCTTGGAAATTGAGATGAAGCGATGTAATTGTTGAGTACCTTTGATAGAAGTAATAGGTTCACTCAGACGTTTTTGCAAAGAAAGCTCTACATCTACAACTTCTGCCTCAGAGACGTAAAAAAAAGTCAATAGCGGTTAGGAATTCTTGAGAGCAGAAATTGTAGAAGTCCTCAGCTGTTAAGATTTGATGGTCGAGAGGCTGTCGTAAGCTTTCTCTGGCGACTGCTCTTTTTACCATTCCGCCAATACCATTGCAGGCATTCTTCCCGTGGGATGTCTCGAAAAAATTCCACTCAGCATGAATTTGAAGTCTTTGAAATGATGGCATAAATTTAGAAAATTTGTTTTATTCTTATACTGAGCCGCGCATCCATCTGTGAAATAATGAATTTTAGTTAGGTTTGAATTTTGTTGTTGGATGCACAGGATTAATTTTTTGAGAAAACTATGAACCAGAATTGTATCATGCCTGCAATGGTTTGAAACGAAGCAGTAACTTTTGCAAATTAGTTTTCCTGCATTGTTTTTGGAATAATAAACGAATGGGTGCACTGTACATTGAGAGTTCTCCCAATGAAACCCCTGGGCACAATCTTGTACGATGAATGAGAAGTTTTCCGCAAAATTGCCCACCAAAACACCTTCATTTTCGGGCAGAGTTTTTTAGATTTTTGAAGTAACTTGACTGACATTTATTCGTGAAGTGGTGTCTTGTCAGTTATGCAATTTTTTTGGTGAGTGATTCCACCTATTCCTCTGGAGTTTCGGTGATATCTTTTAACATACAGTGATTGATGGACACCCATTGTTTATATTTTATCTCTTCCATCGCCATGAAGTCCAAACTTTCCAAATAATTTTTGATTCCAACCTCTCGCGGGCATCTTTTGCATCGATGCATCATACAATCTTCATTGTCCATGCCGCAGATGGATAAAGACATTAATTTTTTGTAGTCTAAATCTTTAATGCCTAACGCTGATATTTGTAGTTTTGGATTTTGGTGATGCGTACATACGCAGACACTGAGTTCCGCTTTGTCCCGCAAGCACGCACCATGACTGTCGAAGATGAGCAAAGGTACTAAAGCCTAGTTTGGGATTTTCATCATTTTTTGCATATTCAGCATATAACTCTTTCAAGTTACACATTACCAGTCTTTTTTGTTTTTTTATTTTTTTATTTTTTATTTTTTCACCCTCTTCATTTATTGCAAACTTATAATCTTTGATTCCCGGGCACATCCTACTATATTCGTCATTTTCATAAAACTCCCGAATGATTTTTTTCATTTCAGCTGTGACGACCTTCCCTTTCATCATGTTTGGAATGTTAGGAAGAATCCCAAACTGTTTTTGAAGATTGCGGCTCTTATGCACCATATACTTTGTTGCTCCAAAGAAGTCAGCAGTGTTTTCAATGGGATAGGGATACAATGATAGTATTTGTAACCTAAGATTGCGATCGTTACTTGCTTGAAATTTCTCCTTTAATTCTTCCATAACCTTTTGATACCTGAAATAAAGTGTATTTGACATTAAGTTTAGTATATTTTTAATTAAACTTTTCATAAAATATATGTATATGTATTATATTGTCCGATTATAAAAATGTAAACAGATAAAACTTAATTTAGTATATACTTCGATGACTGTATTAAATTTAATTTAAAATGTCAAATTTCAATAACTATGTCCGAAAAGTAGTCTTGCCTCTCTAAATCATCTTCCAAACAACTTTTTTTGGACGGACCAGCTTCAGAATAGTCAATAGGAGCCCCATAAGCAGCTTCAAAACTTCGTTTAACCTTTTCCATTGTCGATCTGAATTTCGTAGAAGCCTTTATCTGTTTTTGTCCCGGCTTCAATCCAGCTGTAAAACAAATTCATAAATTTAGGTTGCGTGAAATAATCAAATATCAAATATTTTGTATATATGTATTCAAGTGCTGATGCTAATATTTAAAAACAGAAAACTACGAATTTGGCATTAAGAAACAAATGTCCTGAATGGAGTCTCTATTGTTTTATTACCTGTTTTAATAGGGCTTTCATCAAATAAGGGTAAAATATTGTCGCTGAGCAAATCTTTATTGAATTGCCTGTCTTGAACGACAAATTCTTCCAATGGTGGTGGATTCGTGGAATCGCTACTGCTTCGCTCCATACATTCGTTAAGTATGTCTGGCTCAGGTATTGGTGCAGGTTCTGGCTCTCTGGATGAACGTTGAACATGTTCTAATACAATTGGCTTCTTTTTAATTGTGACATAGCAATTGCTACATAGTAATTGATTTTCTTCCAAAATTCCATAGCTTGCAGCTGCCATGGCAGAGTACTTTTTTGATGTTACAGAAAATTCTTCGTGTTTTTTCATAGGATCGCAACAAAATTTTGTGTTTTGAGGCATTTTAAGGGTTAGGTAAATTTACGTATACTAGAAAATTAGGTATATACTGAAAATCTGGAAAGAAAGCAAAAAATTATTAAAATTTTGATTTTTTTTTTTTCATTTTTTTTCATAATCGTCGATAAGCTTACTTTTTATTACTTATTATGGTGTACATACATCAAATAAACATTTTTTATTCCTGGTCTTTTTTTCAAAAAAATGATATCGTCGCTGCCAAATCGAAAAAAAAAAAAAAAAAAAAATCCAAAAAAATCATAATTTTATTTTAGTTACCCTAAAAAAATGATACATATTTAGAAACGACAGTTAATTTTACATATTTTATCATTTAAGACTTACTACACTACCACAATTAGGAGCGGAGATATTTATGTTTGAAAATTATTGGTTTTTTCATTTGACCAAAATTTGGTCAAGCCATAAAATTTGACCAACTTGACCAATTTTCAAAAAAATTCAGAAATTTGTAATTTGGACCTAAACCAACCCTCACACCAAGTTTCATGAATTTTGAAGAGGTTACCGTGTACTTCATTTGTCTATTTCTCGTAGAATTACCCCTATGTAACCTATCATTAGTAAAGATTTTAAAACCTGGTATATCAAGTTCCCAGAACAAGTCCCAAGTCCCAAGTCCCAAGTCATGGTATTTAACCAAGTTTCAGTGATAGCAACTATATCATAGTTGCCAGAATAAATTATCACCTTAAATTCCTTTAATTATGTCTAATACTATACCCATTAAAATATAAGATGTTTAAGTTATTTTTTACCACGGGCCCGCATTTTAAACTATTTTTCAAGTTGGGCCTGCATTCCCTGGACCCACAATGTTTAAAGAAGGTTTCGACCTATACAGCTTTCGCACATTTTCGTCTATTAACCTACTTAGCCTAGCATTACCTATTTCATTAAAATGCACCCCCATCTTTTATAAAAAGGCTAGGATCACAGAATTTGGACCACAGCTTTACGAAGGGTACATTTTCCTCAGCACAAATCTCCTAAATTTATTATTCAAAAATATTGTTTTTGACATAATCCTAAGACCAAACCTGTGCCTAGGGGTAATACCAAGAACTAAAGACCTATCTGACCTTGCCTTCAGGGATGTAATTAACCCCCTATATATATCCAAAAGGTCAGGCACTCTCGTATCGGGCCTATACGAGTCGTTGCCTCCTACCATCGTCACCAACATCGAGTGACAGGAGGCAACATCAATCCTATCCACTTCGTCTCTAACTCTGTCAACCCTGGCCCCTGGGAGATAGACCCCCCTCCTCTTGGTTGGATGCTGTTCATAGAACTCTTTGCCTATGTGGTGCACTAAAGAGCCCAATTAAAATAGTTTCCCCCTCATTCATGTCCCTTTCCAAATGGGTGAAAGGGTTCGAAACCTTGATAGGGGGGGATTCCTGTCACCTAACGTATGCAGCCTAGCTCCACCCTTAACTTCTCTAAATCCCTCCCCATCTACTACTCTCGGACTAACCTTAACCCCTTCCTCACCTCTATCCAACCTTCCCGACAAGCTACCTAAACTAGAAACTAGGTTACGCACCTCACCCTTCAAATTACTAATGTCTTCAACATTAGTATTGGTTCAGCTTCCATCAACCATAGCCCTACCCCTGCCCTCATCAAGCGTTGCAAGTCTTTCAGTTACCTCATGTACACTGTGTTTTATGTCAACTAATTCCTCCATTAATTCGCAAAAGAAACAAACTGATCTCTCGGTAATCACCATAGGACTGCCGTTATAATCCTTAAATTTCGAATACCACTGGTTTACCCTACACCTAACACACGATGCTTTCTGTGATGGCATTGCGCAGTTAAAAATTAGTTTAAACCGTCACAAGTGTAAGTTAAATTAAGCCAGCACGCTATGAAACCTTCTAAATTGCTAAAAACCACTAATATTCAATTACTTAACTATAACAACGTGAATATAAACGCAGGTATATAAAATTCAAAACTGTCTGAAAGTAAAATTCTCAGCAATATGCAAAAGTAGATGCAATATCAGAGAGTTCAGGAAATGCATCCATTCAGTACAGATTATGATACAAGATAGTTTACCAAAGATGCAAAAAAAACTTTTTATAATTTGTAGCACAATCATTTCAAGAAACCCAGATTTTCAGTGGCCATTAATCAAAAGTTTTTAATTTATATAGATCAAACTCACCGATTCTGTCATTTTGAGCTGATACAAATGTTCCAAATCTCCTCTTCAATTTGAGTCCTCGCAGAAGATGTCAAACAACTTGGAAGTTTTTTCAATGAAGGAAAAAAGATCACTTTGGAGCTTGTTACTATGTTTCTTTTTTGGATATCTATCAGACCTACAAACTTACCAAAACTTTAATGTTGTGAATGCAAATTTCAATTATAAACCCTAAGTTAAGCTCTAATCAACATAGAATTTATTACCAATCATTCTTATGATTTGCAAATCACTGAATCACATGATTATGTTAATAAAATTACTGTCACAAACAAATAAATGTAACTACAAAATTTACAAAAGTATGACATATTTTAAATCTTTTTATAAGGGACTGAAAACTTGTCTTACCTTGAAAATTTTTTGACTAGATACTGAATCTTGCTGATGACACTGGGGTGTGAAATTGGATAGACAATGTGCCAAATCCAGTGTTCAATCAGACTTAGTGCAACTGTATCAGCTGCTTGTCTGGTTGTCCAGTTCTCTTCTACCATTACATGTTCGATGACATCTTTATCAAGAGGAAGCTTTCCATTGGGGAATGAGTCTGTGCTTGAAAATCTGTGACCTCCATCAAGAATTTTAACTCGCCGCATCTTAGCATCCTACTATGCAGCATTCTTTGGCAATAAGGTTATCAAAATACATATCTTTATCAATTCTATAAATTCAACTTGAAAAGAAAAATATAAAATATAATTTCAAATAAAAAACAAAATATTTGGAGGAAAAGGGTTGAAAAATTGCATTTTTTGAGCAAAAATGAGAAAATATAGATTTTTTGATGCATTGTTGAGCCTGCAGCCCTCTGCAAATGTTTTGATCTGCTTCAGAGGTAAAAAATACATCCTAAACAATTTTTAAATTGTCTATCATGTCCAGAACCTAAGATAGGTCACTGGGTTCAAATTTTGGTCACATGCGCATTAGGGTGGTCCTTGCTTAGGGGGTGAAATTTCAAGTTGAACATTTTTCAGCTCCCACCCGCGGAAATCGTTCGAATGGTCGAGAAAACTCTCTAGGTGATTTATTTTTTTAATTGGACAAAGTTTACCCCTCCCTCATTGAGCATTACCATAAGCTAATTTTTTGACTTTCAAGTAAATGTTACATAATTTGTAATGTTTTTTTTTTTTCATTCTTTCCAGATTTTCAGTGGTTGGATAACTAATGTGTGTAAATTCTAATGATTATAATTTAAACTGAATAACTCCTTTAACCATAAGTCAAGCTACCCGTCAGTGGTTGGATAACTAATGTGTAAAACTGTAAATTCTAATGATTATAATTTAAACTGAATAACTCCTTTAACCATAAGTCAAGCTACCCGTCAGTGGTTGGATAACTAATGTGTAAAACTGTAAATTCTAATGATTATAATTTAAACTGAATAACTCCTTTAACCATAAGTCAAGCTACCCGTCAGTGGTTGGATAACTAATGTGTAAAACTGTAAATTCTAATGATTATAATTTAAACTGAATAGTGAATAACTCCTTCAACCTTTAAGTAGATAACCTGGATCATGGCATCGAAGCTGCGCTACCTGATTGCCCCGCAGGAATCGATCGCCGGGTCGCAACTTCCTTCGCAAAAAGAGGTCTTGGCCCTGACGGTCTACAGGATCGACGTCCAGAAGAAGTAACTTCGAGAGGCCGCCAACCAGGTCGTCGAGCTCGTCACCGAGGTGTGGTCCAAGGCGCGAATCCCCCTCCGCAGGAAGGACCACATCGTCACCAAGATTGAGAAGCTCCACAAGGAGTTCAACGATGTGAAGAGGAACAAGGGGCGAGCTGGCGCTCAAGCGAAGCGGGAGGATGAGTTCAGCGAGCGGATGATGAACCTGTTCGACGTCGCTGCCGCTAACGCCATGGAGCTGCTCAAGAACGAGGACAAGGCATTCCTCCTCGCTCAGCGCGAACCCCGTGGTCCGTCGACTCGACGCTAGCCGCTGTCGATGCCCGCGCATCTCAACGCCAAGGGGAAGAAGACCGACGGAGGCAGCGAGCCGAGGAAGAAGCGACGACATCTACGGCCCGAGTGGAGCTCGAATGGTCTTCGTCCTCTTCCAGTGGTGCCGCAAGCGCAGCGGAGAGCGACGACCATGGAGAAGAAGGGAGCCCTCGGGCTCCGAAGCGCTCCAGGCGGGGCACGACGAACATCGTTTCGGCGGCTGTGGCGTCGTCGCTGGATCGCACGAAGGTGACTGACCGAGGAGCTGTCTACGTCCTGACAGAGGTTGCCCGGTCGCTTGGGCACGACGTCGCAGAGCTCAATATCAACCGCAGCTCCATCCACCGGCGCAGGCACCGCTCCAGGCTCAACGTGGCGCTCAAGGAAGAGCTGAGGGCTGGCAATCTTGTCGTTCACTGGGACGGCAAACTCATGCAGGACTTAAGGAGCAAGTCGATCGGCTTCCCATCTTGGTCTCCGGTAACGGCGCGGTGCAGCTCCTGGGCGTCCCGAAGCTGCCGAGTGGAACGGGCTCTGAGATGGCCAAGGCCGTCCTCAATGCGTTGGAGGAGTGGGAGCTCACTGAGCAAGTGAGTGGCTTGTCATTCGATACCACTGCCTCGAACACCGGCCGGAACAACGGAGCGTGCGTCCTCATCGAGCAACACCTCGCGAAAGACTTGCTCTACTTCGCGTGCCGCCATCATGTGCTGGAGCTCCTCCTCGGTGAGGCGTTCACGGCTGTGATGGGCCCCACGTCCGGTCCTGACGTGACCCTCTTCAAGCATTTTCAGGAGCGCTGGGATTTCCTGGACAGAAGCCAGTACGAGTCCGGCGCTGCGCACCCCGATGTCGCTCCTCTGCTCACCACTGTCAACACGGAGTGGTTTGAGAAGGCGATAGTCGAGCGCAAGGACCTGCGCGACGATTACTGTGAGCTGCTCGAGCTCACCCTCCTCTTCGTCGGTCACGTCCCCCCGCGAGGAGTGCGTTTCCGAGCTCCCGGGCCGATTCACCACGCCCGCTGGATGGCGAAGGCAATCTACGCCTTGAAGGTCTGGATGTTCCGACAGCAGTTCAAACTCATGGCGAGGGAGGAGAGTGGCCTCCGGAGCATCTGCATCTTCGTCTGTTGGGTCTACGCCAAGGCGTGGACGGAGGCTCCGATCGCCGCAACTGCCCCCCGAAATGACTTCGCCCTCCTCAAGGACCTGCTGGCCTACTCTGACATCAACCCTGCGGTGGCCAAGGCGGCGCTGACCAAGTTCCAGAACCACCTCTGGTACCTGTTGGAGGAGCTGGTGGCGCTGGCGCTGTTCGATCCGGGGATCACGTCGATCAGAAGAGGAAGATCATTGCCTCTCTCCACGACCGGGTCGGTGAGGAGTCCCCGGCGAAGCGGCCCACGCTGCCAAACCGAGTACTCGCCGGGCTTCAGTTGGAAGACCTGGCGTCGTCCAACACACGAGGTTTCTTCGAGAAACTTCGACTGGAGGATGGCTTCCGCGAGGTCGACCCGGAGACCTGGCCGAAGCGGGAAGACTTCAAGACAGCGGCGGCACGTGTGGGAGGGCTCGCCGTAATCAACGACCATGCCGAGCGAGGAGTTGCCCTCGTCCAAGAGTACAACCGGATGCTGACCCACGATGAGGAGCAACTCCACTTCCTCCTGCAAGTCATCGCTCGCCACTGCTGCCAGTTTCCGGACTCTCGGAAGCGAACCCTACAGACCCAGGATCGCTAACCGGGCAACAACTGCAACTGGGCAACAACTCCGGGGGTAAAAGTTCAAGGTCGATGAGGGAGGGGTAAACGTTGTCCGATTTAATAAAAAATTCAACTAGAGAGTTTTCTCAACCATTCGAATGATTTCCGGGGGTGGGAGCTGAAACTTCCCAACTTTGAATTTTAAGGACCACCCTAATGCGCATATGATTTGTATAAATTGGCTGGTAGCAGTCAGTTTTGTATGCAACCACCCAAATTGGTTTTAAAGTTTAATCCTGGACAAAAGACAACTATCTTGACCCCCTCAATTTTGATCCTGGCACTTCTGATTTTTTTCACTTCACCCTAATGGAAAAATGCCTGTGATGGTATAGGTGGCACTATAAAGTGAGCTGTGGCAAGAACAAACCTTCAAAGAACTGTGACCAACCAGATTTTAACTGCTAAAGCTGTGTTTGAGTTTTGTCAGAAGAATCTCGGCGATAAGATTAAGTTCTTTGTAGAATCCATTGAGGTGGAGAAAGATAAACTTAAATTTGAAGAAAGATTTAAGCTGTCCAAAATAATTAAAGGTACGCAAAGATTTGACTGTTCCAATTACTAAAACCCAAATCAAAGTGTGTGAAAGGTCTAATGATGAAGTTAATGTTGTCCAAGAAAGTGACGGAGGGAAAAATTTGGGATTAATTGGAAAGTTGATTTTGAGGTTTTAACAACTGACAATTATGTTGCATGTATATATGATGAAAATTTATGGTTGGGGATTGTTGAAGACTACTCGAAAGACTATAATGATTATCTAGTTAATTTCTTACAACCTTCTTCTATTGCCCCAAGTTATAGCTTCCTAATGAAAAAAGATTCATGCTATATAGGCACTGCATGAAAACATAGTGCACGTGATGAGTGCACGAACTCTTGAAGGTGGTGTAAGAATTAAATATTCTTTTAATAAAAAGGAATTAATGGAGAGTTTATGCCAAGTAAGGCTTCTTCTACAGGCCAACTAAGGATTAATGTATACATACAGTAGCTTTGTAAGATACGCCTAATATAAAAGTTAGTATGTAAACCTCGGACAGCAAAGATTGACTGCTTAGTTCAAGCCTACTGTTACGTACTTAACCTAAACACAGTGTACAGATTGTAATCAAAGGCCTACATTTCTATCATAAATACTTTCATATTCATTGTATTTCTACCATAAATACTTTGTTACATATTTTGATAAAAAGCTAGTCATTATGTACGCTACTGAGAAAAAACAAGAAAATGGTCAAAATTTGTCTGTAATACCTGTTAATTTCTACTTTTATACATTACACACACACACACACCAATGTTTTATTATTGTTTTATGCAGAAAAGTGATTTTGCTTTAATTTTAGTTTTATAAAATTTTTTGTGAAGTGGTTCACTCCTCTGATCACAATCTTATCTCTGTTTCCTGTCCTATTGCTCCAATTTGGCCTTTGGATCCTCCCAAGAGGAGGTGCCTTTGGCGCTGCTGATTGAGAGGCCCTTAGGGAGTACTTCAATGATTTCCCATAGAATGATTATTGCTTCTGTGGCTGGGGCCCTTCTGAGTGTGTAGAGCACACCACAGAGATGATTCTCTCAGGCATGGAGGCATACATTCCATATTCTATTTCTACTACTAATGCAAAAAAAAAGCCTTGGTTTAACTTGTTCTAATGCTATCTGGAACAGAGAGGAGGCTTTCAGAAGGTACCATCGCCATCCAATTCCTGACTCTCACTCAGCTTATATTTCTGCCTGGAATCATGCAAAATCTGTTCTTTGACTCACCAAAAATTCCTTCATCCAACAAAAATATGAAAATCTTTCTAATTCTAATTATTCTCGCTCTTTCTGGCATCTAGCTAAGAACCTCTTCAACATCTTTATTTCCACTTCTTTCGCTCTACTTTTCCATTCCAATGGCACAGTTGCCATCTCTTCTGACAAAGCTGAACTCTTCGCTCAAACATTTATTAACAGTTCAACCCTGGATGATTCTGATGCTGTTCCTCCATTTCCTTCCCCTCTGACTTCATTGTCTGAAATTAGAATCTCTTATAAAGATGCTTTTTCTGCCCTATCTGGGCTCAACTCAAGGAAGGCATATGGTCCTGATGGTGTTCCTCCTGTTGTTCTTAAGAACTGTGCTTCTGTACTGACACCCTGCCTAGGCAAACTCTTTCATCTTTGTCTCATCTGGTACTTTTCCTTCCTGCTGGAAGTTTGTTTTCATTCAGCCTGTCCCAAAGAAGGGTGACTGCTCTAAACCCTCCAACTATCATCCAGTTGCTTTGATTTCTTGCCTTTCCAAAGTTTTTGAAATTATCCTTCATAGGAAGATTCTTAAACACCTTTCTTCTCACAATCTTCTTTCACTTTGTCATTATGGTATAGATTCTGCAAGGGACACTACTGGCAATCTTCTTGCATATCTTTGACTCTTGGTCATCCTCTTTTCAGGATTTTAGTGAAACTTTTGCTATTGTGCTAGACATCTCAAAAGCTTTTGATAGAGTCTGGCACAAATCTTTAATTTTGAAACTGTCCTCCTTTGGTTTGTATCCTTTTATCTGTGCCTTCATCTCTAATTTTCTTTCTGGCCATTCTCTAGCTGCAGTTGTAGATGGCCACTTTTCTTCTCCTAAAGCTATTAACCACTTAACCAACTTATTTATTTCCCAGAAGATGGAAAAAATGAACTATTTTTTTTATGTAATATTTTTATTGCCTTTATTGTGCTGAAGAGGAAAATAATATTTATTGATTTATTTTTTTTTATTTTGAAGAAGTTATAAACAAATATAATTTTTCTATAAAGAAAATTAGCATTATTATCTAAGAAAAATTATACTTTGAGTGGTAATTTCTACATACATGCAATTAAGAACATGCCCGAATATACTTGGCTAAATTTTTTAGCATTTGCATGGGAAGCGCGAGTATACATATTCAGGCAAATTTATTAAGTGGTTAACAGTGGTGTTCATCAGGGTTCTGTCTTGTCACCCACTCTTTTCCTTTTATTTATTAATGATCTTTTAATTTGCACTTCCTGTCCTATGCCAATGATTCCACTCCTCATTTCTCCACCCATTTCTCAAAGCATCCCTCGCAGCAATTGCTTCATGATTCACATAGGATGGCTGTGGGACACCTGACCTCTGATCTTTCATGTTCTATCTGATTGGGGTAGAGAGAACCTTGTGGCTTTCAGTACCTCAAAAAATCAGTTCCTCTATCTGTCTACTCATTACAATCTTCAACAACACAACTGAATCCTTCTTCTTCTCTTAACATTCTTGGCGTTTCATTTTCTCGTGATCTTTCCTGGAAAGATCACATATACTCTCTTTCTAAAACAGCTTCTAAGAGGTTAGGTGTGCTGTGCTGCCTCTGTGGTTTCTTCACCCAACTCAGTTGCTGTCTCTGTAGAGGGGTCTTGTTCACCCCTGTATGGAGTATGCTTCTCGTGTGTGGGGTAGTTCAACCCACACAGCCATACTTGACTGGGTGGAATCAAAGACCTTTCATCTCATCAATTTCCCACCTCTTACTGATTGTCTTCAATCTCTCTCTCTTCACTGTGATGTTGCCTCAGTCTCTCTTTACTATCACTATCATGACAGACATTGCTCTTCTGAACTCTCTAACTGCATGCCTTCTCCTTTAAGGAGAGTACGCAGTACCAGACTTTCTACACTTTCTCATTCCTTTTCTGTCCAATTATCTAATACAAGGGTTAATCAGTATTTTCAGTCTTTCATCTACTCAACCAGTCAACTCTGGACCAATCTTCCTCAATCCATCTTTCAAATGCAGTCTCTCTAGGCATTTTGAAAACCCCAGACCTTGATTTTGGCTCTTCTTCTATGGGCCAAGGGCAAATGCCCACAAAAGCAATTCATGTTTCTTTTTCTCATAAAAACTAAACACCATTTTTCTGACACCATTATGGGAAGTTGGATGAGGCTTGTCGTATTTTATCTTTCTTAGGCTTTCTTGAATGAATTCACTTTTAGCAATTGATTGGAAACTCAGTCCATCTACACACGCAAGTTTCGAAATTTCCTCTTCTATGGACTTTTTTTTTGCATAAACTCTTCCACTGTTCTTTGTTTCTTCAGTGGCTGATTAATCTGGTGGATGTTTATGCCATGAATATTTTTCATGTGGGATGATAAAATTGAAGTAGAACCTTCACAACACTTTAAAACTTTGTGACATGTCATACACTCTACTTCTTTTTTATTCTTACGAGTGAAATGATACCAAGCATTTGATTTCTTTGACATGATGGAGTATTAAATCTTAGAATCTTAACTGATCAATGTGCAATCATAATATCACCCACATAACATTCAAGACTGAAGCATCAATTATTTACTTATAAACAAACAAAAAATGATACAAAATGATGCAAAACATAATTACTATGTTTGTAAACATTTGGAAATGTTTGTTTCATAGAAAATGGACCAAAGTGATTGGAGACTCTTGCAAAAATGTGAAAACTGGTTCTTATCAGTTTTGGTGATTAAAAATTTTCACCACCAGTTAAAAACCAGTTTTTTAAAACCGGGTTCCATCTCTAGTCCCTAGTCAGGCCTCACTTAGAATATGCCATTCAGTTTTGGTGCCTCTATTTGCATGAGGATATTGATAGGTTAGAAAGGGTTCAGTGACTCGCCATGAAACTAATTCCGTCATTGTGCAACAAGTCTTACAAAGATAGGATTGAAAAGTTAGACTTGCCTTCACTTGAAACTAGGAGATTACGGGGAGAGCTTATTTGAAGTTTTCAAAAATGTTAATAAAATTGATAACATAAATTTTGACAGTTCATTTTTTATATTAATACTCGTAATAATGGATTTAAATTACGTGGCAGATGTTTTATTACAAACATTGCTAAAAACTTTGTTTAAAGTAATTGATAAATGGAATAATCTTCGCTGCAGCCTCTGTCATGAACTCTACCAGTGTTAATATGTTTAAAAACTGTTTAGATAGGCATTTAAAAAAAGTCATTTAAAATAATAATAAAATTAGCAACAGGAGCTCTAGGGGTAATGGTCAAAGTTTGAATCTGTTGATGAGTAATGCCAGTAACAAAATTATATTAAAAAAAAAATTAGACCAACATGAATTTTAGATATAGCTCAGCATAAATTAACTAGCTTTTTGTTATACAGGATGTCCATAAATTATTCACCCCATTATAAGCCTTAATAAATTTGTTGTTATAGGAGCTACCTTAAAACAGTTTGCGGCAATTAATAACACAACTCAAGAAATTTTTGTTTTAATTCAGTAAATCTCCATGTGAGCCCCATTGGTAGCATGCAGAACATAAAGGTGATAGATGATTTCGTTCCAAACATTAAGAAGCATGTATTGCGTGATGGAAGCTAATGTCTCTTCAATCTGGTGTCTTAATTCTGTGATGTTGTTAACCTTTTTTGCATATACTCTGTCCTTTGTGTAGCCCCAGACAGATGGAATGTCGCTTCATCACTGAAAATGACATTGTTCAAAAAATGCTCATCTTCATCAATATGGTCAAGAATGTCAACAGCAAACTGTACCCGTTTGGGTTTGTCATTTGGTAGAAGTTTCTGCAAGGTTTGCAATTTGTAGGCATAAAGTTTCAACCTCTTGTGAACCACTTTATGCACTGTTGAATGCAGTATTTGCAGTTCTCAGCTTGCTCGGTGGATGGATTTTGTAGGACTTCGGATAAACACCACCTGAATTCCTGCTATCTTATCTTCAGACACACTAGGCCTACCAGCTCCTTTCTGATGTAGCACACTGCCAGTTTCTTGAAATTGTTTCAGCCATTGCTTGAGTGATTGCTTTGTTGGTGGAGTTTTCTGATATTCCTCCTGAAAACGTCGCTGTATAGTAATTGGAGATTTGGTTTCCCACATCCACAGCACACACATTGCTTTCTCCTTCACTGTCACCATTGTGCCCCTAGTGGATGTTCTGCGAAATAAAGAAAAAAAATTTCGTGTGTTATTAACTGCCGCAAACCATTTTAAGATAGCTCCTATAATAACAAATTTATTAAGGCTTATAATGGGGTGAATAATTTATGGACACCCTATACTCTTAATATTTTTTTTCTTTTTTCTCTTCTCTCTCCTTTTTTCTTATCCTCTCTTTACTTGCATGTCTAGTTTGCATGGTATGACAGTGTTTAAGACTGTTTGCATGGGCTGTACTTTGTTTTTCTGAATGAATGTTAACCCACGAATAATAGGTTTTCCTACTTACTTAACCCCTTATTCTCTTCTTTTAACCCCCTACTCTCTTTTTTCTCTCGGGCTAACCTTAGAGTGAATCTTAGGGTCTTTGTTAGCCTTAGCTTCTGTAGAAACTTTATATATCATCATTGCAAACAAAAACTGACAAGTTGTGAAAGCAGTGGGTACATTGACCTACTTGTGCCATTCTGGATCATGTGACATCTTCTCATACAACAAAAACAGCATATCCTACAGTAAGTCTTGGATCTGTATAGCTAACATATCAGTTTAATGGAACACCATGCAAGGAGTAACCCAAAAGACCTATTGAATCAAAGGAAATTCAGCAAACTGATGGAGAAGCTGTTCAGTATTAGTCATGCTGAAGTGGATTGACTCATCAATATTGAGTTGGGCTGATGATTTCTGGCATTGCAACAAGAGTCCTTTAATATGTTCATGGAATAGTACTATTCCTTACCTGTGAGAAAGAAAAATCATATTTTGATTTCAATCAGTTATTTTCTCCTTATAATCTAAATTGATTTAAATAATTTTATTTCAGTCATTACAACCCTTCATGACAGTGATTATGTATTGTCTTTCTTCTGTTTACCTAATTTGGAATCATAGGAATCATGATTACAGTTTTTAATGTAACTGTAATCAATTCCATTAATTTTGGAAGGAATCATAATTGTAATCATGGACTTGCTAGGTAATCATAATTGTAATTGATTCCATTTGTGGTGGAATCATAACATGTCTAGTCTCATCCCCAGTGTCCTCTTTTGTACTGCTACTTGAGGATTCCTCCTCCTCCTTTGCTCCTGTAGTTGGGATTCCTGCTTTCTGTGCCACTAAGATATTGAGCTGTCCTTGTCTCCTTAGCAGCAAGTTCACTGTACCCAATGAACCCAATAAATATTGGGTACAGTGAACTTGCTGCTAAGGAGACAAGGACAGCTCAATATCTTAGTGGCACAGAAAGCAGGAATCCCAACTACAGGAGCAAAGGAGGAGGAGGAGGAATCCTCAAGTAGCAGTACAAAAGAGGACACTGGGGATGAGACTAGACATGTTATGATTCCACCACAAATGGAATCAATTACAATTATGATTACCTAGCAAGTCCATGATTACAATTATGATTCCTTCCAAAATTAATGGAATTGATTACAGTTACATTAAAAACTGTAATCATGATTCCTATGATTCCAAATTAGGTAAACAGAAGAAAGACAATACATAATCACTGTCATGAAGGGTTGTAATTACTGAAATAAAATTATTTAAATCAATTTAGATTATAAGGAGAAAATAACTGATTGAAATCAAAATATGATTTTTCTTTCTCACAGGTAAGGAATAGTACTATTCCATGAACATAATCTCATTTTAGTTATATCTTACTGTGTATGGGGGAGTTAGGACTATTTTTATACCAGTTATTTTCTAAGAATTGCAGGTTATTCTTTTTTATAGCGAGTGTGTGAATATGTTGCAAAACAATTAATAAAATATAATAATGGATATCAGATACTACAAAAAATGACAGAATTCAATGTCATAAATAAATGAGAACATTTACATAAAAGTTTGTAGTTCTTGAGGAAGATTTTTATTCATAGCTCATATTTCTTATATTTTCTAGACTTCCTGCACTTCACAAGTCTAAAGTTTTTATTTAATGTGATAAAGTTTTTCACATCCTGTAGTATGTTTAAAGTGACTTGTTGCAAAAATAGGAACATACAGTAAAACCTGCACTATCTGGCAATCAACTATCCAGAAAACTTTAGAAACTGGCAAATTTCATAATAGGCCAATACAATTCACCAATCTAGAAACTGGGAAGCTTTCAGATGCCATCTGGAAAAATCTAGAACATCCTTAACATTTTTAATAAAATAAGACTCAATTTTACTTGTTTCAGTTGTCTCATACATACTTAGTGCATAGTGTGTATATTGATTACAATATAGTTTACATTGGTGTACAGTGCAGTATAGCCAGAATTTGAGTTTTACTATTATTGTCCATTGGTTTTTCCGAGGTTAATGGTACCCTCAGATAACTGGAAAATTTAGACAATTGGAATGGCCTAATCCCTGAGTTTGCTGGATGATTAAGGTTTTACTGTACTTCTGTCTAAGGAGTGGGTTTTATTATAATGGCAACTTTACTTTCATATTCACTGATGTGTTGTAATCATGGCATGTAATCACAATTAAAGATTCCTTTTGCCATAGAATCAATTATGATTCCTTGGTTTTCCAGTACAAATGGAATCAATTACAATTAAGATTCCTCAAAAATGTGGAATCAATTCCAATGATTATGATTCCTCATTATGATTACATGTATGGATGAGAGTGCCATCATACAATGAAGCACTTGCAAATGCATCATATTTCAGAATGTTTTTGCAGTCCTTGAATGAATGCACACCAGCATTCAGAAATCAATGATCATTATTTCTGTGGTCAATCTGTAGTTGGGATTACTGCTTCCTTCATTGCAGATTTCTGAATGCTGGTGTGTGCTCATTCTAGGACAGCAGAAACATTTTGAAATATGATGCATTTGTGAATGCCTCATGGTGTGATGAGTCTCTCATCCTCAGTGTCTTCTTTTGTACTGCTACTTGATGATTCCTCCTCCTCCTTTGCTCCTGTAGTTGGGATTCCTGCTTTCTATGCCACACACTTGGTGAATTGACCGAGACATTGGGCTGTCCTCATCTTAACAGCAAGTTTACTGTCCACAGACCCAGTGAACCCAGTCAAGGACTCATTACAATGCCAGAAATCATTGGTCCAACTCATTATTAATGAGTTGATCCACTTCAGTATGACTGATACTGAACAGCTTCTCCATCAGTTTGCTGAATTTCTTTTAATTCACTGGGTCTTTTGGGTTCCATTAAACTGGTATGTTGGCTGTACAGATCCAAGATGACCTGTAGAATATACTATTTTTGTCATAGGGGAAGTCGTGATTTGATCCAGTGGCACAAGTAGGTCATGTACCCACTGCTTTCACAAATCATTAGTTTTTGTTTGCAATGATGATATATAAAGTTTGACACGACATCACACCCTGATGGAAGTCAAGCACCAGTGATTGAAAATTGGGTGTGTTCAATCAACCAAACTTGGAGCTGTGTGTCGCTATTGTAAGATGATGGGGAGGACATGTCTAAAATGAAACAAAACAATACAAAACCATGGACCTTGATTTTGGCTCTCTCCTTCTTAGGGTGGGGGACACTTTTGCAGGCATTTGCCCTTGGCCCCTCCTTCCTGCATAAAAAATAATTAGAAAGCTGCTGAGCAGGCCAGTGACACAATGATGGGAGTTGGATGTGCCAAAAATCAAAGGTTGCAAAAGATCTTGCAATAATACTGGAATTTTTGAGATTTAGATTGGCAATAATTTTTTGTTTATCTGGTATAGTGATTCTGACCTGACAAGGGTTCCATTCCTGAAAAAGTTCATGCGGCACAAAATTGTGCAGGTCAGAACTCTCCCCCTGTAATAAAAATGAGGTTAGGGGGATAAAAGTTTAAAAAAATCATGTACAGACAGTCTCCAACTTGCGCAAGGGTTCCATTCTGGAAAGCTTTATGAGAGTAATTTTTTCCGTAAGTTGGAATTGACCCTTCCATAGATAATCGTTGAACGCAAGATACAATACTGTTTTTATAAATTATAAAAACTAAATAGAGTATAGTAGCAATAAAAGCATAGGAAAGAAAGCTAATTAAGTAGTTCAAAATACTGTACTGTCCCGCACTTTTACGATCACTTGGGTGCTTTCCAGTCATTATTGCAACACAATTAAGGCAATTTTATGAAAAAAGTTTGATGATGATGTGGAGGGGATTTAAGGGAGCATTTACATGGTCAAATTTGTGTAAGTCAAGGCTTATGTAACCTGGGGAGCATCTGTATAAAGTAATTTTTACCTGAATGAAAGCCTTTAAATCATTGTACAATAAATGCATAATAATAATAATATTGCATGTAAAATAAAATATAACAAGAAGTATAAATAGTAAAAACTTGCTAAAAAACTAAATTTCAAAAACTACTACAACAATATAATAATCCAGAGCAGCATGAGAAAGATGACTATATATAAACTAGCTGGTCGTACAAAAGATGCGCAACTAGGCATGTTGCTGCCAGCTCCAAATGTTTAAAGTGTTGTATGCGTAAGTATTGTAGTGTATCATACACGTAAGTATTGTATTGTATTGTATTGTATGCTTGTCATATTGTATTATCCACGTATCATACGTATTGTACTGCATACACAAAAAAGTGTTAAGTAATTTTTGTATTTACTACAATTTTCAAAAATTCATGCTGATCTATCTTTGAATCTTAGCTTATGTAGATCGAAAAAAGGGTAATGAAATGGCCTCATCCTATCTGAATTCTTGTAGGTTGGACCTTGTACAGGTTGGGAGATCACTGTACCATCAAACTACATGTTTTTTGAATCTACTGGCAAAGATCTTAATGGTACCAAATATGTTGAGATGCAATGAATATTCAGTAGGTACCATACGTGAGAGCTTGCTGAAATCTGATTGGTCAAGAGCCTCTTGGGTATTTTTGGGGGCTTTGGGGGACTCCTAAATCACCTGAATGAGCTGAAATTTCATAGGATGCAAGATTTTGGCCAAGAGAAACTTTTTAGGTGATGAGACCCTACAATTTCAAAATTTAGATTTTTTTGGGACACCCTAGCCAAGAGGTCTGTATGTAAAATTAACATAAGATCAACTGTTTAGGAATCATGCCATGTCCTTGAATGTATGTGAAGAGCATTTAATGTCCTTCAAGCAAGTTCATGATAAGTGGGTGATTTCCAAACAGTTTACCCTAGCTTGGAAGTTGGTGGGTAGACTTGGTCCAGATGTTAAGTCCTAGCTACAGTCTCTGATCTCATAGTTGCCCTTGTTTTCAAAGCCTTGCATTAGTGTACATTACATTTTTATTGTAAATCTTTGAAAAATTTTAAATACTGTATAGGTTGCCAATATAGCTATATATGATTAGTTATTAAAAGTATTTGAATTATCATGGTTGGAAATAATTTAATGAACTGATTTTTTTTAGTTATACTTTTATTGTTGATTTATTTAAAAAAAAAAATTAATTTAAAAAATTGTTAAATTTTAAATAAAATTGTTTTAATTATATGCGAGTATTTTCAAGTAACAGGTTAGCAATTGAAAACAAAGATAAATCATAGTTAATAGAAGAGAGAGGCTTATGCAGCATTTTTTGGATGCAATGAATATCTAGTCCACTTTTAACCCACTATTAATCTTAATTGTAAGTTATTTACAACAGTGGCCTTCTCTTCTGATATAGAATGAGTTTTCACTACTATGGAATGATTCATTCTAAAGTAAGGAATCACTTCAGAATTGAGAAGCTGAAAAGCTTTTAATCTCTCGGAAATGTTTGAATACAGACAGGGTTGGCAGAAGCCTGGGTTTTATTGAAAACCCCAACCCACCTGGGTTTTTTCAGTTTTTTTTCAGGTTTTTATCAGGTTTTTTCATATTTTCAATGGCCAAAGTAGTATAAGAATAGAGTTAAATAACTGAGAGCTTATTACAAAAATAACTATTTACCACAAGTTGTATTTTCATTGGGCAGTTGGGCACAGTATATGTTTTGCTTGAAAATAAAATGCTCCAATAATTAATGTTTGTAATAGCTCAGTCAAGTTGCGTGAATGCGGAATCTTCTATTGATCCATATTTCAGTAATGAGTACTGGGCAAGAATTAATCTTACATTATTTTATTATTCATTGGTTTATTTTGAAAAATCCTGAGAAAACCCAGTTGTTGTTTTTTTCAGTTTTTCCCCTGAAAAAACCTACTGGGGACAACTGGGTTGGGTTCAGTCAGACCAATCCTGAATACAGGACATGTTTGATTAAATTTTTTGATGTTTCAAAAAAGAAAGTTATGCTATAAATAAGGTACTGTATAAGGGTTTTTTTTTTCATCAATTCAAAAACAAAAGTGTTGAAATTAAACTGAAATTTAATTTCAAGAAATGTATAATTTCCTTCCTTAGAATAGTCATAAAATTTGTAATATTTATTATAATAATAATAATAATAATAATTACTGTTACATACACTTTATTCTTCAAGAAAAGAAAAAAGGTCTTGTATGTAATAAAACTAAAACTGAAAAAGTTAATTCAAATAACTTTTTTTTAAGAGTTTATCACCAACTGTAGTTCTGATGAACTACAATTTTTAATTCTCATAAGTCAATAAATTAGGCTACCAACTTTTATATTTTCACATATTTAATGCGTGTCATAGCCAGGGATGGGGTCAAATACAATTGCCCAAATACAAATATAGATACAAATACACTATTTTTTTTATGGCCAAATTCAAATACAGATACAAATATTTGAATTTATAAATCCCCAAATATAAATACAAATATGAAGCTTCAAATACAAATAAAATGCAAATACAATTTTTACTGTATTTGCAAATTTTGTACCAATTTCATCCTAAATATAAACGGATAATATTTACTTGACTTCGGCTACCCCTCAAGTAAGACAATACTGGTATAGTACTTATTGTATAAAACTTAACATTGCAATACTTTGGCTCTTATCAAAGTAGACTTCATTTTCACACCAAGGCAAGAAAAGTAACAAATTCCTCTTGTTATTTTTATTAGAGAAAATTATTTCACACTTCTTGATATTTCTGCACTTTTGCATAATTAAAGAAAATAAATTCATATTTCTCAATGTTTGATTTTTACTGTTCATATCAATTTGTAGTTATATGCACAGTTATATTACATTAGTGTACAGTCATACCCCGCCTAATGTCGGTAATTGGTTCCAAGGACCCCAACGTAAGTCAAAAAATGATGTAAAGCGAACAGAGGTGCCTAAGTCTACCGAGAACCGATTGTAAACACTGTAAAACACTCCGACGACGGTAGCTATTAGATACAACTATAAATAAACACTTTATGGTTATGTTTTTAATACTATAGATAATAAATATGAAAATGAAAAGTAAAAATAGCCTATTGTACATAAAGTCAAGTAAAACGACGTAGTGTGAACAAAATCTTGCTCTTGAAAACCGACGTAAAGTCGAATTTGACGTAAAGTGAACTGACGTAAAGCGGGGTATGACTGTATTTGACTGTATTTGAAGCAAATACGGCAAATAAAAGGCTCAAATACAAATTCAAATACAAATATGCAGCTTTTTAAATTCTCAAATACAAATGCAAATATCCATTTTTGTGTATTTGTAAATACAAATACGTATTTGACCCCATCCCTGGTCATAGCTGCATTTTATTGACAGGCATCAAACTACATGGCTACTCGTAATATTTGAGTTATAATACAGTATCTGGAAATAACTGTCAAGCATTGTATTCTGTCAGCAAAGCTTGTTAGGTAGCATTTTATTTTAATGGATATAATTATAAATTGAACTCTTGTTAATTTAGCAGTTTCCACAAAGAATTTTTTTTAAGATTCACTCTGAATATCATACTTTAAATATATTTTTATCCATATTTATCATTATATGATATTAAGGTGGCTTTAAAATTAACATATTAAGGAGAACTTAATTTATTTCAGCTTTCTTTAATTTAGACTCTAAAAGTAATTCTGGCACAATAACTAGAACTAAAACTGTTAGGCTTACACATGTCTGTACAACTTTGGAACTCAGCATTGGCAACTGTGAGTGCCTGGGCTAAGACTGGTGGCTTTGCCTTAACTAAACTTACTATATTGATTTAATAGTTTTTTGGGAATTTCACTGTTTCAGTACTGTATAGTATTAGCTTTTTACTTTTGAAATTATAGTATTTATTTTCATGTAATGCATTGAAAGACCTAATAATGATTTTAACATTATAGAATGTTAGTGATTTCTCTGTTAATGGAGTGTGAATGGTGATGAAACTTTCTCGTTCTAGGGCAATGTATTTGTGGAGGCAGTTTTCCAATTGGTTTTGGAACCCTTATGTGTGGCTGCCCAAAGGATATGAGTGGGAAGATCTTGTTTCCAATGACAAAATATATTTCCCTTCATGGAGAGATCTTTGGACATATCCCTTTCTAATGGCTTTCCTTGCTATTGGGCTCCGTTTTCTTATCATGAATAAATTAGTTTTTGGCCCATTTGCTGACTACCTTGGCTTTAAAGACGTAAAGACAAGGTCAGTTATTCCCAATGATGTTTTGGAAAGCCTCTACAAAAACTATAAAAATAAGCCACCTAATGAAGCTCTACTGGCCTGTGCTAAGAAACTAGATTGGTCTCAGCGAATGGTGGAACGATGGCTTCGGCATAGAGTTCTCATGACAAAAGTGAGCAAGCACAAAAAGTTAATGGAATGTACTTGGCAGTTTGTATACTACTTAAGCATGTTCATATATGGGATTTATGTTATGATGCAAAAACCATGGTTGTATGATCTCAACAAGTGTTGGTATGATTACCCTTACCACAATTTGGATACAGATGTTTGGTGGTATTACATGATTTCCCTGAGTTTCTATTGGTCCATGGTATTCACTCATTTCTTTGAGACAAGAAGAAAAGACTTCTGGCAAATGTTGTTCCACCATCTTGTTACCATTGCCCTCATCACATTTTCATGGACATGTAACTTCACAAGAATTGGAACCCTCATTTTGATTCTTCATGATTGTGCTGATATCCCTCTACAAGCAGCCAAAGTGTGCATTTATATAGGGCATAAGGCACTCTGTGATGCTGTGTTTGCACTGTTTGCAGTCACATGGGTGCTAACCAGAGACTGTATTTACCCCTTTTGGATTGTAAGAAACACACTGTTTGAGGCAACTAACATCATCCCATTGTTTCCAGCATACTACATCTTTAACTCCCTCCTAATAACCCTTTTGATACTCCACTTTTACTGGACCTTTTTCATCTTTAGAATCATTGCCAATACAATGGTAAAAGGCAAAATGGAGGATGATAGATCTTCAACAGATGAGAATCTCATCCTGTCTGAAACAAACACATTTGAAAAGGAGAATGGAATTAGTGAAGTGCATAAAGAATCAAATGGATGTAACCATAATGCTCTTAAGCAAGATAGTTGATGTTTTTATTCAAATCATCCATTACCATTTATAATAGTGTAGGTGTTTAAAAACTGTAGAATTGTTTGCTCAAATGTTGGTAAGCAAAAAATGATATCCCTGTCTACATTACAAAGGTTTTCCCATGTGTTGATTTAAAACTAACTTTTTAATGTAAATTTCTAGCCTAACCTGTCAGTAATTCTTAATAATGGCAAGCCTTTTGAGTGAGCCTTACTGTGTCAAAAAATGATTGGAGCTTCAGAGTTTGTGTCTGTGTGTATGGTATTTATAATCAGCAGTTAAGCTTCCACACTATTTTCAAGCTAATTTTTAGAACTTGCAATATTGTACTAAGAGTTAAGCTAGGCCTACATTGAAATTGCAATACATTTTAATTCCTCAAAGGCTGGAGAATGAAAAATGATAAGTTGTGCTCTACAATTGTCTGCAAATTAAAGAAATTACAAGTGTAACCTTATCTACTTATATTGTACAGGGATGATTAGGCTAGTAGGTACTTGAGTAGCTTACTGTGTAAGATCCTTTTAGCTTGGTGCTTAGTGCCTATGTAAGGAATCCAAAATCAGGTTTTCCTCATTTGGTTTGAGAATTCTGTTTGATATGATGAGTATCTTAGGTTTCTTGTGTTATGGATTCCCTATAGAAAATTAAAAACAAGTTAGTACTTTGCATTTGAGTATTTCTCATTTAGTTCTGTATAATGTAAGGATTCACTGTGTTTAATAGAGTGTAGTTTGTGTTCATTTAATGTAGTACCATAATATATAGGCTACAGTATATGTATATATAGCAAAAATTTCCTAAAAGTATGTAATTTCTTTAATGTGTAGATTATTGGAAGAGCATTTTTTTCTTTTTCATGCAGTTTGGTCCCCCCCCCCCCCCCTTCAGAGTTTATTATGGTACCTGCAGATCATTAAATTTTGTGGGATGACAATGATAACTTGATTTTGAGACTTCTGTTATACTTCACAACTAGAGCTGGTTTTGTATTGTAATTGAATTGAAAAAATAGGCTATTTACAGCCTAACCTCCTCATATTTTAAAATTTGCAAATGTTTTAGATCATATTCTGATTAGAAATGCTAATATCAGGGTTTTTTTTAAGAACTTTAAATTGATTGTAGGTCTAGTCATAGATTTATAGGTTACTTACTGAGGCCTGCATTGCTTTGTACACTTAGATAAGTAGTTCTAAATGGTTAGCCAATCACAGAGTGAAATTCAGTCAATTTTAGGAGGAAATTAATCTTTTATACTCAATGAAAGACACTGAGATATTAGGTATGTACTATGAATTCATTCAGAGGGTACCAATTATACTTGTGCCTTTCACAAAGAATGGGCCCTGAATTTTGTATTTGGAGGCTCTATGTTTTATATTCAGAACTCAGAATGGAAGAGGTGAATATAGTGTATATTTTTTTATTCCTGTCTTGCAGAATATTCAGAAAAGATACTGAGAACAATAGATAGGTTTGTTTCAGTGTTTCACTCGTGTGTGAGGGTGCATTAGCTATAGGCTAGTGTTGAGATTATGGAAATGATCTGATAGTGATATTCTGAATGTAAGTGACATTGACAAATTGTATCTTTTAAATATAAATTTAAGACCATGTCATGTAGGCCCAACAGTAGGATAATTTTCATGTACCATACGTAACAGATCTGCAGTAATATTAAATAAGAATGACCATTCCACCTGCTAATGCGCTTCAAAAATTGTTTGGGAATCAGTTAATTTTAATGTTTAGGATATTTTGATACACGAAGAACGCAACCAGTCTACCATATAGAAGTGATTTGCATGCATTTGTTTCAGCAGCTTAGCCTAAGCACTTCCACTGGTTGTGTCCAATTAAGCATACATACTATATATATTTTTAGTAAAGCTAATCTTTGTAAAGGTGGTAGTTAATGACATTAATCTATAATTGGGCTTCATTGTTATATTTTTTACTCCACTGAACAAGTAGTATGGTATGAATAGGACCCTAACTGAACTCTATTTCATTTTAATACTTTTGTACTCATATCAGCCATCATTTGAAGCAGGACTATCTTTCAGATATGCTCTTAAATGCACAATCGCCAAAAATTCATATTCAAAAGAAATTTCCCTTTTTATTTTACCTTTGATCATCCACAGTGGTGAATTAGTAACTTGTCACTGATTTATATTTCTCCTTTCTTCAATTGATGGCAAGTCTAGTAAAAATGTATAAAAGTCAATATTTTCCAATGATAGTTTTTACATTCATGTTTACCCTCTTTCTCAAATTAATGTGAGTAATGGGAGATGTATCAGCTGTACTAATAATTTTTACTCATTATTGTACTGTTAAGAAACTTTAATATTTGAAAGTAAAGAGTCAAAGTTAATTATGCCCAAATTTGTTTTATAATTGTATAAAAGGCTGCAAGGAGCTTCTCCGCAATCCATATTTTTATTTCTATAGGTCTATTAAGCTAAGCCCAACTGTACATTACCATACTAAGCCAAAGCTTCTTTACATTAACTTTTGAATTGAGAATAACAATAAAGTAAGGTACAAGAATAAATATAGAGCCTGCCTCTAACCAATTTAGCCTATATTTTTTTATAATATTTATACTTTTATCCACTTTTAATGAACAAATTAGCCATGTTCATATTCACTATTTAGGATTATTTTATTAGAAAATGTGTACAATGTATTGAGGTTTCATGCGTACGTAATATGTGGGTGTTTAAGTTAAACTATTAAGTATCGTATATAACTAAATTTAGGTGTCAGTTTGCCAACCAAATTGTAATTAAAGTAGGCTGAAGTACTTGGGTTGAAATAATTTGTTTAATTTTTATTAGGCCTATGGACAATGAAGTAACTGGAAAATCTGTAGAAAAATTCCTTATTGGTAGTTATGATATTTGAATATTAAATTTGGCATGTGAATATTGTCAGTCAAGTTATTGCTTTATAGGAAACAACGTATTTATTGGCAGAAGGACCATAAAACCATGATTTGATTCTAATATCCTCATTGTATGTTTCTTTATTTTAATATACAACTGCAGCTTTTGTTGTAAATGTTTATTAATAATAATAATATTCAACCATTTAAATGATAGAAAATGAAGGGGGTACTCCCAGAGAATTTAGGGAGGAAGAAGTATGGTACATATCTTTTTCAGAATGTGTGGTACAGTAGGTCTAGTAATTTTGGCATGAGCATGAATCTTGTAAAGGTAGATCAGTTTTTACATCTCCACAATTGATCAGAAAATAGAATTATTTTATTTTGTTTGATACATAATTGAAAGTAGCTCACTCGTACAGTATGTTCTGAAATTTTACCACAATGTATAAATTTTAAATGGAATAAAAGTTCACTTATTAGTTACAACTCTTGATATTAATTAAATTAGTAGGTTTGCAGAATTGAGATTAAATTTTTGTTTTGTGACTTCCTGCTTTCCATAGCATGTCATATCATAGGGTTGCCATTTTGAATTTAATTTTTATAGTGAAGTGATCATGGATTGTACTGCCTGTAATTTTTCAACTAGATCTTTTGTAATCACAAAACAAAAAATTACTGGAGTTAGGTTAGGTTTGTTATTTTTACCATGAGTACATAACTAGAAATGCCATAAGCTTTATTTTGATAAATAAAACCTCAAAAAATTCATCCTCAAAAGCAGGAGGTCACAAAACTAAAAATTACTGATTTAAATTTTACTTGTACTGTATATGTATTTTATGTAATTTTTTAGTTCATTTAATTTTTAGTTTTACCATTATTAGGGGGCCTACTTCACAGCACCAGACCTTGTACCTCAAGAGTAGCTAATTGTTTACGTACGTAAATGATTAGTACTGTACTCGTATGTACATTTGTCACTACCACATATTTTTTGTCATCCTTAACATTGCATGTTAGTCCTTTGTTGCTTTTGATGAATGCTTTTCAGTTTTTGTCTGGTAATTAAGAAGCAAAGCCTCTTCAAGTTCATGTTTGGAAATTTTATACATTACAGAACTTAAATTTTAGGTTGATTACAAAGTTGAAATAGCTTAAATTTACAAAAATATACTTTATTGTTCAGCTTTTCTAGAAATTTAAACTTAAATTAATATTAATTATTAGGTTTTTTAGACATAATAGCTTCAGCCTACAGTAGTATGGTAAATGGTTAATACTACCTCATAATCTATACCATTTCTGAATTTGGACTAAAGATATAGTTGGATATATACAACAGAATATTGATTGTTCTTATTGGAAACAGTGTCATTGGTTTTAAAAATTGAAAGTGGTGTAGCAAGTTTTCCAAAGAATGTACGGTATATACCATATATGTGCTGTAATATATATATATATATATATATGCAAACCCACAAGAAAAAATTAAGTGACTTCAATTTATGATAATAAAAACCCACTCTAATAGACAGAGTTTATTTCCACAACAGTTTCGATGCCAGTGGGCATTGAAACTGTTGTGGAAATAAACTCTGTCTATTTGAGTGGGTTTTTATTATCATAATTTGACGTTCACATGGAAAAGTGGTTTTTTTGCACGTGACTTCAATTCTTTTTGTCTATTTAGCCATGCATTTCATCAGGAAATTGCTCAATACACGAAAGGCTTTCTCATTCATTTTCCCATGTGGATTTGCATCATATATTATTTTCATGTTTGTACTGTATAATTTTTTTTTGTTTGGTTCAATCTTGATGTAAATATGAGGCCCCTTGACCCTTTCATGTTCTTTTTTTATCTTTTTTAAATTTTTTTATTACGAGTAAGAAATGTATGGTACCTAAACTCCAAGCATAACCAGTTTGGCAATAATTTTAAATGTTTTTAACATAGAGACCTATGTATACAATAAAATGTGCGTTCCCCACAGTATTGAAAGGGTTAAGGCTGATTGTGCGTAAGTGATAGAGCTATTTCTAGTGAGATACTATTAATAGTGCTGTAACATTTGACTAAAATGATCTCTCTTTTTTTTTTCTTTTCTGATATGAAGCCAATTTTCATTTTGTAAGAAGTCACAGAGTAACATCTATGTGGAGACACACACTTCAAAGTTAATAGCATGAACCTACTCAAGTGTGACATCTAAATTATAATTTGATTGACTCTTCAGTTGATTTGAATTGGTATGCTTCTTTAAGTTAACATTCAATCTATTTTGCCATTTCTTGCCAGATAGGCCTAAAAATTTAAATGTTACTAATGACTCAAAACTTTTCAGGGTCAGCATTGTCTGAATAGAAAATTGGCATACACTATATTTCACTCTATGTAGTTTTCATAATGTCATGATGTTGGATTTTGTGCTAATGATACCAGGCCTAACCTATATATCCTCATTTTCATCGTCTTTAGTGGCATTTTATGCAAAAAATTGAGAAGTTCACTGCAATGAGTGTAATACTTGTATTGTATTAATAATTAAAGAAACATCATACCATAAAATGGGGTGACTCCAAATGCTATTATGAATATTTTATTTAAAAAATGCTACCATAAATTAACTACGGTACTGATGTTGCAGAAACACAATTAGCCAAATTTTGGAAGGAATTTAATATCATTGATCCAGTAATACCACATGCGTCAACCAGATAATTAGTCATAAAGTGCAGCATTGAAAAGTTATGGTGTGGCTGCGCTCTACCTGTGTCACTCAGTAATAAACTAGGCTGATTTCTATTGTATTCTGTAGGCTAGTATTCTTTAATAGAACAGCTATTAATTAGGAATGAGGGACAGGTTGTTTGTTGGTCTAATACAAATTCCAAACAAACTTAGATATAACCTCTGTATTTTATGCCTGTTGTTTGTTTACCATTAAAAATCTCGCATGATTCTGGTAACCTAATATGGAGCAAAAGAACTTAAAAAAAAAGTGTGTTCATTAGAGTACTGAACAGAAATTTGCTTCCTAATTTGTATTTTACATGTTTGACTTGTTTGTGTTAGCTTGTTCCACCATTTTTATTTTAAATTCTCATGCTATAGGCTACACTGTGAAATAACTCTGTATGATAGGTTGAATAGGTTAGTTAAAAAAAAAATTTACTTGCTTAAAGGATTTGGATTGTTTTGTTTCTGTAACTTATGGTTATTAAGTTTGCTCAAAAAAAAAAATATATATTCATGACAGTCTGAAGTCACCCTTATTGCACTCTATGGGGTCACTCCATTTAACAGTACCTAATTTTTCTTCTGGTGTTCATTAAGTTTTGTTAAATCATTTGAAGCTAAATCCATTATTTGCTTAGTTTTCCTTAAACTAAAGGATTTATATCTTTTCTGTAAATATTGGCTGTCAGCCTGCAAAAAGAAATTAAGCATGTAGGCTAGACTGCAATGTGGTTTAGGCCTATCACCCTAATTTTAAATACTAGGCTTTGTGTGTATGTATGTGTGCATGTGCACGTGGTTTCAAAGAACTTGTAGAACAGAAACAATGAACTTTTATGGATTTGTAACCTTGCAGTGTACATGAAACTTTGTCCTCACTCATAACCAAAGTGTATTTGCAATGAAGGTTTAAGTCTGTTACAATAAATTTCCAACTGAAATTTTATGCAATTTGATTCATGTTAATAGGTATGAATTTTTTTAATGTTTTGCGCGAGTTTTTGTTTTAGATTTAATATCCACACGACATGTTTTATGTCATTTCTGCATTTAAAGATAATTTTGTGTACATTTGAGTTTACTGCATAGTGGAATTTTAAAACATCCTATTGAAATGGTTAATAATAATTTTATTAGACATTTTAAAACTTAAAATTTAGCACATTTCTTTAAGGAAACTAAGTTCTAAGAGGTTTCTTTAGTAATTTTTTCCTTTTCTTTGACTGTTTTTAAAGTGCACTTTTCCATATGTAATTTTACTTATCCAAGTTTCTTTGAAATAACTACTATTCTTTTTGAAGTAAAAATATATATAAAAAAATTCATGTGTTTTATTAATCTTTATGATCTTTGTATCTAACATTTTAGGCCTAATTAAATTGCACATTTAGCATGTTTTAATTTTTCTTCTATTATTCCAATTCAACTCAAAAATTCATTTATTCTGAACATTTTATTCAACTTTGACGTTTTACCAGCAATAGTGACTATAAAACTTATTTCCAAGTTAAAAGTAGTCTGTATCAGACAATCAGTACTACACCTTTGTAGTACAGATATGTGGAAAAATAACAATGAAAATATGGACACATTCAAGAAAAATAACAAAATATTATTAGTGATGGGACGATACCAAAATTTTTAATGATTCCGATTCCGATTCCGATACCACTAAAAAGTCTAGATTCCGATACGATTCTCGATTCTGATTCCGATTCTCAATATTTTTAAATATAATTCTATACTTATTTTTCTGGAAATTGTCATATTTTACTGTGGTAAGATTAACTATGTACATTATGAGTATGGTAATATAAATTATAAATTATAATAGATTGGTTTAAAAATAAAAATCAACTGTAAGTTGTAACAATTCATTTTAATCTTCTTGATTACACATCATGGATATACATGTTTTAATGTATAGCTACAATACAATAAAAATAAAATTTGTTATCCTTTCATTTAAATTTTAAAGTTTACATTGCAAAACTGGTTCAATTAAAAGTTAAAGAATCGTTTTAAGAATCGGAAATCATGGTACAATTCTCCTGATTCCGATTCCTGAAAAATGCTCGATTCTTCCGATTCTCGATTCCAATTCCGATTAATCGTCCCATCACTAAATATTATCTGAAGCAAAGATTACATATAAATAAGATACAAAACTAATGATTTTTTTTTTTTTGTTTTTTGGGGATTATTCTGCTAAATGATTATTAGATAGTTGCCATCTAGTGTATGGAGTGAGACCTAAGCTTTGCACGAGTGCGCGCACATTATTCAGAAGCATATTAACAAAAACCACATTCTCACAACAATCTTAAAAATAAAATGCAAGCCTACATCCTTAGTTAACTGATCCAGTATTTGATTATATATTAAATTATATGATAATAATATATAGTAAAATATAATTTAAGTTGATATTATTTGTGAGTAATTTAGTTCTCCTCCTAAACACAAGATAGCAGAAGTAAAAAAAGCTAATGCAAGAGTTTTGAATCTTATAATATTTATCTAAAGCTTAATGAATAGTTATAGTAAAGCTAAATGTTGCAGAAATTTGTAAGTCATCAAAACAGATTAGTAAATTGTTGGATTATTTTTGGGGGAAAATAAATTTTTTGTATAACTACCATAACACTATTATATTATTAAAGTGGAGTCCATGGAGATAATGAGTTAAAGCTCTACCAGATTAATAATCACAATTGAAAATAATGAATAAAGTCATCTTTGGGCATTCTTTTCCACGGTTGTTATCATCACTTATTCAATCGGTATATGCTTAGGCACCTATGCCATACTTCTTATGTATATAACATCCATATCCATAAGCTACATTGCCATTCAAAATAGCCAGACAGTAATGTATATTGTGTTACTGTAATCATTGATTGGTCTTGTAGTTGAATGATTTTTAAGTACATGGTACTGTATAATAAAAAACATGCACTGTTGTAGATTGTGGAAAATGATTTCAGTTGCTTTTAAAAATTTACGTTATTGTTATTATTCATTGTTTATTATCAGAATTTATATTTTAGGAAAATATTAGAAGCTACCATACTGAATTTGGCTAAAATATGCCTACTGAGAACACTAAACGAAATTTGAATTGAGGTACCTTATACACTTTAAAATTTATTTAAATGCAGTTGATCAATCTCGAAAACCATAAAAAAAATAATTGAAGTTACGTGAGGCTGAGGCTTATGTAATCTGGAACTTTACCATATTGAAAGTCTCAAAAATATTAACCCCTTCCCTGTGGCAAGGTGGATAGAGAGAACTACCAATAAAAAAAATCATCTATATATAGATGCTACTGACATCTTTCTTCATTAGTTTGCCACTATATATAGATCTGCCGCGTAATGTGTGTACATTATGGGATCTATATATAGACTCTACCGCAAAATAGATGTACAGTATTTATATTTTCACCCCATAATTGTATAAAGTAGTATATTGTCAATTAATTGTTTTAAATTCTTTTAATTAAGCTATTAAAATAAATTTATAAGGAATGCTTACCACCAATCATAATTCATCGTGGTTTAGGAGTCACTCACACCCATAGCTACAGCTATGTCCAGGACTTGTGACCTGGATGTGGTTTCCCTCCCAACCCTCCTCTTTTTTTTTTTTTTCTATAGTTTTACTTTGGTAAGTTTTTTACTGTGTGATACTGTCTGAAACAAGGTGTGACACATAGTCACTTCACACACATCACATGAGTAGATGCTCCTTTTGACTTTTTTTTTGCATTGCACAATATATGCATCATCTTTGAATTTTTTTGCTGGCTCCAGGTTCATCTGCAGATGCTGTTTCTATGGGGAAATGTCTTCCTGTAATCCTTGCAGGACTTGGCCCAAGGTTGATTGAGCTTGTGGGCTTTCTAAGCCAGTGTACATCTTTTCCATATGCAGTGACAACCTTTTCAATTAATAGTAATTTGAAATCGAGAAAAGTCTTCTGTCCTCCATTTTGCTTATAAATTACATGGCTGTTATGCAAGGTCATCTCTACCAATCTAAAGAATATCTTCTTGTAATATTTTTTTACACCTTTGTGTGTTGAAGATGAAGCAGATATAATTTGATCCATCAGATCTATTCCTCCCATATGAAATTTCTTATACTGTATGCATACTGTGGGTTTGCTAACAGTTTTCCCTCCAACCTGCACATTTTTCATTGAGTTGTCATAAATGGTACTTGGCATATTCACATACTTCTCTCCATTTCATATGCATCATCATGTCCTTAAATCTTGCAATAGTTTCCCCTTTCTTCAACTTTTTATCTTTTATTTCTGGACAAAGATTCTTCCTGTTATATCATACTGTTCCTACTGCATCCATCTTGTTATTGAAAAGAATTTCATAGAGCTCAGGAGAGGCATAAAAATTGTCTATTCCAAGGGTGTAACCTTTATTCAATAAAGGTTCTATAAGACTCAAGACTATGTTGGTTGGCTTTGAGAAACTTGCATTCATCTCATCTGACAATCCCGAAATCTTATAAGGGTAATTTGTCCCTTTGCCAGTGTACACTATAAGATTCCAAACATAGCCTGTTTCAGCTTCAGCTAAAATGTAACTTTCAATTCCAAACCTGGCTCTTTTTAAGGGGATGTATCTCTTCCACTTAAGCCTTCCCTTCCAGAGAAGTAAGGATTCATCAATGCTTATATTTTCTTGCAGAATATAATTAGATCTAAATTTTTCCAAAAGAAAGTTTAGTACATCTTGAAATTTAAAAGTTGGAACATTTTTTGTTTCTTTGTCCGAAAGGTGCAAGTATCTCATGAGCAGATTGAATCTATCTTGACTCACACACTTCCCAAAGAAGGGGGTGGAAATCAGTTGATTTGTTGAATGGTAAGATGTGAGTGTTGGCTTTTTGACTATGCCTTGCAAAATAATAAGTGCTAAGAAGGCATACATCTCACCAACACACGTATCTTTCCACAAAAGGTGTGTGCTTTTTCTCCTCATTTTACCTGATCTTCTTTTTTCATCCACTATTTTGGCAGCATATTTGTTTGTCTCATTCACAATAAATTCCATTAGATCTTTATCAAAAAATTATTCCAAAATTTCTAATGGGCACTGAGGATTTGAAAGAACCACCTTGACTCCATTGTCTACTGACAAGAGAAGAGCTGTTCCAATCAATTAGAATGGTCTCATCATCCATTTCATCATTTGATATAGCTTCATTCTCTTCAACAAGATCTATTTGTGAATCACAATCACTTGAGTTACTCTCCTCATTGCTAGAATCTTCAGATTCATTTTCAGCAATCTCATCCAAAAAATCGTCATCTAAATCTTGCTCCATTAGGAGCTGTATCTCACTGTCACTCAGTTTTTTTCTTGCCATGTTTAAGGTAGTATAATTATAAAAAAATACAACTTAGTTTATAACATGGAAAGAAATTACCACTAACACTAAAAACACTATAGCACTTATAACACACGCAGCTGTAATGACTCTCCTCAGGAAGCAAACCAATTTTGGGCAGAACTACGACCTTTAGAAACAGGCACCACAGTTGCCAATTAGTAATATATTTGGTCATTTTTAGGGATAAAATAAACAGAAAAAGAAGCGTCTATATATAGATCTTGGTACCAAATAGAAGTATTTAATTTAAAAAAGTGTCTATATATAGATGCTCTGCAAAATAAGCCCATTTTGGGACAGTATATATATAGACATACTGCATTGAAGGGGTTAATGAATGGGTAAAGTAAGGAGTACTATGATAGTAGGTCTACTACACACGAGTAATTTATGCGAGAGTCAAAGATACAGCAGTCATGTTATTTGATTTCCATTATGGCTTGGATCTAACTTTTGATGCATATGACTTTAAAATACTATACCAAAATGGCAGTTATGATGATGCAACCTAAACCCAAAAACCTAATCAGCACTTGAATTTTGTAGGCTTGGCCTAGTAACTTGTTAGGCCATGCTGCAAGACTGGATTGAAGAAAAATTCAAGGTTATTTGCAGGTATTGTATTTTAAGAAATATATTGCATGTAAATATAGTAATGGCAGATTTGCATAATGAACAGAATAACACTTGGTTAAGGTGTCATCATAAAACTGATAAAGCATGTTTTGATGTATTGCCTGTTTTGCTTGACTATAAAATAGCATGTGAAAATTTTCAGATCTTAAACTTTTTTTTTTTGCTTAAAACATTCGGTATCAACATTGGGAGTGTAAATTCATTTAGAATTTAGAGTTGAGACAGACAGTGACATTTTTAAACTAGCTAGTTTTAATTAAGCCTTCACTCACATTGATTTTGAAAGAAAATATAAAGGATTTTTACTTTAATCAGTTATAAAGTTACACTGACAAAGTAGTACGGTATACTTTGTCAAATAAATTTTAAAGATAATTCTGAGCAAGTAAAAGATGTTGATGATAATCTGTTGTGTTTGTAAATCCTTTGTTTTGTAACCAGGTCTTATTATTCATTGTCCAAAAAAATATAAAAGAATTGAATGCAGTATGAAGGCTATAAAGCTTCATTTTTTATTACCAAATAAAATAATCATAGCTCAGTTTAGTTTTCTAAAAGTAGTTGTGTGTTTGTAGCCACAGTTGTTATTGCTTAGGACCTTGAGAGTCAAGATTGCCATTTCACCTTCCCTATATTTTGAAAGCCTAAATGTTGCCATTTATTTTTCATATGGTAGATAACTGCTAATTGTTAGTTTTCTCAAAACTTTCCAATTTTAAAGTTTTACCCAAAGGTTGCTAATTCCTATAATAAAGCTTTAGTGCTAAGTTGCATACCATTCCTTTTACTGATGCCATATTCTGGCTAATGTCAATCTATTTTAGGGGAGATCTCTATGCAAAAAGGGTTCATGAAGCAGTTCATCAAATTAAGAACAAAATAGAATAATAATATTCACTTGGAAATATTTCACAAATGAAACGACTGAACCAGTTTTTTCATTAGTAAGATTAGTGAAAAATAATTGCTTACAAATAAAAGTTCAGTTTATTTTGTAGTTATTAGTAATATCACTAATAATAAGTGCATAAAAATTCTAAATAGTTGTAAATTTATTTTGTTTTTGGCCTTTGATGAACTAATTTTCTTGAAAATATGATACAGTAAAGAATATCATTATTGCGAGAAATACATATTAAATTTTTTGAAAAAAATGAGTAGACATTTTGTGTATATAACTTCATAATCTAGAAAGTCTTCCATTTATTAATTAATTTTTGCATATAAATAATATATATAACCAAGGTTTATATATATATATATATATATATATATATATATATATATATATATATATAATATATATATTCAGTACTCAGAACATTAAAATTGTACCCTGTTACAAGGTTCTCTGCCACTGCAAGAATAAAAAAAAAGTTGGTTCATGTAATTACAATTACAACAGAGAAGTGTATTAAGTTCTAAAACTTAATTTTTGTTGAGTAGTTTTGTAGTAGGATATGCTTTGCAAAAAATAAAATGTTCTTCAAAGATTACTTAATATTTATTGGAATATCCTGTAGTAAGTCACTCCAGAATTTTACTACCATACTTTATTAATAATTACTTCCTAAACTGACAATATTTTGTCTAGTTTGATTTTAAGGTTGTGGACTCATAGCTCCAGTCTTTAAGCTTTCCTGTTGAAAAGGCTCCCTACATTTATTTGATCTCTGCGCTCTCTTTCCTGTTGAGAATAATTTTATTTGTAGGATTAAACCCTGAACATATTTAACTCAAGAGGGTATGGGCACTAAACAGTACCATAGTATACACCTCTTATGTTTGGAATTTGGAAATGACCATGGAATAATGGTAAAGATGCTAATTTTTCCTTTGGGAAATGCATTTCCTGTTTTAAAAAAAAAAAAATGTATGCTAGTGCCTTTTTCAAAAACATTGTTTTTGTCATTTGGCAAGTTAAAACTTCCTTGTCATTTTTTATGGTTTTTGCACCTGTTTTCAATTTTGAATGCAACTAACAACATCAGTACTTTCAGTAAATTCTTTTTGGTGGTGTGCATTTTTTTTGGTTTTGTACATATTGTGCTGGAGACAAAAGTGAAAATTGAAAGCACACTGCACCACAAGATACCATAAAAATTAAAATTAAACGTGAAAAATGAAATTATTGCTTGGTATTTTTATAAAAGTTAAAATAGGTTATTTTTAAGATGAGGTGAAAGATAATTTTGATCAGGTGATAGTCTAATTCAGATTGATTGTGTATATTTGAGTGACTGGTGGCCCTAGTTCAAATCTTGAGCATGGAGAAGTAAAAAATACCAGACTAATATCTGAATATGTTTATATTTAATATATTGATTCCACTTTCAGTTAAATGTCATTAAGTTGACAGAAATAGCAAGGGAAATCACTACCTATATCAGTCACTGTAAGTTGATAGTTTATTTAGATAGATTTACTGTTTTTAACAAATGCGAGTTTTAAAGTCTAAATATATAATTTTTAATGCATAGCTTATATTTAGTTACATTTTTAAATCTGAACATAACTTTAGTTTTGTGGACTACCATACTTTAGGAGCCTAAGTTCTATAACAGTAGCAATGACTGACACCAGTCAGAGAGTAATTGGAAGTGGTGGGAGGTATGTTTTGTTATGGTTTGGGCATTTACTGAACCCATTTGTTTTTATATGTTCATATAAACTAGATATAACTCTAGCAGTTGGGCATCTGTATAGCATTCATTTGCCTCCAGCCATTTCTCTAGGATTAAAATTTTTGACGTACTCCATTTTATTAATTTATTAAGAGTATTTCATTTTCTGGTTTTCTGGTATTTTATTTACCTTAATTAACCTCAAATTCTTTTATTTTTTAAAACCTTTTTATCTTATTCAGGATCACCACACAGTACCTTAATATATGAAGTTTAACTAGGATCAGTTAGTTAATTTCAGAACTTGACTATTCATAACATATAAATTTTTTTAATAAAATGTTGTTTTCCTTTAAAACTTCTCACTGGCTTCAGGAAGGTTGGAATCCAAATTTGGGGATCAGTTTCTAGGTACTTGTGATGGTTATACTTTATTTTATACAGTCCTTCCTTATCACATTTTAATGGTGGTGTGCTCATTTTTTTACCATTGTGATACCTGTTCCTGGCCCTCTTACTAATAATGCATGGTTAGGTCAGTATGTAGTTATTTCAGTGTGTGAGTAATGTTGATTTGCCTCATTAATAAATCCTAAATATTCCCTTCAAATCATTAGATGATCACTGTTTAACGACTTGTACAGTAGTGTTGACAAAGTAGTTCGTTTCATTTGAAACTTAGCCTCTGAATAAATTTCCCTTTCAATGTTTTGTAGCGTAACTGTTGGTATTTTATGGAGAACACTGAAACCTCTCATAAATGGTGTACATTTGGTTCACTAAATACTGATGTTTTAAATTTTCAGGATAATTTGAAATAACTACAAAGAGTGAAGATTGAAAGAGGTATGTATAATACCTTGCTTAAAGTAGTCCTTATTCTAGGCTGTGTCAAAATCATTAATAAGCTAAGTACAGTCATGCCCTGTGGTTTGTGCAGGTTACATTCTTGGAAATGTATGTGAACTGCAGAGGTTTTATTACGTATTTCAATGGGATAGGGAAATTGTTCACCAATCTGAAATTTTTTTTACATAAATTAAATGAAAATTTAAAAAACTATGTATGGTACTTACCAATCAGTGTGTGTTACTAATGTACTCACCAACCAATCAGTGTGTGTTACTAATGTACTCACCAACCAATCAGTGTGTTACTAATGTACTCACCAACCAATCAGTGTGTTACTAATGTACTCACCAACCAATCAGTGTGTTACTAATGTACTCACCAACCAGTGTGTGTTACTAATGTACTCACCAACCAATCAGTGTGTGTTACTAATGTACTCACCAACCAATCAGTGTGCGCTACTAAGGTATACTCGCCAGTCGGTGTGCGCTACTAAGGTATACTCGCCAGTCGGTGTGCGCTACTAAGGTATACTCGCCAGTCGGTGTGCGCTACTAAGGTATACTCGCCAGTCGGTGTGCGCTACTAAGGTATACTCGCCAGTCGGTGTGCGCTACTAAGGTATACTCGCCAGTCGGTGTGCGCTACTAAGGTATACTCGCCAGTCGGTGTGCGCTACTAAGGTATACTCGCCAGTCGGTGTGCGCTACTAAGGTATACTCGCCAGTCGGTGTGCGCTACTAAGGTATACTCGCCAGTCGGTGTGCGCTACTAAGGTATACTCGCCAGTCGGTGTGCGCTACTAAGGTATACTCGCCAGTCGGTGTGCGCTACTAAGGTATACTCGCCAGTCGGTGTGCGCTACTAAGGTATACTCGCCAGTCGGTGTGCGCTACTAAGGTATACTCGCCAGTCGGTGTGCGCTACTAAGGTATACTCGCCAGTCGGTGTGCGCTACTAAGGTATACTCGCCAGTCGGTGTGCGCTAATAAGGTATACTCGCCAGTCGGTGTGCGCTACTAAGGTATACTCGCCAGTCGGTGTGCGCTACTAAGGTATACTCGCCAGTCGGTGTGCGCTACTAAGGTATACTCGCCAGTCGGTGTGCGCTACTAAGGTATACTCGCCAGTCGGTGTGCGCTACTAAGGTATACTCGCCAGTCGGTGTGCGCTACTAAGGTATACTCGCCAGTCGGTGTGCGCTACTAAGGTATACTCGCCAGTCGGTGTGCGCTACTAAGGTATACTCGCCAGTCGGTGTGCGCTACTAAGGTATACTCGCCAGTCGGTGTGCGCTACTAAGGTATACTCGCCAGTCGGTGTGCGCTACTAAGGTATACTCGCCAGTCGGTGTGCGCTACTAAGGTATACTCGCCAGTCGGTGTGCGCTACTAAGGTATACTCGCCAGTCGGTGTGCGCTACTAAGGTATACTCGCCAGTCGGTGTGCGCTACTAAGGTATACTCGCCAGTCGGTGTGCACTACCAGGTCATTCCATGTCAAATCAGACACATAAGGGCAAAAAAAATGTCAACTATCTCCGATTTTATTTATACTTAGTACACTTAAGGACCCTTATGAGAAATGTAGATACCCAAAATTTCAGACCTCTGAGACCTCAGGGTGCCGAGATATGAGGTCACAGAAGTTGATGTTTTGACCAGATTTTTTCAAAATTTAATATATCTAAATTGTTATATCTCGGCTTCTACTAGACCGATGTACTTCATTTTTGTGTCATTTTAAAGCTTAAAAGGAGTAGAATCTTTTGTCTGTCTCAAAATATATCCCATAAATGATTCACAAAAAAGTTATAGAAGTTGAAAATATTTGAACTTGAGTAAAAAAAAATATATAATCTCTGATGTTTTTAATTTTTTGTCTCAAGATACCCTTTTCCAAGTGCAATATTGTGTAAAAATTTCATTATTCTCTGGCAAATACTTTAGAAAATATATCACTTTCAGTGTGACAAATTAAAAAAAAAAATATGAAAAATTGTTGCTGTTCCTATGGAATGATGTGGAGTAACTTTTATTTTTGAAAGTATAGAACTATGACAAATAAAGAACTAATTGAGAGCTGTAAATTTGACATGTCCTATTAGGTATACCTATTTTTGTATCTGTTATTTGTATGCAAACATTAACTCCTAGTACAAATAACTGTTTTATGTGTACATGTACTTTTCTCTTTTTTTCAGATCTTTTAGGAAACTATAAAATAAATCATCTATATGTAATATATTCAGAAATTCCTAGCCAGGTACCTATTCTATTTCAATTAGGAAATTTTGAAATGGATTTGCTTAATTTTAAAAGAAAATGTGCTGATCCTTTCAATGAGCATCAAGGGAAATGGCGAACTAAGCGACTAAGAGTAGTTCCACCTGAAATAACACCAGTACACATTTGAAAACTTGTTGATCAATTTTTACAAACTAGTTGGTGATTCTATTTAATTTGAGTGTGCTGATCTAAAAAATATAGTTAGTTTTTCCCTATCGCATATGGTTTTCTTACTACAGGGTGTGTCATAAATCCCCCATTTATCCCCAAATGTGAACCATCTTATCGAGACCAACATTGGATTGCACATGCTAAACCATAAATTTTGTCGTTATAGACTACAGTAATGCTTACATAATAATGCAGGGTAAATATATATAACAACCAGTCCCGTTCCCAGCAAAATACTCTCTCCCCTCCCATCAATGGGTGGTTAACATTTGGAGACAGATGAGGTATTACAACACCCCTTGTAGCACGAAATCTTTAGGTGATAGAGTAAAACCTAATTAAAGCAGAATTAAATAGCTCCTAGCTCTTGGACAAGCATATTGCTTGTTCATGAAAGAATAAAAAAATAACAAAGAAACAAAATATATTTACCTTCTTTACTCGCAAACATTTCGGGACTTATTCCAAAGACTTAAGACTACGAAGGTAGATCTGACTAATGATGACTAAACTGGTGCTTCTTTGATGTTTTCTTATGCTGTGCGTTAGGCTGATCTCATTGCAGACACCAGCAGTAATCCACCATCATATTTGTATGCCATCTTCCTTGATATCTTCTTTCCATAGTTTTGATGTCCTGGTGAAATCATTCCCCTTGCTTCTCACTGACATCTCCGATATTTTCGGGAAAATGGTCAAGATGCGAAAATAAGAAGTGAACTTTCAGGCTAATGTTGCAGCCTAAGGTGCAAAACTTTTTAAGCATATTTTCCACCAGTCTCTCATAATTTTGGCTTTTGTAGTTTCCCAAGAAGTTTTCAACATCTTTGAAACTAAGCCATGCTTCTTTTTCTTTATTGGTCATTGTGTTCAGGAAATGATCGTCTGTCAATAACTTTCTAATCTGAGGACCTATAAAAACACCTTCCTTTATTTTCTCGTAGCTAATCTTTGGATATTTTGAACAAATGTACTTGAAACACTCACCTTCTCTATTCAATGCTTTGACATACTGCTTCATCAAGCCTAACTTAATGTGCAAGGGTGGTAGGACAATTTTATTTGGTTCAACTAGATGTTCATGTAAAATGTTCTTTGATCCTGGGGTAAGATTCTCTCTAGGAGGCCAAGTTTTCCTCTTCCAGTGCTGGTCACGTGCTCGACTATCCCATTCGCAGATGAAACATGGCATCTTAGTGTATCCTGATTGCTGCCCAAGTAACATGCAAAGGACTTTGAGATCCCCACACAATATCCATCTGTGATTTTGATACTGAATTTTTTCTAGAAGCAGTTTCATGTTATCATAGGTCTCTCTTAAATGAGTAGAATGGGCCACTGGGATTGATGCATATTTGTTACTGTTGTGCAGTAACACTCCTTTTAGACTGGTTTTAGAGGAATCTATAAACAACCTCCAGTCACTGGTTTGGTATTCGATGCCTAGCTTGCACACTAATCCTGTGATGTCCTTGCAAAATACCAAGGGATCATCATCATCTTTGAAAAAAGGCACAAAGTCTTTCTCATGATTTCTGTACCAAGCGAAGCATGTGTCGGATGCCAATAAATTGTTCTCCTGCAATCTAGACCCCAAAAGTTCTGCAGAGTCCTTAGGCAGATTCAAATCCCTGACTAAGTCATTTAGTTCGGCTTGGGTTAATGGTTTAGGAGGATCTCGGTCAGCTGTTGGCTGTTCATAAACATCATCATTGTCTGGATTTGGAGCTGAATCAGAATCTGAATTGTATTGATCCAGACTCTCGGGTGGGTGGGGAATAGGAACTTCTGAACCATGGAGTACTGGCCTTATTGCAGATGGAAGACTTGGGTATTGAAGGCTCTCTTTATTCTTTGCATTATAACCTTTAACATTGCAAGAACAAAAGTAGCAGTCGTCGGTATGGTTTCTAGGCTCACGCCATTCCATAGGGATCCCAAATGGCAAACTTTTCTTTTTACCTTTGCTCCAATTCCTTAGTGCCACAACACACGTAAGACAAACCTTGTGTGGAGCCCAACTTTTGTCTTGATCTCTTAATTTAATTCCAAAATAAGCATGATAAGCTCTCTTAATGAAGGTCGTTACATTTGTCCTTTGTTTTACAACAACATACTGACCACAAATATAACAAAATATGTCTGGACTATGGGTACATCCTCTAGAAGCCATTATTAAAATTTTAAAGACGTAATGTTAGAATTATCTCTCTGAAAAATATGAAAAAATGAAATTAATTAAAGATAAAAAAGGTAAAAAAATACAAAATGCCCCAAAATTGTTTTGCTAATAACTTTAAAACTGTGGGTGATAGAAAAAAACTGGTAGCATTTTTTAATTCAGCGCAGCGAACTGCTTCAGAATCACAACTCAAAATAAAGAAATCAATTTTCATGCAGACTGGTGCAATCGTTAAGTGGCCTGATCTTCAATTAACTGCAAATCATAGACTATGTAATCCGTGCAGAATTCTTGTTGATAAAATACACGTCTAAAAATTTTGAAAAAGTTTGTGCTTTGGAGATAAAATGTTTCTTATTATGGATTTTGTGGTGTTGAAAATGAATATGACCATAAAAACAGTCGATTGGCTACAGTTTCCAAGAAAATTTAAGTTACACATTTTGCGTATATGTATACCATATATTAGTAACATACCTGTATAATGCAGTCACTTATATTGATTCAACCCATCGCTTCTTTGCTTGTCTCTTGTACTCAACTTCTGGAGCATCTCTTGTTATTGTCCAGCAGTAGTCTGCTAACGTTGATGGACTCCATTTCCCCTGGTAGCATTTCTCCATCGCTGAGATATCCTGGTGGAAACGTTCACCATGTTCATCGCTGACTGCCCGCAGTTGGCTGGAAAAAATTCCAGGTGTGAATGGAGGAAATGTATCTTTAAAGACATATTGCAGCCCATTTTTTGATAGGACAATGGCAGGTTTTCCACCAGCTCCCTGTAATTGTCAGCTTTGGTATTTCTGAGAAAATTGGTTGCTACTAACTGGAAAGCATTCCACGCTGTCTTCTCACTACCACCTAGGATATGGTCGAACTCCTCATCTCTAAGAAGCTCGCAGATCTGTCAACCAACAAATACACCCTCCTTGATTTTTGCTTCACTGAGCTTTGGGAATTTACCACCGAGGTACTTAAAAGCTGCCCCCGTTTTATCCATAGCCTTAACAAAATTTTTCATGATGCCCAGTTTGATGTGTAAGGGTGGTAACAAAATCTTGCTTGATTCTACAAGTGGAGGATACTGAACATTTTTTGTTCCAGGTTCCAATGAGTGTCGGAGTGGCCAATCCTTCTTGATGTAATGAGAAGTCCTAGCCCGACTATCCCATTCACACAGAAAACAGCAATACTTAGTGTAGCCTGGCTGCAGTCCAAGCACGATAGCAACAACTTTAAAGTCACCACAAACCTGCCACTGATGTTTGTCATAGTTTATACAGTTCAAAAGTTGCTTCATGTTGTCATATGTTTCCTTCATGTGGACTGCATGACCAACTGGAATTAATGGCAATACATTGCCAACATGCAACCAAACAGCTTTTAGACTCAACTTCGATGAATCAATGAACAGTCTCCATTTATCAGGATTGTGAATAATGTTGAGAGCTGCCATCAGACCATTGATGTCGTTGCAAGAATGGGACAAAATCTTTTTGACAGTCACAAAACTTACACACTAACATTTTCAGTGAGGAGATTCCACTGCTGCAATCTGGAGCCCAACAGCTCTGCCTTACTCTTTGGCAGTTCTAAATCTCTGATAAGGTAATTTAATTCATTCTGAGTTATCATGTGCGGTTTAGAAGATGTCAAGTTATAAACAAATTCAGGGTCTTGTGAAGTTGAAGGCTCACAAGTTTCGCAGGTTCCTTCATTCTCCTCATCCACTGACTCCAGGGAGAATGAGTGTGGGGGCTCAGGAATGGGTAGTCCTTCACTGTGAGGTACCAGGCATATAGCAGAGGGTATATTTGGATATTGTAAAATCCACTTTTTCTTCTTGCAAATACCTTTCTTGACTGGAGGCACCATGCAGAAGTAACAATTTCTGACATGATCTGTTGGTTCCCTCCACACCATTGGTACTGCAAAAGGCATAAATTTCCTTTTCTGATTCAACCACTGGTGAAGGTTTGTTGCACAAGTATTGCAGCATGTGTGTGGGGCCCAGCTCTTGTCCTGATCTCCAATCTTACAGCCAAAATAAAGGTGATAGGCTTTCCTAATCACGGCGGTTATAGCACGCTTTTGTGATGCAAAAGTCAATTCTCCACAAACATAACAGAAGTTATCTACACTGTTCACACAATTACAAGGTGTCTTTTGTTCAAATTAGGCTGAAAAAAATTGTTTCAAAAGCAAACACTAAAAAGAGTTTGACAAGGGTGCACTGTATGACTTCCACGAATGAACTGATGCTGTGGTGTAATATGTAGATGCCTGTGACACATCAATGCCTTGACTCTACTGCACATGCGCGGTCATTTTTTTTTTTATTTTAATAAATTAATGTAATTACATTGCATTTTAATAATTTTAAATTAGGTAAGGTTAAGTTAGGTTAGTATTCCATTTATATTAATATCAAAAACATTATGGGAAGCAATATGTTAAAATGACCTAATCTATTTTTTAATAAATAATTTACAAATACGTAATGTAATAGATAAATTTAAAATTACATTTTGTTGTATATACAGTATATGTATATATTTACATTAATTTATTAAAATAAAAAAATATAAACGCGCATGCACAGTAGAGTCAATGCGTCAATGTGTCACAGGCATCTACATATTATGTAACAGATGCAGTCCAGTTAGTAGGGTGCAGAGTTGCCTGATACTTTTATATATAGCCAATTGGCAATTTTAGGCATCATTTTCGTATTCAGTGACTCAAAATTAGTAAAGATTGACTACTTTTATTTCCGAAGCATTTTGGCTGTAGACCAGTGATATTAAAAGAAAATACTGAAAATTCAGATAGTGACTCATCTCATCCCTCTGGCTCTGTCATATCTGAAAGACCACTTGAACTTGTGTCATCAGGGTCAGGTTCAAGTTCAGCGTCTCTAACAGTAAATTTTGAATTAGCGACACTGAATAGTTCATTAAAAGAAATAGGAGAGAGTCCAGTTAAAAAACAAAAATTAGATACTCAAAAGGCACATGGACTGAAAAAATTTAAATGTTAAAGCTACGTTCAAAAGAAAAATAGAAGCTGCTAGTGGGAAAACTATAGTTGAAGAGGAAGAAACATCACAGGAAGAAAAGGATTATAAAGAAATTTTAGACCAACTAAAAGAAAAATTTAATGATTCAAGCAATAAAAGAAGTGAAAAAATTAAAATTTTAACAGTTCTGCCCGAAAGCTGGAGTACAAGAAAAATATGCCAAGAATTCAATACTACCAAGCACACTGCATGTATTGCTAAGAAAATGGTAGAAAGTTTTGGAGTTTTGTCAGAACCAAATCCAAAATCTGGGAAAGTTCTGGAAATGGGAATAGAAGATTCAGTTAAAAAAATTTATTTAAATGAAAACATAAGTAGATTAATGCTGGGTAAAAAAGATTTTGTGAGTGTTATTAATGAACAAGGTCAAAGGGAACATAAACAGAAGCACCTCCTTCTCTGTAACTTAAAAGGCATATGAGGCCTTTAAAAATAAATACCCAAGGATGAAAATTGAACTTAGTAAATTTGCCTCGTTAAGGCCTAAACAATATGTAATTGCTGGTGGATTTGGTACGCACTGAGTATGCGTTTGTGTTATCCACCAAAACCTAAAACATATGTTCATTGGGGCAAAAATTGATAAAATTATAGAGCCTAAAATCAGTCACATCCGCCAATTGTTACCTTCCCTAATGTGCAATCCTCCCACGCAAGTATGTTGCCTAATGGAATGTAATCTCTGTGGTGATACCACCTATTTAACCACTTGGCTCCAAACCTTATTCGATGAAAATTATGTTAACAACATTCAATTCAAAAAATGGACCAACACTGATAGGTCAAATTTAGAATTGATGCAGTTGTCTACAGGTGATTACATAGAAGAATTTTGTGAAAAATCGAAGCAGTGTCAGGTAATAATAACAATAATTTAATAACACTTATTGAACATATCATGTATAATTATTACAAAATCATATAAAAATAATATATCTTGATGTTGACAAAATAACCTTGTACTAGAATATCATTTGAAAAATCCAATGAAATAAAAGGCTGAATTTTAATTAGTTTTTAACAAAAAAATAATATATCTACAAGCCCTTCTAAATTCTAATTTACATACTTATTTTCAGATCCATGATTTCCTAACAAATATGCAATCAAACTACTATCAGGATAAGAAAATGAAGTTTCGGCTGTATGCAACTTCTCAGAAAATTATTCAGCTATTCTCATAGATGAAGTTCAGTCGTTCCATTGGAACAACCAAATGACTACTATTCATCCATTCATTCTATATTTGAAGGCCCAAGGAAATCTAAAGAACTTAAATTTTGTAATTATTTCAGAATGTAATGACCACAATGTTGTCGCAGTTCATCTTTTTCAACGCCACCTGTGTAAATTTATAGAAGAAAAAATTCCATTCATAAAATAAATTTTATTTTTTTCAGATGGATGTGCTGCCCAATACAAAAATTGTAAAAATTTCCTTAACCTCTGTTACCATAAAAAGGATTTTAATTTGGAGGTGGATTGGAATTTTTTCACTACAAGTCATGGAAAAGGACCATGCGATGGATTGGGGGGGCACTATTAAAAGATTAGCTGCAAAAGCAAGCCTCCAAAGACCATATGATAACCAAATAATAACACCCCAAAATTTGTTTGAATTTGCTAACTGTAACATTAAAAACATAAATTTTAAATTTTTAACAATTGAAGACCATCAAAGAGAAGAATTTTTAAAAGACTGGAATTCAAAAGCCAAAACTGTTTCTGGAACTCTAAAATTGCATTATGTGAAACCTGTTTCACTTTCATCAATTACTGTTAAAAGATATTCAACATCTAATGAGTCAACAATCATAAAAGTAACTGAGGAAAAGGAAATGATTGAAGAAAATGATATAAATGGTTTTGTTGCTGTAGATTATGATGACCACTGGTGGTTATCATATGTTTTGGAAAAATCAACAGAATCCAGAGGTGAAGGTGTCATTCTTACACCCTCATGGTCCCAATCCTTCGTTTTTCTATCCCCAACATCCAGATATTTTGACAATAAGATTTTTAAGCATTGTCAGAAAAGTTGATGTAATGATGAGAAATGGGAGTGTGTACAATTTAGTAAAAGAAGACATACCAAAAGTCTCTAAATCTCATAAAGAATTACTTCAAAGAAAGATAACCTAAAATACCTATTTAAATTTAGAATGTTCAAATTAACAACCATCTAACCCATGCTATATACCAATAATTTAATGTAATCACTAGCAATTTGCTTTCATAATTTCTCTATTTAATTTCAGATTTAGTCAATAATTTTTCTTTATGTAACAAACTTTAATTATTTTTACAGATTAACAACAACTAAAGGGGATCACAAAATTTTACAAGAAGGCAAGATGTCTCTTTTCAACTGGGCTGATGAAAATAATATTAAATTCAATTCAAATAAATTTGAACATGTTATTCTTCTAGAATAAATGCTAAAATTACTAGAAAGTACCACACTCAAAACAAATTAGTTTTTATATATGTTTGGAAAATTTTAGAAAAAATCTCCCCTACATAGACAAAAATAGGTATACCTATAGGTGCCAAATTTAAAGCTCCAAATTAGTTTTTATTTGTCATAATGCTGTATATACTTTCAAAAAAAAAGTTACTCCACATTTTTCATAGGAATAGCAACGATTTTTCATTTTCATTTTTTTATATTTTTTAAAAATTTGTCACACTGAAAGTGCTATATTTTCTCAATTATTTGCCAGAGAATAATGAAATTTTTACACAATGTTGTGCTTGGATAGAGGTACCTTGGGACAAAAAAAAAATAAAAAATAATAATAAGCGGAGATTTTTTTTTATTCAAGTTCAAATATTTCCAACTTCTATAACTTTTTATGAATCATTTATGAGATATATTTAAAGATAGACAACATATTTTACTTGTTTCAAGCTTTAAAATGACACAAAAATGAAGTAAATCGGTCCAGTAGAAGCCGAGAACCCTAATAACAAATTTTCTCTTAATGAGAAGCCTCCCATTGACCATAATACTCCACATAATGAGTGCAGACCCTCATAATGAGCGCTCAATGAGTGCAGAAAGCAGAACTCATAAAGAAGGTTAAGGTGACTGATGCTACTACGAGAATGGTAAAAGGGAGAGAAGTTATTGTAGAGATGGAGAAGTTATTAGAGATCTGGATTAGGGAGAAACAAATGAAGTGCAAGTGCAGACACAGAGGGAGCTGAGGTCTTTAAGCATGAGTTTGCTGATTTAGTTGAGGAGGAAGGACATTTGCCTCAAGTTTTCAACGCAGAAGAAACAGGTCTGTTTTGGAAGAAAATGCCCAAGAGGACCTACATTACTAAAGAGGAATCCAAACTACCTGGTCACAAACCCATGAAGGACAGATTCACTCTCCTTCTTGGTGGTAATGCTTCAGGGGATATGAAGCTGAAAGCTATATATATATATATACTGTATATATATATATTAGGGTGTTTCATAAATTAAAAGTTTGGAAAAATTTTAATCCACATGGATCCCCTTGTTCCATTTGCTGAGGAGACTGATAAACCGAAGTATTAATTCAATAGTTTAAAGTTTACGGGTCCCCAGTTTGATGCTCTGGCAGATCATAAACGGAAAAAATTAAACAAAAATCTGTCAATGAATTTTTATTCAACAAACGAGTACCATTTCACTACACATTTTCACAAAGATACAAAAAACATAACCACTTCTTGCGAATCATTTGTCCATGAAATCCTTCTTGGTTTTATTCGGGTATTTCGCCCTATGCTGCATCACAGTTTTGAGCAAATACTGCTTCTGCTCTTCGTTCTTCGTCAGAGAACAGTTGAACTCTGGTGAGTGCGATGGCTCTTTCAGCCCGATCGTTGATGACAGAGATTTTGTTAACAGTTGCCGCTGCTTGCTTGAAGCCCTCTACTTCAGTCCACTCGGCAACTGGCTTTTTCAAGAATTCTGTGTCCAAGTCGAATGCATGGAAGAAAGCCATCGTCTTTCCTGTCACGAACTCCACCAGGTGTTTCGAGGCAAGATTCCTGACGTTCTTCCCTTGGGGTCGCTTGAGTTCCTTTTTCGATGCGGGCTTACCCAAACTGATGACCATCTGAGCCTTTTCTTCATCTGCCACATCTGCGTCGAAGAACGCCATGGCAATAAGTCTCTGAGAGATGTACCATAGGTGTCGAGACATGGCTTCTTGCGCAGCGTTAACACACGAATATCCCGACATGGCAAAGGCTTCCGCGTCACGCAGAAATTCCAGATCAACTGCGGCAGTCTTGCTTGAGGTTGCAGCACGAGTCCAACCTCGGATGTAGACGAGGGACACGAAGAGACCTACGGCTGTCAGAGCTTCCAACTCGTGACTCGACATCTTGAACTGCTTCTTCAGTAGAATTACTTTCAAGGAATAGATGGCTATCACCATCCATTGAGCGTGATGGTAAGCGCCAGGGGCTCTGAGAGGGAAATCCACCACTTTTGCTTCTCCCAGGAAGATGAGAACCAACTGTAGCAGTTCCTTGTAGTCATCGCGCTGATGCGACGTGCTCACCATCCCTCTCACCAGCAGGACTGACTTCTCCCTCAGTTCCCTCATGAGTCATTGACTTGAGCAAAATTGTACGGCCGCATGTCCAACCGGTCGATGAACTTCCATTGTGCCTGAAACCTCTTGAAAACGGGTATATCGGGGCCACTTGAAGGGCCGTATGCACGCTTGAAGACGGAGCTGAGGATGACTTCATAGATGTGATGCCGACAGGGGAAGTACATGAGTTCTCTGCCAAGACCTTTCTCAATCAGGCCGCAGGCCGCGATATGAATCCCGGTGTTCGACGCTGTCGTGTCGAAAGACAGATCCCGCACGCGCTCTTCCATCCTGTGTTCCTTGACCAAATCCAAGCAAACTCGCGCTATCTTCTCGCCGGTTCCGGACGTCACCTTAGGAACGCCGAGCAACTTCTCCTTGCCGTCGCCAGAGACGAGGACGGCGATCCGGTCAACGCTCTCCTTCCATTGCTCATTGTCAGGTAGGAGCTTACTGTCCCAATGCAAGACAAGAGGCTGACCAGGACAAACTTCGTCGGATTGATAACTTTCAGCAGCCACCTTCCTGAGAGCCTTGCGTGTGCGGTACATGGTACTGGCAGAAATGGACAGTTCATCCAAGTCAAAACCTAGTGATTTAGCCACTGCAGCGTACGACATAGCTGAATCGCGGTACGAAATATTCAGCCGATCGTAGGTAGTCGTCACATCCTGTGAGATCAGATTCCTGCGTCGCTTCTTGGTATTTCCCTTGGAGGAGGATGGAAAAACTTCCACAGTTGGGTCAACGACATCTGAGTCAGTCTCTGATGAAGTTGAAATCACTAAAGCCCCCGTATCTTCTGCAGCTCCTTGTTCCTTCCTGGCCTTCTCCTGTTGTTCCTTAATCTTGTCTAGCCTCTTCCTTTTCCTAATCTCCTTATAGTGAAGCTTCATGTCAACAGGGCCCATGCTGCAGGAATTTGGATCTTCACGCTGCATGTCGAGAAAGTGGATGTCCTCCTGATTCTTCATCATTTCCTTAGCCTGTGAATGAGCCATGTCCATGATCTCCTTCGCTATTGCCTCCTTGAACATCGCCTCCTTCACTCGGAAGGACTCTGCTTTATGTGACTTGTGCCTCACAAGCCGGTCGTATTCCTTGAGAAGGGATTCCATCTTCCTCAAGGCCGAATCTCGATGCATCATGGGGATTCTCGCTCTCTCCCAAAATATGAGACAGGCATCCAGGCACAGGTTCAGGCATTTAGTACGTCCAAATTTTTGCTCCTTTTGGTGGTAAAAGTACTTTTTGAGTACTTGCAACTGAGTTGGAAGGCCACTTGCTGTGATGTTCGCATCTGTCTGGCCAATAAGAAACACTTCTGTTTTCGCTCTGGTAGACACCTGGAAAAGAAAACAAACTAAATAATTCCACAGAAATAATTTCACATCGTAATTAATTTCATTAATTAAATAAAGAAAAGCAGTAACTGGGACTCGAACCAGTGTCATAGCCGTTTGGCGGCATCGCTCAAGTCGGCGTACACAGCACGTTATCCACTACACCATCTAGGGAGTGGATAGCGTGCTGTGTATGCCGACTTGAGCGATGCCGCCAAACGGCTATGACACTGGTTCGAGTCCCAGTTACTGCTTTTCTTTATTTATAAAACTGATACGTGTACACTACGTTCTCTCTGACAATTCATTAATTAAATAAATTTCAATACCGCAGTAAAATTACATTAATTAGTATCATAAATAATTACCAGCTTAGTTGTCCAATATGCAACAGACTAATTAATTTCATGTAATATTAATAATAAATATCACTACCACAGTAAAATGACAGAAATTAAATAATAATAAATTTCAATACCACAGTAAAATGAGATAATTAGTAGCATATATAATTACCTCCATAGTTGTCCAATAGGCTATACAACACGAACCGAAGTGACGAAGAAAACCGTCTTCACTGCAGGCAGGCGAGAAATGAACTGACAAAAAGTCGTCAAAGTTGGGGACCTCTAAATGCAGCGCGATCTGGTTCAAACTTGCACAAACGTGTTTTCTTGTTCTTTAGAATACGGAGAAACGTGTGGATTAAAACTCCAAGCTCATTTTTATTTTACCCTATAGGTATGAAACACCCTAATATATATATATATATATACATTCAACTGCAAAGAACACGCAGTATAAATAACGTAAAGAACGACGCTTGTATAGGAGATATTCCGCGCAAGGAATATCTCCTATACAAGCGTCGTTCTTTACGTTATATATATATATATATATATACAGGGTGGGCGGAAAGTAGCTCCCTATTTTGGATTGGTAAAAAAATATGTATATTATCCATTTATTTCAGAAGAAATAATATGAAAAGGTAGGCATACATGGTAGGTTTTCTCTAAAATTCAATGTGGGCTCCAACTCTTTCCACCAGCTTCTGGAGCCGCCTAGGAATGGCATCCACTGACTTTAGCAGGAACTCCGGCGGGATGGAGGACATGACTTCCCGAATTCGGTCCTCCAGTTCTTCCAATGTCCTCGGTTTGGTGCGGTAGACTTCTTCCTTTACCTACCCCCAAAGAAAGAAGTCGCACAGTGTCAAGTCGGGGCTCCTGGCTGGCCATTGATGTGGACCACGACGACCCATCCAATGCCCAGGGAAGTGGGCATCCAGCCACTCACGGACAACAAGAGCGAAGTGCGGAGGGGCGCCATCTTGCATAAATATCAGATCGTCAATGTTCTCCCATGTGCTGACAACCGGCCAGACCTCGTTTCGCAACATAGCAAGGTACCGCTCAGCATTCATGGTGTTGCGCAGAAGGAACAGGCCCACAACCTGATCTGAGGTCATACCACACCACACCATTACACTGAACCGATTCTGCCATTTTTCAGCGGTAACCATGGGATCCTCTCCTGCCCAGTAGTGGCAATTGTGGCGGTTGACAAAGCCTCCGACGTGGAACACCGCCTCGTCGCTCCAGAGAATGTTGCGGAAGAGATGGGGCCAGTCTTCATGCCAAGCCAGCATGATTTCCCCGAACTCCATGCGAATGTCGCAGTCCTCGTCCGAGAGAGATTGGCAGTAATGCGGCTTCCACGCACGCCAGTTCAGCTCCTCCTTCAGCACAGTTCGCACTGAGTAGCGGGAGAGTCCACTTTCCCGAGCTGCCTGGCGAGTTGACTTTCGTGGACTCCGTGCGAACATTTCCTGAACTGCCTGCACCGTCTCCTGGGCCCTGGATGTCGAAGGGCGACCACATCTTCGAACATCTGCCACAGACCCCGTGGTCATGAGCTTTGAGTGGCAGTTCTTGATTGTTTTCGGGTCCACTTGGGCACGTCGTCCGTGAATGGCCCGCCACCATCTTTGAACTCGAACGACAGATTGCCAAACTTCGTACCGTGCCGCCAACTGGGCACGCTCCTGCAGTGTTAAACGCTCAGCCATGTTACCCTTCAATCTGAAATGAAAAAAAAAATGAACGTTACAATTGTACCACTTTAGAGAACACACCATAACAATATAACAATACAATCACAATTTATACATAATTTATATGTAATTTAAATTAGGGAGCTACTTTCCGCCCACCCTGTATATATATATATATATATATATATATATATATATATATAATAAACCCATTAAACTAATGTATCTCATAACAAAATTTCCTCTTAATGAGCCATTCAATGGAATGGATTACGTTCGTTAAGAGAGGTACCACTGTATTAAATTTTGAAAAAATCTGGTCAAAAGGTCAACTTCTGTGACCATATCTTGGCACAGGTGTGTGAAATTTTGGGTATCTACATTTCTCATAAGGGTCCTTAAGTGTACTAAGTATAAACAAAATCGGAGATGGTTGACATTTTTGGTGTCTGATTTGACATGGAATGACCCTACCAATGTACTTAGCAATCAGTGTATGTTACCAATGTACTTACCATTTGATGTTTGTTGGAGAACATGGGACATTGCTTTGTTTGCATTTTTGAAAAATGCTGTATATTAGGTTTTTCATTTTAATAATTGTTTTATATTTTAATACTTTATATTTATTTATTGTATTTATTTATTTATTTATTGTATTTTAAAAATGTTTTTATAAGAATACATTTTATTTTTATCCATGACACTTTTTCTGGGGGTAGGTAGTCACTACTGCACATGCATTATGCATTGGCTTTTACAATTTTTTTTTTTTTTTTTTCCAATGAATGCCTTCAGCCTATAGATGTTGGAGAACTTGAGATAATTTTTTTTACATTTTAGAAAAATGTTGTACAATGCGTACATAATATTTGTACACTGTACTTATGTTTTATATTTTTATATTTAGAACTTACCATTACAATTCTGGTGAGTGGACTGCAAAGAATTGGTGCGTGAACTTTGAATGGGGTATCAAAAAATCTTGCGTGGAACTGCAAATGCACAAACTTCAATTGTGTGAACTGCGGGGCATGACTGTATAAAAAACATACCAAAGGTCTCTCCTATGTTGTTTTACTTGGCAGTAAAAGCATTGTCATTTTATTAAGTGATACAAAGTTGTAGTTGTGGTGTCAATAGAATTAAATTATAAACCCTTTATTATCGTAATTCCTGTTAAATCAATTATGTTTTGAGGGGAGAGAGATGTTAGCTACTTCATCAACTTTTTCATCCCAGCTACACAACCCTAATATATAAAGGCTAAAGATTGTGAAGAGTCTTACCCACTTTTGATTCATACAAAGTGTTATGCCCTTAGCTATGCACTACCCAATTGGGGAAAGTAGTAAGACAAAGGACCATTGCGTAACACACAAGTAATCCATTACTGAGATTCAGCTTTTGGCTAAAAGGAAATGAATATCTATGCTTATAGTAGTGCTTATAGCTGACAGTTATTACTTGAATGACTCCAGTTAGGTACAAAACTGTAGTCAGTGGCTCATTTGCCGATTAATTTTACAGGGTGTCAAGTGTTCCTATATTTTTCTATATTTCTTATACTTTTTAGGGCATTCCTAAATTTCCTTTATTTTGGTCTATTATTCTAAAAATTATCCGTAATTTTTAAAACTAACAGATAGTAAAAATATTCCATAATATGAGGTTGACTCGCGTTAATTTTAAATTTTTTTATTTTTAGCACCCATAACCCCTTCATTTGAGGAAAGTTACTTAACTGATATCTGTTTACTTTTCCAAAGTTAATATTTTAAGGTTTTCTGTTTATTTTTTAAATTATAATAGCGTAAAAAACAAATTTTACTTCGTTTGATTACGATCAATATTTAACATTTTCTGGTGCCAAATAAAAGGGCCATTTTTGTCTGAATGTAGTTTATACCAAAGAGAAATCTCTGACAATAATAGTCTTGAATGACTAAAACAACATTGGAAGGGTATAAAAATGTGTAGCTGCAACATACGCAACATTTAAACTTTCTCACTACTTGTCCCAGAATGGAGAACACGGTTAATGTGAGAAGTAATTCTAATAAAGCTAATCATAATTTATTGACATCTATGGTAGAAATAATGATGTAAAAAAGTAGAAATAATTTGGGGCATAATTGTACCAGAATCAAATCAAAATCATCAATCGCGCGATGTTGTAGGAGATACCTTCTAAGCCATATTTGCTAATAGTGTCATATCATCAAAATTAACTTAGCTGGAACAAAAGCGTCCTACATAATTTGAGATGGTTATAGTATCTATATTCCATATAAAAAACCAGCATTATAAAAAATCATACGCTCTAATCCTGATAGGAAAAATAAATATAAATCGGCTGTGCTTGTTTAAAATCTGGCATAAATTTCCCAACACTCCGTATGAGAATATGATACAATTGTAGATGAATGGAAAATACATCAATTATCAGAAATTCTGACACGTGAATGATACAGAAAGAGTAGTGTATTATCACTGGAGAGAAATTTTAAATAAGAAAAGCATTGATAGAAAAATGAAATTTTAAAAATTATCCAATTTGGTAAGCACAGGGATCATCATCATAAACAAAACATCACTGAAGAGAGGCCATTTATAATTGATAGTTCAATCAATGGAATAAGAGCCATAAAAGATAGTCATATCTCATCATCCAGGATTCATAAGAATTGGAAAAGTACCTTTACCACTACTTTTGGAGCTGTTAAGTCTTATTCAGATTAGAAATGAAAAAACTACAGAAATAACTAGAATGAAGAAACTATTGAGAAAAAGAGAAAAAATGGCTGAAAAATGAAAATGAATTAACACCAAATTCAGACCCAAAACACAGAATTAAGATGAGTAATTCATATAGATGGGGGGAGGTTGGAGAAGGATTTGTTAATTGAAATCTTTTAATAAAAGAAAACTCAAAACTTATTAACACCCTCAAAGGATAGGATTAAAAGATGTAGGCTGAGCTAGAAGCAGTGGGGAAAAGATGTCAGCACACTGGAGAGTACTTGGATAAATAAAAGGAAAAAGCTTATTTAACCCTTTAACCACGTTTGGCAACTTTATTCACCGACATTTTTTTGTCCTTAACTGCATAAAGTGATTGTAGTCATGGCTGTAAAAAATTTAATGTAATGTTATTTTATATGTTTTGTACATATTTTGTATGTTGTAAGTGTTCAGATTTCATAATGCTCTTCTGATTTGTTTACTGTATATTTACCATTTGTACATACAGTACTATAACTGTTGCATCTTTTTTCAACATGTACTTCTCTCCTCCAGAATGAAGCATTGCAACTTTTTTTTTATACTTTTTGTATATTTTATATTCAAATTTCACATAATATATATATATATATACAGCCAAATGATAACTGAATGAATACACTGTTTTGTTTCTCTTATCTAGTCCAGTATGAATCCAAATAACGTGTGTGTATTTTACTAGAATTTGCCTCAAATATGGGTTGCATTTTACAGGTAAAAATGATTAGTAGCAATATGTAACTAGGTTTCCAGGTAAGATTTATGCCTTTGGGATACATTTTGACACCGAGTTGTTCAGGCAAGTTTATCTGCAGATTATGACAAAAGCCAAAAAAAAATTTTCACATTTTTATATAAAATCAAATTTCTCCTAGATAATCACATTTTTGAGGCATTTTATTGTCAGATATGGATTTCTCATGATCTTTTCATAGTAGAAAAGTAATAGAAAAATTACTATTAGCACTTTCATTTTTTAGTGACTTAATGCACATCCATGGGAATATCACTGAAATTGTATGGTGTGGTTAAAGGGTTAAAAAATGTTAGACAAAATTTTAGAGTACTGTACATTGTCAGCAAGAGGAAATGTATAAACTAGAAACCAAGACTCAAAAATGAACTTGGTGTTGCATAAATTATTTAAACTAGAATGTTTAATGTATATTTTTTAACAAAGTTGATGGTGTGGCTGTACACTCTTATTTTATATGTAGCTACTCATTGAAATTAACCATTTTTGGTTTAACTCCAGTTTACAAAAAATAAATAAAATAAAGGAGCAGTTATATTTTGTTTATAAAATCTGATTATAATCTTTAAGTAATAAATGTATTTTTTCTTTCAATTTTTATTGATGATGAAGCAGCTTATTTTTATATATAGATATTAAATTTGCGCGTAGAAGATTCTTTTTATTACTGCTTCTAACAGCTACAGAATTTAGTATTGTTTGAGCAATTAATGTACAATTATTGTAGTAATTCCTCTTCAAATGATTCCTACTTTAAACATAGACAGGTGTTATAGTGATATAGCATTGATACTAAGAGAAGTAGGAAGGTTTTTCATTAAATCCTTAACCATTATTATTATTATTATTTATTATTAGGCTAATAAAGCTGTAGCCTTAGGCCCTCGAGTTCAGGCCCTAATTTTTATATCATAAACCCTAAATCTTTGTCACAAGTTTGGTAAAGTAACATCAAATGTTCCATGTATTGATTCCTCATTTCATGAATGTCAAGCTTGCCACCCTTCCTCTCAAAAAAAAAAAAAATATATATATATATATATATATATATATATATATATATATATATATATTATATATATATATATATATATATATATATTCCCATCTCAACTGAGGGGAGGGATGGGAGAGGAATTTTACAAGGTATCAAGTACCAGCAACTTTTTTTTTTTTTTTAATACAAAAAATACTATATATATATATATATATATATATCAGTAGCGTTTCCATGGTGAATGCAATACATGCAGTGCATGCTTTCTAAAATGTAAATGAATATTAGGTTTTAGAGCAATATTAATATATAAGTAACGATCACCAAATACAGAATTTTTTAACAACAAAATCACTGAAAGATGGATTGATTTTCCATGACACGGCAAAATGAGCATTATTGTCCCATCCTTATGGCATAAAATTCCATCACAGCTTCTTTTCAGAAGAATTGGTGCATTGGCTTCTTGCCAAAACCATACTAAAATGAAACTTATTTGTTCGTGAAATAAACAAGTTTATTGTTTATCTCGAGTATGTTCACTTAATTTTAGTCCTTTTAACCACTGAAACCTTAAATATTGCATGTCAAATATTTAAAAGTCAACTATTCCTAATAATTCATATTCTAAATAGAATCGATGCAAAATTTGATCTTTGTATAATAGAAAATAGGTTTTATCATTGAGGAATTCATCATTTGTTTGAATGCAGTTTTTTATTCCATTTTTGGCTGTTTCAAAAATGGCTGAGGACAAATGGAAACTAGATAGATTTCTTAAATAGAATTTTTTACTGTAATATTTGTTTCTTCATACATTACGCACTAATACATATTGGTAAAAGTGTTTGAACAATTGATAAATTGAATTTTAAGGAAAAAGTAATTTTGAAAAAAAATGTGTCCCTAACATAAAATTATTCCTATGTGAAAACAAGCCTGTCAGTGCGCAATTGCATAATGTGCTGGTTTTCCAGAATGCATCCCGCGCATTATAGCAAGGCTGACTGTATACTGATGAATCCTGATCCTGGATTGAAATTTTTTTAATCCTGGGATCCCAATACCACTTTTAGACATAAAAAATGGTCCTATCACATAAATTTTTTGATAATCTAATACTAAATAAATACTATTATTATTATATAATTATACAATATAGCTTAATGTCATTTAAAGGACTCATCCCATTGAATGATAACCGTGAATTTCTTTGTAATTTTAATAAATAATACCACATTATGTTCATTTGCAGCATCAGATTGCATTCTAATGATGGAAAGCATTTACAGTGGGGGAGGGTTAATACAGGGCTACAAATGATTCTGACTACATTGTGGTCAGTGTTGTAACTCTGTTTCCTGTCAATTGGCGAAGTTAAGTGACATATCAGGTCTGGATAGTAGTTGGATGGGAACTATCCTCCACATCCAGATTATGTAGTGCCCCGTGGTTCAGATCCCACACAAAGTTGTGGGTCCCCCTCCATCATATAGCATTAGATGTGGAGGAGGAAGTTAAACAACCCCATCATTACATTTTTCCTGGGTGGAATGATTTTATTGCTTCCCTGTAAAGGCAATCAAAAGATGTGTATGATATAGGTGTCTCATTGGCCAATTGAGAATTGGTCCAGATTACGTGAATATAAGCAGAAGTAGGGCTCAGTATAGGGTAACCATAAGGAGGTGTAAATGGGGAAGATTTATTTATTCCCACTTCAAAATCAGTTTGTTTTTAGAAGGTCCCATTCAACTGGTGTGTGTATTTAAATATACTGACAGTAATTCAACAATTATATGATTCTGTGAATCACAATATTCTATTCTAAAAATTTGGAAGATAGGAATATTCTATTGTATTAAATATATATTGAAACTTTCGTACACTTGCTAAACTTTTATGGTTAGACAGGACACTGTGTTATCAGTGTTTTGATTCTTCATTTGGAGTTTGACAAGACTTTGCTTCCCCTGTTTTAATGTGTTATATTGATGGCTTAATTGCTTCTCATAATTAGGGGTGTACTGGCTAACAGATTTTACTATTCAGCTGGATATTAAGAAAAATATCTGGCCAGATATCAGATAATTCAGAGACTTTAAATCCCCCAACACTGAACCTTTAGTAAATGCAAAAAACTTCACTTTTTTCTACGTGAAGGTCAAAATATGAAAATAAAAACCCACTCTAATAGACAGAGTTTATTTCCACAATAGTTTCGATGCCCACTGGCATCCTCCTCCCGAGGAGGATGCCAGTGGGCGTCGAAACTGTCGTGGAAATAAACTCTGTCTATTAGAGTGGGTTTTTATTTTCATATTTTGAACCTTTAGTACTTAAGGCAGCATTTCTTCATGCTACTATGAAAGTACCAGTAACAGTATCACAAGTTAGTCTGTTTTCACAAGTAGAGCTGGGCTATTTGTTTTGTTCCTATACTGTTTCTCTACTACTATATTTCACAGCTACCCATAATGCTAAGGGAATGGTGATATGAGTTAATGATGACATCACCATTCTTCACGTCTCCTCCCTCACCTCCTGCACCCCTTCCTCCCGAATCTGGAACAAGATTTGGAAAATTTCCAGAAAATCTACTTTTCACCCTTCTCCTGTCCTCATGATCGACGGACACCCAGTGTCCTCTCCTACTGCAGTGGCTGAGTCCTTGCCCTCGACCATAGCCTCCATCTCCCGATGCGACCAAGTACTGTGATCCTGCCTTCCTCCACCGTAAGGCTTTGCTTGTTCACCCCTCTCATCTTTTTCAGACTCCCAATAATTTCCCCTACAACTGCCTTTTTCCTATGTCAGAGCTGAGATTGGTGTTAGCTTCTTGCGGCAACTCTGCTCCCAGCCCTGATGGCATTCATTTTGAAATGGTTTGCCACCTCCACCCTTCAGTTTCCTTCTTTCTCCTCACATTCTATAATTGGATCTAGGTAGGGGGCACCTTTCCCTCCTGTTCGAAGGAAGCAGTGGTGCTCCCCTTTCCTAAACCTGGTAAGGACCAGACATCTCTCAATTACTGCCCAATAGCCCTCACTAACTTGCTTTCCCCTATACAGACTGGTTTTCGCAGGGGCCGTAGTACCACTGACATTTTAGCTCAGTTGGAAACTGCGGTTGGTGTGTCATTTGCAGAGTGATGTCATCTTTACGCAGTCTTTTTTTACTTAGAGAAAGCGTATGACACCACCTGGCAGTGGTGGATTTGCCAAAAACTTTATCGTTTGGGCTTTCAAGGTTTTCTCCCTTTCTCCAACTTTCTGACTTCCCATTCCTTTCAGTTCAGGTAGGTACCCCTCTCTCTTCTGTGCATTTGCAGGAGGAGGGAGTCCCCCAGGACAGCATCCTGAGCATCATTTGCTTCGTCTTGGTGATCAATGACGTGGTGACAGCTCTACCCCCAGGGATTAAGGCCACCCTTTATGTTGATGATCTAGCCATATATTGCTCTGGCTCCCAATCTGCCTTCCTTGAATGTATCCTCCAGTGGGCCCTGGATTGTTTCCAAATGGGTCACAGACCACGGGTTCTGATTTTCCCCTACAAAAATGGTGGCAATGCACTTTTCCCACCACTGCTGCTGCACTGCCATTCCCTCTCTCTCTCTCTCTCTCTCTTTATGGATCACCAGTCCCCATTGTGCTTGAAACGATTTCTAGGTCTCCTTGATTCCTGCTTCTCCTGGATCCCCCATTTGAAGTCTCTGAAGGCTTCGTGCCCTCAGACTTGTACCCTTCTCAAGTTCCTCTCTCATACTGACTGGGGTGCTGACTGCCATACTCTTTGGTGGCTCTACCACTCCCTGGTCCAAAGTAAGTTGGATTATGGCTGTCAGGCCTATTCCTCTTCTCCTGCCTCTGCCCTGCACATGCTGGACCCAATTTGCTCCTTAGATGTGTGCATCAGCACTGGTGCATTCCAATCTTCTCCAATTGTCAGCCTGTATGCAGAGAGTGGCCATCTCCCATTGGATGCCCATCATACCTTGGAGGGTTTCAAATACCTTTTTCATGTTCGGCAGTTCTCTCCCACCCTGGTCTTCCAATCCCTCTTTGGTCCTTCCACTGCGGCATGCCTTGACCATCATCCCCACTTGATCTGACTGTTTGGTCTCCAAATGGCTCCCATCCTGTCTTCTCTGCGGGTGGAGGGGCGAGTGCTCTCCTCTCCCCCCCCCTCCAACTACCCCCCATGGACCATTCTTCCTCTCTGTATCTGCTCCCTCCTTTCTACTGTACCAAAGTCCCAGTTCCATCCATCCGCTCTTTGGCAACTATTCTTATCCCATTCCTCTTCCCATGCTGATTCTATCCCAGTGTTCACAGAAGGCTCTCCCTCTCTGCTTGGAGTGGGCTGCATGGCCATCTTCCCATTGGGAACTAAATCATTATCCCTCTTCTGAGTGGCTTCTATATTTATAGTGGAACTATCGGCTATTCTTTTGGCCCTTCGGCTCCTTTTTCAGCTTCCCTCTACATCATTTATTATTTATTCCAACTCCCATAGTGCTCTTGAGGCCATGTCCTCTCTTGTCTCTCCACACCCACTGGTGCGGCAGATACAGGACTGGCTGGTCCTTCTTTCATCACACCGTAAGGTAGTCGCCTACTGTTGGGTACCTTCCCACATTGGTATTCCAGGCAATGAATGTGCGGATGCCACAGCGAGGGAGGTGACCTCCCTGCCTTTCGACCCTGATATGCCTCTCCTGGCATTGGACTTCACAAGGGTTTTCCAGGAGGCATTCCTTCGGTGGTGGCAGCGCCAGTGGGAGGATGTATCTGAGAATTCCTTGAGGGTGCTGAAGCCCACGATTTGACAGTGGCCTTCCTCCTGCCAGTATGTGCCAGTGGGAGGATGTATCTGAGAATTCCTTGAGGGTGTTGAAGCCCACGATTTGACTGGCCTTCCTCCTGCCAGTATGACTGACAGTCAGAAACTGTTCTGATGAATCTATGCATTGGTCATACTTGCCTCATGCATGGGCATCTTATGACAGGAGATTTTGCCCCCTCTTGCCCATGTGGCATCCCTCTCTGTTTCACATTTGGTTTTGGTTTGTCCTGCCTTTGCCATTGCTCACTCCCAGTTCCTCCCTTTTTGCCCTTCAGGCTCCACCCTTACTCTTACTATGTTGTTGGGTGACTCTACACCAGTACCTAAGGACACTCTTTTCTCTTTTCTTCATCAAACTGGCCTTCTACTCTCTATTTAATGACTTGGGTGTAATTTCTTCCTCCCTTTGCTGATCATAGTGTTTTTCCTTTTCTCTCTCACGACTTTTCCTTAACTGTTGCTCCTTCAAATTCCCCCTTACCCCATCCCTTGTGCTCTCTCTTTCCTCTAGTTTCAGCATGATATGACCTTAGTAGTTGAAGCACCAGTGAAACACTGCTATTCATTCATTCCATCCAGCATTGCCACATCTAGAGAAAATTCTGAATTTCAACAAACTTTGATGGAAAACTGAATTTAAGATATTTTCACACGAATTTTGACAATTAAGAAAATGCATAGAAATATATAAATAATACCGTAATATATTAATAATAAAAAATTAGTCTCAATAGACAAATTTTGTCTGCTTCAAAAGTGTTCCCCTAGATTCAAGGATTAGGATGTTCTCACCTGTTTTGTATGTCAACTTAAAATAAATAGCGTAGTTTCATGTAAAATGTGACTCGCTTCATTTAGTTTAGTATCCAGCTATCTGGCCAGATAGGACAAGTATCCAGCTGGATACCGTACCTTATATGGTGCACCCCTACTCATAATGAGGTAAGCTTGGGATGTTTTATGGATGACATGAGAGTAAATAACTAGGTTAAAGATCTGTATCATATAAAAATTTGTGAATTATATTCAGAACCAAGATATTAATTTTTGTTAATAAAACTAAGATTATGCAATTCCATCCCAAAAGCTCAAATCACTTTAGCCAATTTCAAAATGAAAGGTGACCAAATAGAGCAAGTACAAAAATTTAAGCAGGGCTGGTTACCAGCAATATATGTGATACATGTTCATACAAGTTCAGCAATATAAGTTCATACAATAAATTTTAACTCAATTGGTACTGGTATTTTGTATTTGTGACTAAGTGGTACTGACATTACCAACTTTCCAAAATGGTACTGGTACTAGTTGTGGTACTGGATAATAGTTATACGGCCTACAAATACTTTATACATCTAGAATCTACTTTTAATATTACAAAAATGAAATACTATTTTTATATATGCAGAAAATTTTTTAACCTTCTGTCAATTTCTGATCACTGTAGAATCTATCTTTAATATTGCAACATGAAATATTAGCTCTTTCTTGTATATACATAGGGTAACTAAATAATTTTTATATATGCATAACAAAATAAATTTTTTAACCTTCTGTCAAGTTCTGATCACTGTAGAATTTATCTTTAATATTTGCCAACATGAAATACTAGCTATTTCCTATATATATATATATATATATATATATATATATATATATATATGCATATGATAACTAAATAAAATTTAGTTATCGCTTGGAATCATTTAACTGATATTAGAAAAAAAATTGTCATCTTTAGTTAAGTCCATTAGACTTTAAAAACAAAATGTTATTTAAGGAGATTTCTGATAAAGATGACTTCAAATAATTGAGAATTAAGTGCGTTGATGAAAAGAGCCTCTTCACACTGACTTGAGTTGGAGACAGGGCAGAAACTATTTGAGCACCTTTTACTAGAGGATTTGGTCATTTGGCTTCAGGTTTTATAAATTCAGTAATGAAAATAAAGATAGAATAGTTCTTGTAGGGCCAAGAGCATCAAGGAACTTGAGGAAGGTACTTGAAAAGGATCAGGATAGGGTTCGTGTTTTAAGTGAAAATACCAACAGATTATATGGTATACCAGCTGGTTTTAAGAATTACTGGTCCTGGTATTTGAAACTTTAAATATACTGGTACCCAAATCTAAGTGGTGGTTACTGGTATTTGCTACTGGTTCCCAGCCCTGAATTTAAGTATGTGGGCCAAATTATCACCAACTCCATGAGTGACAAATTCAGTGGAGAAAGAAAGGAAAAAATAAAGAGAGCTACCTGAAAATTCCTACATTTTCCCTGTATTTTCTTTTAAGTTACTGTATTTTTGTTATGATACTCCTCTATTTCCTTTTTGAAGCAAAGTTCTTGACACCATGGTTTTATCATAAAACTATTTATAGGTATTGCTAGTATTTTAGTACTGTGGCATGCCTTTGGTCATGCGTATATATACTGTAGAAGTTTACTTGTTTAATTTTTGTAAATTGGTGTTGGTGTATAGTTTTATAGTTTTGATTACATTGCTTAGTGATACACTCCACTGTGGGTTATTTTGGAATAGCCCAGTCATAGTTATTTAATGAATTTAGTCTTAAGAAATGTAAAATCTTAGACTTTGGAGGTGTGTCAGATATTCAAGTAAAGATGAATTTAGAAGTGGCTGCTGAAATAATGAAAAAGAAAATGTGTATAGTTGTAAATAACCTTTTAAGCCAATAAGTATATTTGAGTGAAAGTGCTAAGGCTATGCCTGAAGTGTCTGAGGAAGATGTTGGTTTCTTCACTTATAAATCTCATATTACTGTACTGTCATTGGCTGTTGAAGCATATATTAATTTCTTAACATTTTAGTTTTGATTTCATACAAATAGTTAAATGATCATTGTCGAAAAATAAAATCAACATATAATTTCATTGTGGTTTAACCCTTTTGCTGCGCATGAATGACATCGTCATTCATAAAAAATTGATAATAGGAATGCAACTATGACTGCGTCATTCATAAACTCTATTGCCTACAAACAAGCTCTCATTCTGCATATTCACTTGTTTATCATTCCTATGGTAACTAGTCTTCTGTCTAGTGATTGATGGCAACTTTTTTGCTACTTGAATGCCTGACAGCGTTAATACAAGATAAAAACAGTACTCATCAGGATATCACATCGTAGCATTAGTGTTGCTTCTCTCTCTCAGAAGGATATAGAAAATCTTTTTTGTGAATGATAGTGAGTGTGATTCAATTAGTGATAGTGACAGTGATGAAGTTGTAATTGATATTACTGAATTAGATAATCCTGCCATAGGTGATTTTGGAAATTTGCCTGAAGGTGGGGAAAGTGACTCAGATGCCTCAGGTGATGAAAATGAGCCAGAACCAAAATGAAAAAGAAAATGCAAGGTTGCAGACACCCCTTTGTTCACTTGGAGGGATTTAGGGGAAAGCAAACTCCACGCAGTATAGAACAATTTCTTTAATAATGTGCATTCAATGTACAATGTGTTTTGTGAAGTTTTTCCTGATAAAATTTTTGAACTAATGGTTACAGAAACTAACAGATATGCCAAGCGATATTTGGCTTCTAAGACTCTAAAACCACCTTCAAGATACAAGCAATGGTACCCAACTACCATTGAGGAAATTAAAAAATTCATAGGTTTATATTTGCTCATGGGTATAGTTCATAAGCCTAAGATAAATATGTATTAGGCAAAGGATGAATTCATTGCAAATATTAGATCTATGCACTTGGAATATAGAACTTTGTAAAGAAGAAAAAAAAAGTCATTTTTCTTGAATTCTGTTTGGCAATAGTAAAAGAACTGACAGCTACTTCAGAGCCAGTCCTGGATAAGGTGACTGTTCCTAGGCTAGTTGGGAAGCATTCCATAGAAAAAATAACATCCAAAAAGTCGCAATCCCACAAAAAGATGTCGTGTATGCTACCTTCATGGAATAGTGTCAAAGTTGCTATCAATGCAAAACCTGCTCTGACAAACCTGGATCATGCATCGAATGTTTTGAAATTTTTCATACTGAACTGAACTTCTAAACTACTACTATATTTTTATATTCTAGGATTATCTTAATTTTAAGGTAAGTCACTTTAATTTTCTAATTAAAATTATATACATTAATTAAAATTATAATTAAATTAATTAAAATTATATATGTATATACACTATATGATCAAAAGTATTCGGACACCGCATGGTTTTGGGAAAAATGGTTTTATTATGGCATTTAGTAACCAGTAGGTCCACCCTTTGCTTTTATTACAGCGTCAACACGTCGAGGCATACTTTCCACCAGTTTTCGGTAAGTCTGTGTAGGAATGGCTCGCCATTCCTCTTGCAGAGCTGATGCAAGTGAAGCCGGGCGTGGTGTGTGGTTTCGTATCCGTCGCTCCAGTTCGTCCCACATGTGCTCGATTGGGTTGAGATCGGGGCTCTGAGCAGGCCAGTCTAACAAATCCACCTTATTTTCACGAAACCAGTCCTGCACACGCCTTGCAGTATGGCAGGGAGCTCGATCCTGTTGAAACAAACAATGGCCATCTCCGTAGTATTGCCACAGTGTAGGGAGGGCCGAATTGTCCAGAACGTCGAGATAAACGTCAGCGTTCAGTTCATGGTAGTGGGTATAGGGTCATTCTCTGTCAGATCAACCAGTGCCTAACACCCTCATCTCTCAGATTTTGCTGAAATTTGGTTTATAGGGAGTTTGTGGGCCCTGAATCCATTTCTGAAATTATAAGGTCAATCCGACCAATGGTTCAAGAGATATGACCTCGGGAAATTTGAGGTCACTTGCGAGGTCACTAACATTTGGCGACCCATAACTTGGGTAATAATGGTCACAATTATATAAAAGTATATATATTTAGAATCAGAAAACGACAAGGAATTCAAATATGCAAGTTTTAGAACTCTAGGTTGAAAAATAAAAAAGTTACACTGTAACCAAAATTTGAGGTCACGATTTGACCTCTGGGGTATCAAATGAGAATTTTTTTTTAAATGTAAAAAATGAAGGCATAGGCATTGGCTATTAGAATCAGCAAAAAAAAAGTTTTTGTTTGTTAGTATTTTTCATGTAACTAACATATAAGTGAACACCATATTCATAAGTTGTGCGTCAATTCTACCTATTTTTTCACACTTAAGCTCATAATTTGACCTATAGAAATTAAAATTACATTTTTTTATAGATATAAAAACAAAGGCAAAAAATGTAAAATTGTATTTCACTGCTAATCTACACTGGCAATAATAGTTATAATAGTGAAAGGGGAAGACCTACTTAGAGGATTCATGTGCTAGCCTAATACAATTTTTGCATGCTCGATGCTCTCATCAATTTCTTTTTGTGGAAAAATGTATTGAATTCTGCTGCCTCCTCTTAGGGTAGGACAACTCATTACAGTTAATATATGATGTCCTGGCACTGCACATGAATCCTTGTTTGATGGATAATAATATGCACTTGATCCTGATGACCCAGAGGGATGTAGAAAGTTCACAGTGAAATCATCAAACTCTTCACAATATTCCTCCACAATTCCATACCAAACTTGCATGTCATAAATGCAGCCAACATGCTCTCCTGGTTTAACACATTTTAGGTTACCAAGCATTGCAGGTTCATTAGTAAAATGACTTTTCCTTATTCTTTTCTTTTCTCCAATGCCACTTGAAATGGGATACACCATCAGTTCTTCCTTGTTTAGGGGAACAAATCTATGATATTTCTGAGTTCCAGGAATAGCCCTACTATCCTTGAATCGATGTTCCAACTGTTCTTCTGCATCTTTCAAATCAGCTGTAGTTACAAGAAAAAATTTATCATCTTGCTCAAGTTTTCTTCACAAACTGAAACATGTGTTCTGGTGTAAGAATTTGCCTCTCTGTAGTTCTCTGCAAACTGGCACGAGCAGTAGCTCTTTTCACTGTTCCTCCAATCCCATCACATGCATTTTTGCCATGGGATGTAGCAAAGAAGTGCCATTCACAAGACAGACCAAAATCCTCTTCATGGTAACAGAGATTTGTGAAGTTGTATCTGTTCTTATATTGGCCAGCACATCCATCTGAGAAATAGTGCACCTTCTTCAATTGTGGGCATCTGAATTTAACATATGTCATAAGCTTCAATATGAATGAGTAAACCATTATAGTGTTGTGTTTTATGATGCAGATAAGAAACAGACACTAAAATGGCTAAGTTCCTGGTCTGCAGATGATCTATAATAGATGACAAAAGGGTGAACTGTACACTGTGAATTGTCCCAGTGAAACCCTTGGGCAGCATCCTGGACAATGAAGAATAATTCTCAGAGAAATCACCTACTATAACTACCTCGCTCTGAGGTGGTAGTGTTTTTTCAACTGCTTGAAGTACTGTGATTGTAGCTGAGCAACAAAGTGATGACGAACCATGCGGGATATTTTCATGCTTAGGGATGATAAGTATTCATGAAGTGGCTCCACCTTATCAACCATTGTACAACGGTCAACAGTCACCCATTGCTTGTAAGATATTTCATTTGGAGCTGATTTCACACTGTCAAGTAACTCAAGAAAATCCAGGACACCCTCTTCTCTTGGGCAATCATTGCAAAGTTGCATCATGCAAGTCTCTCTTTCTGTACTGCAGACACTGTAATCCATAAGATCCTTGTATGAAGACCTCTTTCTCCCAATGCAGCCAGCTGCAATTTTGGATTTTGATGGTATGTGCAGACACAGACAGAATGAGTCCCACTACTACTGGCAAGCACACAATATGATGGCCGTAATTTTGCAAATGTGGAAAATCCTATTTTGGGATTCTTTTCATCATTTTTATATAGTTCAAACATCTCTCTTAAATTCCCGAGGACCAATCGTTTTTGCACCTTCATTGCACCTTCAGCACTGATAACTTTCACGCAATCCTTTTGGCCAGGACACATACGACTAACCTCTTCTGACTCATAGAATCTTCTAACTATATCTTTGTGTTCTTCAGATATCACTTTTCCTTTGCTCATTAGTGGAATCTTCGGAAGGATTCCATGTTCTGATTTAAGTGAATGGCTTCTTTTCACCATGTATGTTGTAGTTTGAAAGAAACTAGCTGTTTTTTCAATTGTGTATGGTGAGTGTGTCAATATTTGTAGTTTGTGATGGTGACATTTGCTCTCCAGGAATGACTGTTTCAATTCATTCATTAATTTGTCTAGATGTTTTTCAGATTTAGTTTCAGGTTTTGAAGTATCACTTACCTCCTCGGTAATTTGAACACCATAACTGAGTTCTAGCCTCTCCTTCAGGTGTTTTCTGAGCAGATGATAGCTTACCACGAGCCTTGCGCTTTTTCTGGCTTAATGACAGCCCTTCTGAAAAGAACAGAAAAAAGGTTTCACACACCTGAATATTAGTAATTAATATTAATTATAGTACCTTAAATGCTATATAATTGGCTATATAGTAGATCAAACAGACCTTGTAGTAAAGTATAAGTTATTATATTAATTTATTACTTACTTTTTTTAACTGGTGTTTGGTCCAGAAATGCTAGAACTGGTTCAACTGAAGTTGAAGGATTTTCCTTTATCAAGCAATCACTGTCATTGTCCAGATCTTGAATTGAAGAGATGTTACTCAAGCCACTGATAGTAGATGATTCATTTGAATCCTGCTCAGACTCGTTGTTTTCAGTGGTACTAAGTATAGTGGGGTTTTTCATTATCAGTGTCCAGCAGTTCACACACAACAATGAGTCTTTTTTTCACTCTTCCAGCACATTTTTCAACAAGTACATCAGTCACTTTTCTAAGATTGATTGTTATGCGTTTCTTGTGTTTTTGAATAGGGTCCTGGCAGTATTTCAAGTGCCGAACCATTGTATTTTGATCTGTAAAGATATAGGATTTACAATTAGGTAATATATATTTTTTAGAAAATATATAGCTATACACACTTAATATTATTTTAGGCCTTGATAGTCTCTGAGGCTCATTAAAACACCATACCCACCAGCCACCCACAGTGCTGGCTGGAACTGTACTAACCTGTAGACAAGGAATTTTGCAACTATCTCTGTTGATTCTGCACTTAGACAAGTAGCAACATGTTTCAACAGGTTTGTTTAGGCTACATGTGAGCTTAGTCTTCCCCTTTCACTATTATAACTATTATTGCCAGTGTAGATTAGCAGTGAAATACAATTTTTATTAAATTCTTGGAGCTTGAGGTCAAATTGATAGCTAAGATATAAAAATTCCTTGAAATGACAAGCAATTTATAAATATGGTGTTCACTTATAAGTTAGTTACATGAAAAGTACCAACATAAACAAACTTTTTATGATTGTTTCTATTAGTCAAGAACTCTGACTTTGTTTTTTATATCTATAAAAAATGTAATTTTAATTTCTATAGGTCAAATTATGAGCTTGTGTGAAAAAATAGGTAGAATTGACGCACAACTTATGAATATGGTGTTCACTTACATGTTAGTTACATGAAAAATACTAACATAAACAAACTTTTTTTTGCTGATTCTAATAGCCAATGCCTATGCCTTCATTTTTTACATTTAAAAAAAAGATTCTCATTTGATACCCCAGAGGTCAAATCGTGACCTCAAATTTTGGTTACAGTGTAACACTTTTATTTTTCAACCTAGAGTTCTAAACTTTGCATATTTGGATTCCTTGTCGTTTTCTGATTCTAAATATATATACTTTTATATAATTATGACAATTATTACCCAAGTTATGGCTCGCCAAATGTTAGTAACCTCGCGAGTGACCTCAAATTGCCCGAGGTCATATCTCTTGAACCGTTGGTCGGATTGACCTTATAATTTCAGAAATGGATTCAGGGCTCACAAACTCCCTATAAACCAAATTTCAGCAAAATATGAGAGATGAGGGTGTTAATTTCAATTTTTTTTGGTTGATTTGACAGAGAATGACCCTATAACAACCAATGGGCCGAGCCCTAGCCAGGAAAAACAACCCCATACCATGATGGACCCTCCACCGAACTTCACCGTTGGACGTACACAGTCAGGAAGAAGCCGTTCTCCGGGCTGTCGCCACACCCAAACACGCCCATCAGACTGGAAGAGTGAATACCGCGACTCGTCGCTCCAAAGAATGACCCTATAACAACCAATGGGCCGAGCCCTAGCCAGGAAAAACAACCCCATACCATGATGGACCCTCCACCAAACTTCACCGTTGGATGTACACAGTCAGGAAGAAGCCGTTCTCCGGGCTGTCGCCACACCCAAACACACCCATCAGACTGGAAGAGTGAATACCGCGACTCGTCGCTCCAAAGAACAGTTTTCCAGTCCTCCACGGTCCAGGAACGACGGGAGACACACCAGGCCAAACGATGCGTGGCATTAACTTTTGTAATCAGTGGCTTGTGTACAGCTGCTCTACCATAATAACCGAGTCTGTGCATCCCGTGGCGGTCCTAGCTTACATGACGCCCTGGGCGAACCTCACCTTCAGCGCCACCCCCCCCCCCCCCCCCCCCCCCCCCCTGTTCGCCAACACACACATTCGAATCCCCCCAAAATAAAGGACAGACATAACTCTTTCACAAAATAACTTTTTATTGGACTAATTGTTGGAACTTCAGAACCAAAACAAAGACTCAAATTTCTGAATTTTACAAATCCTTCATCACGTAAATAGAATAACTCACTTAAGAGAATGTAATTATGATACTATGAACAGGAAAAATACAAATTAAATTGCACAACTGCCATAAATAAACTAGAGAATCAAATTTCTAAATTGTACAAATGCTCTATCACATAAATAGAATAAGACACTTAAGAGAGGGTAATTATTATGCTACACTTTGAACAAGAAGCAAAATAAATTGCACCACAGCACAACTGCCATCTAAAGCCTGACTCTTCTTACTAAGATTCACACATTGTTCTGTCAGCTCCTCAAATGTGAGATTTTGGAAATGTGTCAGCACTCCAAACTTCTCTCCCACAATTTCCAATGTGGAAAATCTTTCCTGAATGGCTGATGTTGCAGCATCAACCACTGCATTGAAAAATGTCACCTCCAGCTTCTTCAAAGCATCAATCAAGGGCTCATCAGATGCTTCATAGGAGAAGTGCCGCTTTGTGGACCTCAGCCATTTTTGTTTTAACACAGCCTCCACATTCATTTGTTCACAGATATCTGTGGCTGCCATTTGTGCAGCCACAAAACCTGTTGCCCTGTAATTGCGGAGACCTCTCTCTGTTTTTTTTAGGAGATTTACTGCAACATCAACGTGCATGCTAGGAGACTGCATCTGCTTGCTCACATGCTGAATTTGGCACAACAGGTCATGCCACACCACTGAACAAATGGCGAAGCGGTATGACCCAACCTCCTCTGACAGAGATTGAGCCTCGACCTTTATTACAGTCTTTGGTGTGGTCCCTCACCTCGATCAGTGCATCTCTCACTGTAGCTGCCTGATATCTCAGGGGCTCCACACTCTTGATCTTGCTTTCCCACCTTGTATCAGACCACATCTTCAATGTGATGTTCACATGTTTTTTCAAAATGGCCCATCGTTGTGTGGAGGCTGAAAACAAGTTGTAAAGCTTCTGCAAGATGCCAAAGTAACTTGTGGCATCAATAGATCCCTTAGCAGCATCGGCCACAAGCAAATTCAGAGAATGAGCCCCACATGGAACAAACAGAGCTCTGGGATTAATTTCTAGGAGCCTCGATTGAACACCCTTGTTTTTTCCCCTCATGTTGGCCCCGTTGTCATATGATTGTCCTCTACAGTCCATGAAAGGAACTTTTAGCTCCTCCAGTCTCTTCAGAATCAGAGATGCAAAATGTTGACCAGTGGACTCCTCTGCCTCCAAAAACCCCATGAAATGTTCCTTTATATGGGGCTTCCCCTCCAGTGACACAACCCAAATCACAACTGACAACTATTCAGTGTGGCTGATATCTGGAGTGCAATCTAGAATTATTGAAAAAAACTTTGATTGTTTGATGTCGCTCACCATTGCTGAAATGGTCTTGCTGCTCGACAAATCAATGAGTTCGTTTTGTATTTGGTGGCTGAGGTAGCTGGTGTGACTGGAGGTCCCTTTTTGGACACGGTTAATGTGCTCTTGCATTATAGGATCAAATTGTGCCATCAGTTCAACTTCTTTCAGAAAATTGCCATTTGATGGTGAGAACAATTTTTCTGTATGTCCCCTTAGTGCCAAATTCCTAACTGCCAGAGAATGCACAATAGCAGTGAGACGTGTCAGCACCGCTCTCCATCTCAACTTCTCAGCCTCCAGAAGTGCCATCTCCTGCTTGTCAATGGTCTCCCCCTTTCTCATCCTCACTGCCAGTTCTTTCCAGATTTTCATAGAATTTAGGTGTTCTGAACTGTTGTCATGTGATGTGAGCAATGAGCTTGCATGCTTCCAGTCCGAGAGTCCCAAACTTGTTAAATTTATTTTCCTCTTGGAAAATAATGTACAACAGGAACAGAAAAGGCTGTTGTTTTTTAAGGAATAGACCAACCAACTTCTGGTTATATTTTCCCCACTAACCAATGACTTCCTGAAGTATTGATGGTGGAAACTTCTTCCGTCACTGTCGTTTCTAGGGAATACAAAGTCAGATGGTACTTGACTTGGTCCCCTGGAAACCAGTTGTGTCCGAATTCTCTCAGTCAGAACTGAAGGCCAGTTAGCAGGGTCGGTGGACAGAGACTCATCCTCAGGAGGCGATTCTGCTCCAGGCCTTTCTAATAGAAAGAACGAGAGCATTACTCATTAGTATACACACCTAAGTTAGATAACACATTATTCACAGCACTTTGTTATGGTGGTGGTGTTATGGAATTATGGTGGTGAAACACCACACATACCCAGTAACCCAGACCCAGTGATAATAACATTATAATTTATAACTGTTTGCAAAATGCTTTGCAGGGATGCACACACATACACACACACGCACACACTCACAGACATATGTGCACACAAACTCACCTGAAGAGTCCTGCCGGGGAGAAGTAGAAGCAAATGGGTCTTCATCCTCAGGATCAGACTGCATTTGTGGAGACATATGTGAGGCTGAGGAGGTAGATGGCTCCTCAGCCTCAATAATGGCAGAAGTAGACGGCTTCTCATCCTGGCTAGTGGCAGAGGGTGTTCCAAAATATTTCAAAAGTGCCCCTGCAAATAGTAAAATAGAACATACCAGACCAATGCATGAATAGGCAAGTACAATTAATTTAACATGTTATTAAGCACAATTTATTAAACTTTTAGAATAGGAAACAAATGAATAATACAACCTCCTTGGTTAATGGCTAATTATATACATAATAGTACACTTCAAATGACTCAGAAAGCTATATCACAAAATAGCAGTGCAATATAGCAGTGAAGAGTAGATGACATAGCTCTATACCTTTATCTTTTGCTCGTTTCTCCTCTTCTTCTTTCCTCTTTTTTCTAAACTGAGCACCTGATAGCTTTGACCTCTTCTTATCCATTTGCGGTTATTTGACAGACCTTAGTGGTTTAGTGTGAAGATTCGTTCTGTAATAAATAATATACATTTCACTATTTAACCAAACCCAGAAAAATAACATTACATATGTTAAAGTATGGGCCTTTATTCCCAATAATATTAATCTGGAAGCATTTTGCATTGTTTAGGTCTTTTATGGGAAGGTTTATGGAAAATGCAATAGATGGTTTTTATTAATAAAAATATATTTATTGATCTTTTATTATTTATTTTATTTTATTTTTTATTTTTATTTATTTCTTTATTTATTTATTCTTATTTTTATTTTTATTTTTTTTGCAGGTGCTCATGCCGCCCCTCCACAAATGCCGCCCTGTGCGGCTGCCCATATTGCCCATATGAGGAACCGCCACTGTGTGCATCTCTCTGCGGATAGTTACAGTACTAATGGAGGTACCGGATGCTCTTCCTACCTCCTCAGCGATGGAAGCGGCAGAGGACGTGTGGGACTTCTTGACATGTCGTACCAGACTTCTTCTATCACGTTCCGTCAGTTTGCGTGGTCGTCCAGAACGTTTTTTCGCGTTAGTTGCACCGTCGTGCTTCCATCTCATGATAACATCTGCTATAGTCGACTTTGGTATATCCTGTTTGGCTGCAATGTTTCGTATAGAAACGTTACTTAAATAACATCCGATGACGAGTCCACGTTGGAACTCGGAGAGTTCACGTCCGCGCGGCATGGCTTCACAACAGTTACTGATAACTTAACAGAACACCTCAGCATTATAGTTTCGCCACGCTTTTTCCCAGCATACCTTTCGGCGAAGGTGATATTTGCAGAAATGCGGATTTTCTGGGGTGTCCGAATACTTTTGATCATATAGTGTATATATGTAGCAATATAAAATAGACAAAACTGTGCATGTAGAGCCAAAAATGGCCGCTTGTTCATCCCGAGCATAACCTGTGTACTTGCAGCAAAAATTAACTGATTTTTGTTGTGTCTCATTATTGTAGTGCCCTCCTTCACAATATATATATGTACAGTATATAATAATATAGGTTATGCATAATTGGTGAAATTGAATTGTGTATTTCATAAAATAAGCAAAATATTGCTTATTTCATGAAATTGGCAGTCCGTTTGCCAAATTCATGAAATAAGCAGTTATTACTTATTTCATGAACTACGCAATTTAACTGCCAATTTCATGGAATAGGCAGAGGAAAAACTGAGAGTTCACTTGTCAGATGGAAACTGTACCTATTTAAAGCAAAATATACTGTACAGGCAAGCACCTAACCTATTTCGATACATTTTTGCATGTATGGTATGGGTGGCGTGAGCTGTTACAAAGGTTTCCAGCTTCTTAGGCAGGAGCATCTTTTGGTCAGAGAGCTGTTTCAGCAGTTAGTTTAGGTTATGAAATGCTTGATATTTTGTGATGATATTTTAGTTTAAATTTAATTAAATGGCAAAAACTCCATTGTGAGACTTCTCAAGGACAGGACATACTCTAAATGATAAATATTTTTGTGTCTGATAAAAATTAAACTTTTTAGGGGTACACACACTGTTAATAGAAGAAGATATATGTGCAGGGCTGCTTAAGCATTTCATAACCTAACCTAACTGCCAAATCAGCTATGGAAATCTTTGTAGCAGCTCATGTCACCCATACCATATGTGCAAAAATGCATCAAAACACTAACAATTTTTTTTTTTTATTACAAAAATGATACTGGTTTCTCTTCATTGCATCCCTTGATTTTTCACAAAACCAAAAACAAGATTTTGCATGTAAATATACTACTTGTGCTATATTTTAATTTATTATGAAAGTTTTAGCATGATAAACAAAAAGAAAAAATCCCTTTATCAAATTAAGTAAATACATCATCTTAGAAGAGTTATTATTTATCATAATTAAAACAGCATGTCTCGTGTATTAGGGCATATTAATTGGGTCACTGAGAAATGATTTTTTGATTTGTTTTTTTCTTTTGTGATCACTATCATTATTTCAAAGCAAACACCAGATGTAGTCACCCATCATGGCTGCATCCCACCTTTCCTGATGCCTCTTCTCTATAGTTTGAATATCCTGATGGAACCATTCACCATGTTCTTCACTTGTGTCACCTAAATATATTCTGTAGTAGTCCAAGTGAGAATGTAAATAGTGAAGCTTTAGTGACATTCTATGGCTCAGACTGTCAAACTTTTTAATCAGATTTTCAACAAGCCCTTTGTAGTTTTCACTTTTTGGTCTTTCCCAGAAACCCATGTACCAGACATGGGGTTTATTACTGGGTTTCTATTACTATTACTTTTGTATGTGGGGTACTTCACTCATTTGAAAAGGATCTTTGTCTATTTAAATGGAATTAGAAGCAGTGTGTTAACAAATATTTGTTTCAACCAAATCATTACAATTTCAGAGACTGTATGTCTTCATAAATTTTACTTTATTGAAGGAAAAATGATATGGTTGGTTTTTGTTATTCCCTTGTCAAAGAAAATGCTTGTATGTTGAATGACAGCAGTAACTATGAGAAAATTTTCAGAGAGTTAATGAAGTGCCCCACTGTAATAGAAAAGCAAGACTATTATCTATTACTTTGCCTTCTATTAGTATTACTATTACAGCCAAAAAATTGATCTATTACTATTACTTGAAAAATCCTGTAATAGTCTATTACTATTACTGTTACCTATTACTATCACCTCATGTCTGCCATGTACTACAAGCTGAAATGCTTGCCATACATTCTTTTCAACAGCAGTCTTCTAACACTGCTTGCCAGCATCTGCCTTACTTTTGGTCCAACAAATATTCCTACTTTGGCTTTAGACAGTTTTGGGAACATTGATCATGTATGTTGGAAGGCATCACCATGAGTATCCAAGGCTTTCATAAATTGCTTCACAAGCCCTAGTTTAATATGTCAAAGTAGTAGCAAGACCTTGTCTGTTTGAACAAGAGCATTGTTTGTGACATTTTGAGTACTAGTTTATTGCTATCTGGCAGTCCATTCTCTCTTCACATAGTGCTGGCCTGTTGCCCTGCTGTCCCATAAACAAAGGAAGCATGAAAACTTTGTATATCCACCTTGCAATCCAAGTAGGAAACCCAGCATTTTAAAGTCTGCACAGACATCCTATTTGTATTTTTCATAGTGATGGATATTTATTGCTATTGTGCAGCAAAACAGCCTTCAAACTTCTTATTGAAGAGAGTATGAGCAGTCGCCACTCTGTTGATTTAGTTCTCCACCCATTTCCTCAAAAAGACCAGCCACATTAGAACAATAACACAAAGACTCACGAACTGAATAGAGAGATGCAATAGTCAGATGCTTTTTCCCATAGCTTGAAGTCTTGCAGCTAGTATCTAATAAATTCCATTCTTGGAGACATGATGATAACAGCTCTGTATTCGGTTTAGTAAGAACTAGGTCTCTTACTAAGTCATCTAATTCTTGTTGATTTGGAAGTGTGGAGACTTACTTTGTGGATGCTCCTTTGAAGTCAATCTCATCATCCTGCTGACTAGATGATTCCACTTCTGAAGTTACTTCTAAGGAAGGTGGATTGGGAATTAGTAATTCCTCACTGTGTGGAACTGGAGCAATGGAAGATGGTATGCTTGGGTATATTATATTTCTTTAATCTTTAGCTTTCTTGTACTTTGCAGTATCAACTATGCAAAAGTAGCAGTCCTCATGGTGGTTAGTGGGCTCTCTCCAAACTCGAGGAGTTGCAAATGGCATAGACTCGCAACTACCACGTAACTATCCATCTAATGTTGATTGGCAGCTCTACAACAGCAGAAGTGAGGTGCCCATGATTTGTCTTGGTCACCCATAGGCATTCTAAAATAAGTTTCATATGTTAAGTAAAACTTAGTGCCAACAATAATCTTGTGCTTGACCTGATTTGGGCCAATGTAATTTGCTGCAAACATAGCAAAATGAGTCTGGACAGAGCTTAGAAGCATTAGTGCTAGCCATGAAAATCGGAAAAAATTCAATAAGAGTTAAAAAATATTAAAACATTGAAATATACATACAATAACAAAGGAAAAGTTGAGAAAACCTTCAGTATATTTATATTTAATATATGCAAAAATCATGAAAATTCAAAATATGTATTTCTGTAGAGATCTAGTGACAGTAGAGAAAAACGAATGCCAAAATTAAAATCATCATACTTAAATAATCACAAAAACAGAAAAATCGACAAAAAAAAATTTTTTTTTTTTTACACACAAATAGGTTAGGTAATTGCGTGCATATTTTATTTTAAATACAGTTTGCAACTGACAGTTGAAATCTCAGTTTTTCCTCTGCATATTTCAAGAAATAAACAATAACTGCTTATTTCATGAATTTGGCAAATGGACTGACTGCCAATTTCATGAAATAAGCAATATTTTGCTTATTTCATTAAATACACAGTTTCGCCGATTATGCATCTTTACTCTTCAGTTTTATGGATAAAATTTATTCTAGCACTCGGGTGGTTGGCGACCAAACCCTTGAGTCATCTACCACTGGAAGACACGTCTTGAGGGGGTTGTTCCCCTCTGGCTGCGAAAAATTCGCGTCCTCCTCGGTCTAAGACTGCTTGTACGCAGGGTTGCCAGACGTGACTGGCCGCATTCTGCGGGACAGTCCCGCATTTGATCCAAAAATCCTGCGTCAAAATCCCGCGTTGAAAATGTCCCGCAAAAAAATATATTTTAAGCAAATTTTTTAGGGATGAATTGATTTAGAATTTCAATATTATGTAATAAGCAATATTAATAAAAAAATTTCTAATTTTGCTTGTAACCGTTGAAGAAATCTGTTCAATTTGAACAAAAATTTGGTCTTGAAAAAACCTTAGAAAAGTTTTTGTCCCGCATGGACATTTGAAAAATCTGGTAACCCTACTCGTACGCAGGGTGGTGTATCGGGACCAAAAAAAAGTAACGCGATACGATGCCCGATACATTGGCAAAAATGTATCTCGTCACGATACTAGGTATATGCATCACACACACACACAACCACACACACACACACACACACACACACCACACCACACACACCATATATGACATTATGAAACAACTGAATTACTTTCGATTTTTATTGAATTTTACAAATGGTGACTTCTCAAACAATTCATCAGACATTCTGTTTCTTTTTGAAGGAAAGAGAGTATCACGTTACTGACACTTATTTGTATCGTATCTTTCGATATGATACAAATAATAAAAAAATGTATCGCGATACTACGCCACCCCACTCGTACGTCTTATTCTGCAAGTCTCTCGACCTTCATAGCGGTCGATGGCTCTGACCCTGACTACCCTCGATTTGGTGTTATCGGTTCTTCCGCCTCTCCTCTCTCACAACGGAATGTTTTTGAGGTCTATGATGACTTCACTTTCCGCTGTGGCGATCCCCGACAGATGTGGTCCCACAACGATGGCTGTCTTGTGGTGGAAGACTGGAAGTCTCTTCCAAGGCCCAGTACCAGAAAGTTTCGTCCCCTTTGACCCTGGCTTCTGCTCCCTTGGACTGCCTCCCCGACTCTTAACATCTGTACGTGGGTGTAGTTCATGCTCCCCGTCTTTTGGAATACTCGGAGTCGGATCTTCTCACTCTCCTCTCCTCTCAGCTGACCTGTGTTTACCGCCCCTCCCCGTATTGTCCAGGGGGCAATGATTCCATCCCCCTTTATTGATCCTGACTTTTGCTAGTTCCCAGTTACCCGTGAAAATTAGGGCCGGTTATTTCCGATTTCCCGGTCCGCCGTTATATCCCAGATCACGCCCGTGTTTTACATGCCAGAGGTTCGGACACGTCAGTAAGACGTGTCGAAGTTCCCCTGGTATTTGTGTTAATTGCGCATCTCCGACGAATGGTTGCTCTGGCTCCAATCCTCCCCGCTGCGCCATCTGTGAAGATGACCACGCCGCTTCCTCTTCTTTCTGTCCGACCTACTTTTTTGAGCGTAGGTCAGTCCTGTCAGTCCAGAAATCTGACAAGGTCAGCTTCTAGGAAGCGAAGGCCCGTGTTAGATCCCGATTCATTCGTCCGGGCCTCACCTTCACTCAAACTCTGCGTCCTTCCCGACCTGTTACTTCCCGTTTGCCTCGAACTTCGGCCACTCCCATACCGTCCTCTTCCTCACCTTATCGCTCTTAGCCTGATGAGGCCTCACCCACCCGTTCCCCTATCCCGTCCTCTGTATCGACCTTTTCAATGTCTTCATCCCCCGTGTTCTCCACCCGCCGTTCCCCCAGAACTTCCAATTCCACTGCCCCAATCTGCTCCACCTCGGTAGCACCTAGTCCATTTACACACCCTTCCGAAACCATTGCTGACATTCATTTCAGCATATATATATATATAATATATATATATATATATATATATATATATATATATATATATATATATATATATCCCCTTCGCTTTGTCCGGAGCTATAGGGCGCGTCCCTCTGTGGCCAATAGGGGAATGCATCATCCTTCGATGCAAGGGCTTTCTCTGCCCTCGTGGACCATTGGACCCGTTTGGGGACCCGGCTGATCTCCTACTCTCCTACTTATTTCTCTCTCCTCCTTTCCCCAACACACTAGTTTTTTTTGTTTCCTCCCGTCCCGCATTTGGCTTTGTTTTGGACCTTGACTTGATTCTTTCCTTGGATCTTGGGTGAAGGTGGTGGTTGTCCTTCACCCTTGTTGCTCTTAAACGAAACCCAAGCCCTGTCCCTGCCATCTTTCACCACGCGTTGGATGAGAGTGGCCGCCATTTAGGCACTGGAACTGGGAATGGTTGTATCTCCCGCGTGACATCTATTGGTGGTGGGACCGAGTGAGCTCACGATTCGCCTTTCCCTTGTTGGAGTCGATGGTGGCTGGATGCGCGCGGGGGATGAAGATTCTCTTTGTTTGCTATGGCTTTTTCTACTCGGCTAACAACTTCCGCTTCTAATACTCGGACTACTACTACTCTCAACACTCGGGTGGTGGGCAACCAGGCCCTCGAGTCCCCTACCACTGGAAGACCGCATCTAGATGGAGTTGACCCTCCTCTAGTAACGGATCACTTGCATCCTCCTTTACCGTTGCCGACCCCAGGCTGTACCCTGAATATCCCCTTGGACGTACACCCTCTGGAGCAGGGGTCTCGCCCCAGCCCGCCTCAGCTGCCTTCGGGCAAGTCAAGTTCCACCCAAGATTTGCCTCCAAAACCCGGCTTTTTGCTCTCCGTATGACCCCCCCTCACCCGCCGTCGGCCCGCCTCCCCACGGAGAGAGCCCCGCAGTGGACGGAGAAGTCGGCATACGCGACCATCCTATCGACAGCTGGATATCCCAGTCCACTTCGATTCTACTGCCTCCCTATCCCTTCCAAGTATCCACAAATTCCTAGAGATCCGGCCTACCTCTGGATCCCTTCCGACCAACTCTGAACGGACGTTTCAGACGATCCGAGCCCGCAGCAACTCCAGCCGTTATGATGTGCGACCGCAGAGGGATGGCTCCCTCATAAAATCACGCTCAGCCAAAGAGACGAAAGCCCTATCTCTCTCTCTCTCTCTCTCTTAGGTCCTTGGATGCTCGGTGTCCGTTTCACCACACCTTTGCCTGAACCAGAGTCAGGGCACTATTTACGCCACCCGCCTATTGTCAATTACAGTGAACGAGCTCTTGGAGGACCTCGCACCCTAGGGTGTCACCAAGATCCATCGCTTCACATCCCGAGAGGGAGGTGCCCCCTCCCCCACCCCGCGTCTACTTCTTACCTTTAATAACTTAATCCTTCCCGACCGTATTGTATGGGGTATGGGAGACTGCACGTCATGCGAATTCTCTGTCCGCCCATACATCCCAGACGCGACCCGTTGCTTTAAATGCAACAAGTTTGGATATGTTAGCTCTGCCGGCAGCCGCACCAGTTGTGTGTTGGTTGCGGACAGATCCCTCACCCAGACAAGTGCCCCAACACACCAAAATGCTCCAATTGTGAAGGCGCACACCCATCTTCATTCCGCGAATGCCTGTTCTTCAGGTTCGAGAAGGAGGTCCGAGGCCTGCAGGTAGCGAACTTTCTTAGCCTCCGAGAGGCGCAAGACAGGGTGCGGAGTCGGGAGGTGAGACCGGGCGTATCTTACGCCGCAGCCCTCTGCTCTGTCCTCTCGGCACGCCGCTCTGGCCTGCCGCTCACAACCCCTTCGACCAGTGCTCCCCATCCCTCGCAGGAGCCGGCGACCTCCTGTCCCCCCACCATCCCTTCTCTCCACGCACCTCACCTGCCACAGATTCCCCCAGGAGTCTGGGACCAGGACACCCAGGCCCAACCCACCTCGAACCCTGCCCTCCCATCACTCTGCACACACGCGAACCTACCGCCCGGAGTGAGTCGCCAGACCCTCCGGACTTTCAATTTGTCTCCCTCTTCCCCTAGTGCTAAGAAGACGGATCGGACCCTCACACCGCCCACTTCGTCTATGAGGACCAAACCACTCCACCGCAGAAGTCCCATCAATCTACCCCAACAGACTCTGACAATAGTTGCCCCCCCCCCCCCCGAGGATCCAGTGGATGCTGCTCTGGCGCAGCTACACGGTGAGGGGAACTCGGCTGCGCCCGTGAGTCTTACGGACCTGCCCTTGCCTCCTGGTGCCATTTTTTCCACCCTCCACGAGAACACACTGGTTCATCTCCTACCCCCACAGTACCTGCTCCCCTAAAATCCCCGGCCCCTCCCTGTTAGCCACTCTGAGCACGTCCTCCCTCCCACCTGCCGGGTCCTTCTGGCACCCCCTATCGCCACCCAAGGTCCGCCGTGAGACCCCAGACAGGCGGGGAGGTACCAATTTGGGAAATAAAACGCCCCCCCCTTCCATAGCCCACCAAGAAACTTCTCACCCTCGGAGCCCATGACGTTCTCCTAGCTGCCGTGATCCACGCCTCTGGTCTCGCTTGGCCGACTCGACCCCGCAGTCTCCGCGGAGATCGACTGGCCGACCGATTCCTTCTCTGGTGAACGGCAGATAGCCAGCCATACTCCTGACCCATTCGCCTTCGCGAACCCCAGATCTACCTTCACACTCCAACCTCTTCGCACCTACACCTTTACCCATCCCCCATCATCAAATAATGGATCCCCCTAAAACTACAATAGTACACTGGAACTGCAGAGGGATATTTGCGAATTACGAAGGCCTTAATTCCTTGGTTGCCACTTCCCGTCCGGTGTGTGTGTCTCCAGGAGCTCATCCTGGGGACCAGACCCATGCCCTGCCCGACTGGATATTCTTTCATCACCCCGTCTCCTACCTGCATTCGAAAGGGGGCTGCCATTTTCATACACCACGCAGTCCCCTTCTACAATCTCCCTATCCGACCCCCGTTACAGGTAATTGCTACCCGGCTTTCCTTGGATAGACAGTACACCGTCTGTTCAATATACCTCCCTCCCCACATTCAAGTCTCCCGCGATGACCTGGTGGAGGTGGTACAACAACTCCCCAGGCCCTTTCTATTACTGGGCGATTTCAATAGTCGCCACCCCATGTGGGGAGACACACACACCACCTATATGGCCCCGACCCTGATCAATATCATGACCGAGCTCTCATTTGAGTGTCAATGATGGCTCTCCTACATTTTACCATGCCACCACCTGCACTCTATCCTGTATAGGCCTGTCCTTCGTTTCGACCGATGCCCTCCTAGATTTCTCATGGCAAGTTCTTCAAGAAGATTATGGAAGTGACCATTTCCCAGTTCAACTCGCGCTCATTTAGCCCGACCAGACCGTTCGGGTACTGGAGAAATGGATTACTGCAAAAGCTAATTGGTCCCGCTTCCACGACGATACATATACAACCCTTACGACTGCCCACTTCCCATCCTCCAACGAATGCATCGCATACTTCGAATCAAACGTGGTAACGGCTGCGTGCACTAGCATCCCGAGATCCTCCTACCCCCGTGCCCGACGGGTGCCTTGGTGGACCCCAGAGTGCACGGAGGCCGTACGCGCCAAGAAGACAGCTACTCGACGGTTCTACCCTACGCGACTTTCCATCCATCGCACGGAGATGCAGCGGGCCAGGGCCATTGCCCGCCGTACAATGAAGACAGCGTTGAGCTTCTTAGCGTGCCTTTGTATCCGGCGTCACCACCACCATACCTTCGGCTACCATCTGGAAGGTACGGGGCGTCGAGAGGCGACATGTCCCCTCCCGACCCACGATTCTCCGGACTAACGACGGACTTCTATACGAGCCAAAATCAGGACAAACCATCTAGCTTCTACTTTCGCCGCCGTTTCTTCCTCTGCAGTTAGCTCCCTCGTACCCACCCATAAAAATAGCTCTTCACCGTCTATAGACAGCTCCTACAACCGATTGTTCACCATGCGTGAACTACAGGCGGCACTGGCCTCTCGACAATCCCTTTCTCCCGGCCCTTGTCCAGCACATCCACCCTACCTTACAAAATTTCCTACTAGACCTATACAACCGCATATGGATAGAGGGCGCCTTCCCCTCCCGGTGGAGGGAGGCCCACGTAATCCCTATCCCTAAACCCGGCAAAGATTCCCTCGATCCCACAAACTACAAACCAATCGCCCTAACGTGTTGTGCCTGAAAAATTTTCGAAAAAAATGGTCGCGACGCGACCGTCGTTCTTCCTGGAAAATAGTAATTCCTGCCCGGCTACCCAGCCCGGCTTCAGACAATTTCGCTCCACCACTGATCCCCTCCTGCCTCTTCGTCCGTAGTTCAACGGCAAATTCAGCTTGCCATCTACCGGGTGGAAAGGTGGGTGACGTCGGTGGGGTTCCGCCTCTCCACCCCGAAGTCCAAGTGTATGCTCTTCAGCAGAAGACCCGCAACCCTTCCTGTTCCCTCTGTCACGTTATACGGCAATCCTCTTAAGGTGGTACCCTCCACGCGATTTTTGGGCGTGATTCTAGACCGACGGCTCAACTGGGTTCCCCATCTCAACTGAATCAGTCCCTCCAGCGTCCCCTCGCTCTCCTAGATCACCTCTCCCATACCACATGGGGCGCAGACCGATGCTCTCTCCTTCGCCTTTACACTTCCATGGTCCAGTCGAAGCTCGACTATGGCAGTGTAGTATACGGTTCAGCCTCCAACGCCTGCCTCCGTATCTTGGACCCGGTCCTTAATAGGGGCCTCCGTCTCGCCATCGGTGCTTTCCGCTCTTCCCCATCCTCCAGCCTTCAAGTGGATTGCAATTACCTCCCTCTCGCCCTCCGACGGGGTCTGCTCCTCATGAGGACACCTCCATGCACAGAGCCTACACACTTCGCTTGTATGCGCGGCGTTTTCTGAACTCCCACCCCGGGGACGGAGCGGGCACTTCACTAAAGAGGTCCGCTCTTTCCTTGACCTTTTCAACATGCCCGCCCCCTCAGTTATCCCCATTTCACACATCTACTCCACCCTCGCTCCTCACCCCTATCAAGTTTTGCAGTGACCTGTGTTCCCTACCGAAGAATACCACGAGCGCTACGTATACAGGTCACTCTCGTGAACACGCAGCCCAACACCTGGACACAGTCCCCGTTTATACAGATGGTTCCCGTTCTGGGACTGGTGCGGACGCCTCAGCGGTGATGCTGGCCCAGCCGCTTTCTCGAGGCGTCAGCCTGCCCCGCGAGACCTCCGTTTTCTCGGCAGAACTCTTCGCGATTAAGGAGGCCCTCGACATAGTGCGCACCCACTCTGCCAGCTCCTTCGTCATTTATTCAGATTCCCAAAGCGCACTTCTCTCCCTAGAGAGATTTAACCCCCCCTCATCCGCTCGTCTGTACCATCCAGCAAATCTCCCAATTTTTAACAGCCTTCCGGCACAAGACAAACGCCTTCTGCTGGGTCTCGGCACATGTCGACATCCAGGGTAACGAGGAGGCGGACCGCACGGCAAAGACGGCTTGCTTACTGCCGGCCTCCTCCCGGCCCCTCCCTTTCTCCTTCTTCCCGACTCTCCGCTCCCACTTCCGTTCCATCTGGCAACGGGAATGGGACCAGGACACACAAAACAAACTTCCTAAGATCAAACCGCAGTTAGGATACTGGGCCTCCTCCTTCCACCGGTCCAATAAATAAAGAAGTGATTCTAGCCCGTCTCCGCCTAGGACACACGCGTTACTCATGGTCACCTTATGGCTAAATCGCCAGCCCCTCTCTGCCCTACCTGCCACACTCCCATCACTGTCGTGCATCTGGTCGGATGCCCAAACTTGTCCGCTCTTCGTTGCAGATGTTTCCCTCACTTAGCCGAAATTCCCATACCCAAGCGTCTACAATTCATGCTCGCCGAGGACCCCCATTTTTCGGACGAAGCGATTTCCTGTTTCCTCACTTATTCCCACTTGCTTCATCGTGTCTAAGACCATACCCCTCATACCCACTACTCAGTAACTGAACATTACACCCCCATCCTGGTCTACCATCCCCAACTCGGTAACACCATCCACCCACTGCCTCGCTGAGGTATGTACCACACTAGGTACGAATCGGCGGTAAATTAAAGAAAGGAAAAAAATTATATATATATATATATATTATATATATACATACATACATACATACATATACATACATACATACATATCAGTGATGTAGTCGAGACCACCAAGTCAGAGACTGAGACCGAGACCGAGACCTGATCCTGTGAGACCAAGATCGAGACCGAGATCAAAGGTTCGAGATCGAGATCTACCTTCCGAGATCGAGACCCTTAAAATTCGAGACCGAGATCGAGATCGAGACCAAGCTCATGCCCTTTCAATTTGTTTTACACTACTCTGGAAATTAGACTACGTTAAGTATATTAATAAACTAATAACTACTTTCTCAGATGTAGTGTGTGGAATGCAAAACGTGTAGCCTATAAATTAACAAATGAATATATATATACGTACTTTTTATTTATTTACTTCTTTTATATCTGTTACAGAAGGTTTAATGAACGTACCCACTACCCAGTTTGACTTGTGCATTTATTTAAAGCATGATAGGTGCTCATTACACTTAAGGAACATCAGCACGCTCAGAAGATCTGCTGAAGTTCGACTTCTGTGGGGCCTCATTATTATGCCTCCATGGCTAAATACACGCTCAATTGAAGCACTAGAGGCAGGCACTGTTAAAACAGTCATGGCAGTATTGGCCAGTGATGGGAATTTATCCCTTTTCTGGTGCCAAAACTTTATTGGAGAGCAGTTGTCTAAAATATGAGATTCATCGATCTCTAAGAGGTACCGCCGCAGGGTGTCCCAAAAAAATGTACTCACACTTTGAATGAATAAATGCAGTGTTTATTGACATAGATACAAGTCTAATAGGTTAAATTAAAGAACATTACATTAAATTAAAGAAAATTAAATGAAATTAAAGAAAAGTTTAGTCTTTTCCCCCTAGTCTAGTCTACTCATTCCTGCGTGTTCGCAAATGTTCAAACTGGTGACCACCATTTTCCAGACACAGCTGATAACGCGGACCAATGGATTCGATAACATTACGAATCATTTCATTTGGAATTGCGAGACATTGTCTTTCAATTTCCTCTTTCAACTCATCGACTGTCGCAGGTTTTGCGGCGTAAACCTTATCTTTCACATATCCCCATAAAAAAAAGTCCCTTGGTGTGAGGTCTGGTGAACGTGCAGGGAATTCAACGCAACCTCTGCGCCCAATCCATGTGTTCGGATGAGTTGCATCGAGATAGGCCCTTACATCACGATGGTAGTGGGGAGGTGCTCCATCTTGCTGGAAGTAACTCTCTTCGTCACCAAACATCTCTTCAATGCATGGACCGACGGATTCCTGCAGTAAGTTTAGGTAAACGGCACCAGTGACAGTTTGGTCAAAAAAGAATGGTCCTACGATGCCCAATGCTGATATCCCACACCACACTGTAACCCCTGGTAAGTTCAAATGTTGTTCCAAAGTAACATGCGGATTTTGAGGAGCCCAGTAGGTGCAATTATGTCGATTAATCGAGCCATTTAACTTAAAGGAGGCCTCATCGCTCCAGACAATTTTGTCTGGAAACGCTGTATCTTCCGCGCTTTTGTCCAGGTACCATTCACAAAATCCAACTCTCCGGTCAGGATCATCTTCATTGAGAGCGTGGATTAATGTTGGAATGTAACTTTTCCAATGGACTCGTTCCAAAATGCGATGGACGCTCGATTTTTGGATTCCTATCACGAGCCGATTGTCGTATGGATTTCTTTGGGGATCGGAGGAGGGTTTCCAGCAGTTGTTCTTCTCTTGCGGGGCTGGTGGATGTCCGTGGTCTTCCAGAACGTTGCTTGTGGACGTCCTGAACAGTTCCATCTGCTTCAAACTTATCTCTGATACGAGCAGCAATGGTGCGTCGCGTTGGTGGATCTCTGTGAAACTGTCTTCTAAATTGTCTTTGCACTTCCGTGACATTTTCGTACTTCCAGTAGCACTTTATGACAAATTTTCTTTCTTCAAAAGTTAGTCGTACGTCTGCCATTATATTCACGTTAGTATGGCCTGAAACAAATAAAATTATATGAGTAAAGGGATGTCTAAGAGTGAGTACATTTTTTTGGGACACCCTATATACAGGGCTCCAATAAACCTTAGCCCCCCGCCCATGGCCTAAACCATTAGAAGTACAGTAAAACTAAACATACCTTACAAAAGAGAATTTAATCCTGCATTTAATAAGAAACAATTAAAACTTGGTGTTCCCGTCATTGGCTTCCAAGACAACCTGAATTCGCTTTGGGTAGCTTGCCAAAAGTGACGTGAATAGATCTTGATCGTTACGCAAATTTGCTAAAACAGTTTCAATGTGTTGCGTCATTGTATCCTTTGAAAATCGATTTGCTGCAGGTTCTTGAAACAAGGGACATTCAACCTTGTCCTTTATAACTGATCCAATGTGTTCACAGACGTTCAGGTCAGGAGAATTTCCTGGCCATTCTTCATTTCCAAAGAAATCGATCTCATGGTTCCGCAACAACTGTTGAGTGGCTAATGCCTTAAAGCAGGGGGCCTTATCGTGCAGAAGTGTGACCTGATCGACATCCATAACATTGTTTGAGTTTCTTAGAAAAGGAATGACATGCTGGGATAGAATAATATCATGAAAATACTGTCCATCCCAACTCTGACCATTTGGCTTCAGCACCCACATGAGCTTTGCAGTGAACAAAACAAACACACCAACACAGTCTGGACTTTTTAATAATTCGCGATAATGTTCATTGTCATCGATTTCATCTGGTGTTGTGGCCCACACTCGATCATTTTGGTAGTTAGGCCGACGTGTTACGTAAACAAAAAATTCATCGGAGACAGCTAAATGCATGAAATCATCCACATCCCAATCTTCAAGATAATGGGCAAACCACATTCTGTCATCGATGTTAAGTTGAGTTTTTCTTGGCTTTAGAAGTTCATGCCAAGGCTTTAAACCTTGCCTATGACGGTACAGTCGAATGATCTCACCACTAACGATCTTTCCTCTCAACACTTCGATCTCTCTAGAAAGTTCAGCGCAGCTGTTTTTCCGCTTACGCGTACCGCTTTCAATGATGTCCTTTATTTCCTGAGAGAGTGGCAAATTTGAGCGCCCAGATTTGGTTGTATCCATTTCACATTCATCCAAAGTTTTATTCCAATTTCTTTTGACGAAGTCCTCACTTCTTCGCAACTTTTTGGCAACCCATGAACGTGTTATAAAGGTGGCTCCAGCATCACGAGCTTCCCGAAATGTTATTGCTCATATGCGATCTATCACACGTTGCCTCCGAATCACCAATTAATTGAGAAGCCGTTATATTATCACTTTATCAGCTAGACTAATTTTAATACCTGCAATAAATAATTTTATATTTTTATAATCACTAAAAACTATTTCGATATAAGTAAACATGTAAGTTGCAAATGGGGGGGCTAAGGTTTTTTGGAACCCCTTATATATAAAAACCGCTCCCTCTTCGGGTCCCTCCTCCCCTCCTCGCTCTTCTATTAAACGACCCATTGCCAGCTCCCGGCGTTTGGGTCCCTCTGCCAAGCTTCCTTGCTCAGGTCCCCCATCGCCTTGTCCTTTCACCCCCCTATTCCACCAGTTTTCTTCCTGCCTCCAGTGATCCCTCTTGTTTTGCCGGCTTCTCTGAGTTTCCTCACTTCCTTCGCGACCGTCCTCTTCCTCCATTCCTGATGGTGGTCATGCTGCTTCCAAAATTGAAGTTCAAGCCGACATCCCCCATTTCCCCACTTCTCCTCTGGCCCGCTCCCTTCTTGACTTCTGGTGCCCCCGGCATTCTCTCCTCCATCCCCACCCCAGAAACTGGATTCACCCCGCCCCGTTTCATACCCCTATTCTCACACTCCTCCCCCTCCCCCCCTCCCCGAAAACTAAACTCCCTGCATCTCCTTTCATCCGTTCTTCGACCACCCCTTCCTTAACCCGCCCCCCAGTTTAGTCTGCTCGCACTTCGTCACACTTCTAAGTCTCCCCGATTACGTCTCTCGCCCCCACTTGTATTCCGCTCTTGATGTCTGCTATCATTCAATGAAATTGTCGAGGCCTTCTCCCTAATTGGGAGGACTTCCTCCTCTTCATTTAGGAATTTCATCCACTGTGTGTCTGCCTTCAGGAGACCCAACTTGGGGTTCGCCCCTTGCGTCCTCTCCGCATATTTTTAACATCTCTCATCCCCTCTCCCCGATGCAGCCCCCTGTGGCGGTACAGCCGTCTTCGTCCGGTCTGACGTGCCGTCTATTTCCCTTCCCCTTCGCACTCCTATCCAGGCTCTAGCGTCCCGGGTTTTCCTTGACCAATTGTATTCATTCTGCTCCTTATATCTTCCCCCCGTCACGGGAAGTTTCTGTTAATGATCTTTTTGCCCTCCTTTTACAGCTTCCTGCACCCTTCATCCTCCTGGGAGACTTCAACGCGCGCCACCCTCTGTGGGGTGATATCGTCACCAGTGAGTGGGGTGGCGTTGTGGGCTCCCTTCCAGGGCCGGACTTTCACCTGCTGAGGCCCTAAGCTATATGAAATTTGAGGCCCTTCTCTAAAAAAATTCGGGTAAAAAAATTTAAAAGTCATTATTACTATAATTAGTATTTTTTATATTAATGTTAATGATAAAGAAAAAATTATATATATATATATATACAGTGCCCGCGAAAAGTATCCGATCACCCTTGAAATTTGTATTTTTTACATAAAAAACAATGTTTAAATGTATACTAACCTTATATTAGTATTTTGTCATCTGTCCTTTGGTTTGGATGACTTGTTCTAGACGTTTTGGCATGGATTTAATCAAGTTTTGACAAACTTCCACTGATATTTCCTTGCACCATACCTTTTTGATGGCCTCTTGTAATTTTTCAACTGAGCCAGTGTCGTGGCATTCAACCTTATTTTTTATTATTAGCCACAGATTTTCTATCGGATTGAGATCTGGACTATTACCAGGCCAATCCAAAATATCAAATTTATTGTCAGTAATCCATTTTGTCACTATTTTGGCCCTGTGACATGGTGCACCATCATGCATGTATGTTTTTGTCCTTTGGATTGCCATTGCCATTGGAAGTTTATCCTGTAGCATTGCTAAATACCGTGCACCATTCATAGTTGTGTTCTTCGGAAGAAAATATAAGTTTCCACGCCCATAGTAACCGAAACAACCCCAAACCATCACACTTGGAGGGTGTTTCATTGTCTTTAGGGTGTATTTAGGGTCCATCCTATTTGAGCCAATAGGCCGGCGAACCTTTTTGGACAACTTCTGAATGTCAAAAATGTCGACTCATCGCTAAATAAAACCTTCTTCCAGTCATCAACAGTCCAATGAATGTATTTTTTACAAAATGCGACACGTTTTTTACGAATTTTTTCATTAATGAACGGTTTCTTAGCAGCATGGCGAGATGGTAATCCGAGTTCTTTTTGGAGCCGCTCCTGGATAGTTCGTTCAGAAACACCAGATAACAAATTATTCATATTAAATTTTATTTCTTTCGCAGTTATTGTTGGGTTTTTCAATACTAAACGTTTCATAAGTTTGTCTGTTCGCGAATTTGTTTTTCTCGGTCTGCCAGATCGTTTTTTAGGGACTGGCGTGGTTAGGCCACCATTGTTCTTAGCCCGTGAAACCCATAAATTAACGGTACTTTGGGATATGTTTAATTCCTTAGCTATCTGTCTCTGTGATTTCCCACATGCATGCAAAGCAACAATAGCACCTCGACAATCACTCTTAAGTTGTTTTTTAGCACACATTATATATAAATTTTATTTACACCACTTTCAGTAAAAAAAAAAAAAATATCAAGAAATTTACACAAACAGTGAAATCTGACAAATTTGAGAGACAGCCACCCGCAACGAAGGCTACCAGAACACTAATTTGAGAATGTGTTGGATAGCTCTCATATCAGCGAGCAACCTCAAAGTTACCAGATGTCGCTAGAACAAATAGAAAGTGAATTACGTGTCTCTGAATATCAAGGGAAAATATTGTATTTTCTTGAGTGATCGGATACTTTTCGCGGGCACTGTATATATATATATATATATATATATATATATATATATATATATATATATATATATAATTTTTGATGAATTAGTGTTAAAGAAGAAAAACTAATGATAAAATAAAAATATATTTTAAAAAATGAGGCCCCCGAGGGTGTGTGGCCCTAAGCTATAGCTTATTTAGCTTATAGGTAAGTCCAGCACTGCTCCCTTCTCTCAACTCCTGTCTGTGTCCTTAATACCGGCCAGCCAACAGCTTTTCACCTCCAGAACCGCACGTTTTCCTCCATAGATCTTTCGTTGGTTTCTCTTGGTCTGTCACTCCAGACCTTTATGGCCATCACTGTCTTACATCTCCTGGTCGAATGTCCAAACTTGTCCGCTTTTCGTTGTAGATGTTTCCCTCACGGCCGAAATTCACATACCCGAGCGTCTACAATTCATGCTCGCTGAGGGCCCCCATTTTTCGGAGGAAGCGATTTCCCGTTTCCTCACTTATTCTCACCTGTTTCAACGGCTCTGAGACCAGGCCCCACTCCCCAGTAACTGAACACTACATCCCCCCCCCTGGTATATCATCCCCAACTCCGTAACACCACTCACCCACTGCCTCACTGAGATATGTACCACACTAGGTACGAATCGGCGGTAAAATAAAGAAAGGGGGGGGGGGAATCTCCTTTCCAATGAATATAGGTCTAGTTCGCGTAACCTTTCCCAGTAATTTAGTTCTTTGCACCCATTGATCTTGGATGTGAAGCTTCTCTGTATCCCTTCCAGCTGTCTAATGTCTTATTTTTTATATGGGGATGTTAGGACCGAGCAGTATTCCAATTTGGGTATTATCAGGGTTTTCAGTAGAAGACTCATTACATTCCTTTCCCTTCGTTTAAAGGTTCTCAATACCTGTCCCGTTATTCTCTCTGCTCTGTTTACTGCTATCTTATTTTGTGTTTCAAATTTCGCATCATCTGTCATTACAACCCCTAAATCTTTTGCTCTGGAATTTCTCTGAATTTCCTGTCCATTTGGGGTATAATATCCCATGGATTTTAGGTCTTCTCTTTTTCCGTACCGTAATAGCTGAAATTTCTCGGTGTTAAACTTCATATTGTTGTCTTCCGTCCACTTTTAGATTCTGTTCATGTCTGTTTGTAGAGATCCTCTGTCTTCTGGGTTTCTTATTTTTCTACTGAACTTTGTGTCATCGGCAAAGGATGTTACTGTGCTGTCTCTGGTAACGTCCTCATCTGTGTCAGTTAGCATGATTACGAAGAATAGTGGAGCTAATACTGTTCCTTGTGGTACTGAGCTGAGGACCTCTGATTCTGATGAAGATACTCCTTGTACTGTAACGACTTGCCGCCGCTCACTAAGGAAGTTATATATCCATTTCCCTGCTTTTCCTGTTATTCCCATATATTTCAGTTTATGTATTATGATTCCGTGGTCACACTTGTCGAACGCTTTAGCGAAGTCTGTGTATAGTACATCATAGTTTTCATTACTTTCCAGTGAATCAATAATGTTGTAGTGTTCCATTAGTTGTGATAGGCATGATCTGCCTGACCGAAACCCGTGTTGGTTATCATTGAATTTTTTCCGAGTTTCCAAAAAGTCATAGATTTTCTGTGTAACTATTCTTTGAAATATTTTAGTGAGATGGGATGTAAGCGATACTGGCCTGTAGTTTTTGGCCTCGGATCGATCTCCTCCTTTATGTAGTGGGGCTATGTTCGTGCTCTTCAGGATGCCCGGTATTTCTCCCATATATATACAGGGTGTACATAAAGTCAGGATCTATTTTTGTGAAGCACTTGGAAATTATATGGAATTCAATCATAAAATGATAAAGTGGTAACATTTATTAAATAATTAAGAATAGGATTCGACGTGACGCCCATCAGTATCCCTGCACAGCTCAAATCGTTCCGCAGCATTTCTAAACACATTCTGGAGCATTTGCGGGGTTATGTTATCTGCAGCAGTTCGTATACGTAAGTTTTCAAGACTCGTAATCTTCGTCTGATAGACGTGCGATTTGATAAAGCCCCATGCAAAGAAATCTAAAGGGGTTAAATCTGGTGATCTCGCTGCCCAAGGTCTGTTGCTTCCGCGTCCGATCCAGCGATTTGGAAAACGTCCATTTAGATTCTAAATGGACGTTTTCCAAATCGCTGGATCGGACGCGGAAGCAACAGACCTTGGCCAGCGAGATCACCAGATTTAACCCCTTTAGATTTCTTTGCATGGGGCTTTATCAAATCGCACGTCTATCAGACGAAGATTACGAGTCTTGAAAACTTACGTATACGAACTGCTGCAGATAACATAACCCCGCAAATGCTCCAGAATGTGTTTAGAAATGCTGCGGAACGATTTGAGCTGTGCAGGGATACTGATGGGCGTCACGTCGAATCCTACTCTTAATTATTTAATAAATGTTACCACTTTATCATTTTATGGTTGAATTCCATATAATTTCCAAGTGCTTCACAAAAATAGATCCTGACTTTATGTACACCCTGTGTATATATATATATATATATGTATATATATATATATATATGTATATATATATATATATATATATATATATATATATATATATATATATATGTGTGTGTGTGTGTATATATATGTGTGTATATATATATATATATATATATATATATATATATATATATATATATATATATATATATATATAATATTCACCTTCTGCTGGGTTCCTGCCCATGTCGGTGTTTCCGGTAATGAGGCGGCTGACCGCACAGCCCGGTCCGCCGCCTCGATGCCTCCCCTCCCCCGCCCGCTCCCCTTCTCTGACTATGTGCAGGTCTTTCGGTCCCTCTACGACCGCATATGGCAGCAGTCCTGGGACGATGCCACCGGAAATAAACTCTGGTCCATCCGCCTCCGCCTGTCATATTGGGCGTCCTCTTTCCACCGCTCCCGACACAGAGGTCGTCCTTGCGCGGCTTCGCATCGGCCATACGCGCCTCACGCACGGCTATCTTATGTCCCGACAGGAGGCTCCTTGTTGCGCCTCCTGCCAGTCGTCCCTCACCGTCTTTCACATCCTTGTGGAATGCCCCACCCTGTCGTCAGTACGTCGTCGCGCCTTCCCGTTCCTCTCTGATTTCCCCCTCCCCGATCGTTTACGTCTTATGCTCGCTGAGAGCCCTCTCTTCTCGCTTGACCGTCTTTTCCTTTTCCTCTCCCAATCTCGCCTCCTCTCTGAGCTTTAGGTGACTTCTCACCCGTCGTCCGCGGTCCTCCCACTTCTAGTGCCTTTCCCCCGTCTCCGTTTCTCTTTCTCATATTCTGCTTCGCCATGATATCCGCTAGCGTATAGCGGGAAATGGCGGTAAACGCCCCAATACAAAAAACAAAACAAAAAAAAATATATATATATATATATACTGTATATAAATTATTTCACGAAAGTAACACGTGAAAAATATTTATGATGAATAAAATCACGAAGGAAAGAAAACAGAGTGGTGCTCAAGCGCTTTCGTCTAATGACATCCTCAGGAACACTCCTGAGGATGTTAGTAGACAAAAGCGCTTGAGCACCACACTGTGTTTCCTTTCCTTCGTGGTTTTATTCATCATATATATATATATATATATATAGTATATATGAAAATGAAAAGGTTTATTGGCAGACTATAGTCCATATGACAAACATTAATACAATGACAGTTCACATACTAAGGATAGAAATGTATACAATTGAATAAAAAAAAATACAGTAATGTCGAAATTAAGTGGAGTTACAAAACAAACGTTTTCGTACCAAGAATTCCATAGCTTTAGACTTTAGAGCAGTGGTTCTTAACCTTTTTACTACCATGCCCCCTCTAGGAATTGGTCCTTCCCTCCACGCCCCCCTTCAATCAAAATAACATTCTCAATAACTTCTCAATATTAGCCCATGCTCTCGTTAAGAGAATAACAAATACAATTAGAGAAATTCCTGTTTCTAGGGGGGCGCGCCCCCCAGGTTAAGAACCACTGCTTTAGAGGATAAACGGCAGGACTCGTGGATAGCTTGGATAATCGGGTTGGTTGATTTTTTAATTCTTTGTATCAGACTATTGAGCACGTCGTCTTACTTCTGGGAAGCTCGGGACATTCCGGATAGCAAACATTTGCGAAGCTGAGCACCTCGGGGTTAATTTATGTAAGAGTCTAAAAGACCTGTTGTACAGCAAATTTAGGGTTCTGCCAGAACCTTTTTTATAATTTACCCAGAGTTGCTGTCCGTATATATTACTGGAGAAAGTACGAAAGAGAGTCTTTAGCTTCACTTGCACAGAACCGAAAGTTCCTTATAGTTATATTCGCTTTAGCACAAAGGCTGAGATTTTCTTATATCCGAGTCATCAATCAAGGAGCCGGTAATAGTTTGACCCAAATACTTAAACTCTCGTACTTCCTCAATTACTTCACCTTTCATTTTAAACCTAATATCAGCCGGCTGATTACAGCTTTTAGGATGGAAATGCATAACCTTAGTTTTTGTAGTATTAAAAAGAATATCCTGTTTCTGCGAATACACTTCGCAGGCTTTTAGTGGCCGATCCAGACCTTTAACAGAGGGACTTAACACCATACATCGGCATAAACTAAGTTAGTTATCCTTGTGTTATCTATACAACATCCCACTATTGCCTCATTAAGTGAAGCAATTAATCCGTCAATATACACATTAAACAGCATAGGAGAGAGAGCAAGGAGCCTTGTCTCACTGCGCAAGAGGAGCCAAAACATTCGGATAGTACATTGCCCCACCTGACGGTAAAAGATTGGTTGGAATACCAAAATTTCAATAAATTTAATATGTACAATGGAACCTTCCTGTCTTCTAATTTTTAAAATAAAATATTGTTGTTTACTCAGTCATATGCCTTACTTATATCTAGGGAACAGCTATAAATAGTTGAATTACTGTCAATGTATTTAGATATTGTTTCTTTAAGTACATATATACACGGATCAGTTGAGTGGGACCTTTTAAAACCAAACTGATTAGATGTCCATAGGTAATCATTTAATCGGAGTAACAAGAGTTTTTCTAGTAGTTTCGAGAAGCAGGAAGCGACAACAATAGGCCTGTAATTATTGCTGGACAGAATGTCTCCATATTTATTTTATCCCTTATGAACTCTGCAGGGATATAGCTATGAGCAAGCATGGCTGATAAGAGCAATGATATATGCAGACATACTACGTCATTGGCATATTTTAAGTGCTCATTCGATAGGTCATCTATCCCTGACGCAGAACCAGTCTTTAACTCTCTAATTAACCTCTTTACTTCAGGAACTGATATCAAAGTATTTTCCCTTGTCCCTCCCACAGGCGTTTCGCTGCAATGTATCTTAAGATTATCCCTACTCACACTGTTAACAATGTTAGAGTAGTGGTTTTTCCACAGCTTTGCAATTCAGGGTTGCCCAAATTTTGTTTTTTTTTAGAAAAAACCTAACCCACGTGTTTTTTCAGGTTTTTTCACAAAAACCAAGAAAAAACCCAGCCTGGTTGGGGTTTTTCATGGTTTTTTTCATAATGTTGTTGACAAATCGTAAATGTATACATCTTTACGATCTTGTATTGTATTCCTGCTTCCACTTTGCCTAAAATTAAAGGATAATACAAAGAATCACCATTAACAGCCATCAAAATAGATAATAAAATCAAAATTGACTGGTTTTACCTTGTCTGAATACCCATTAGGCCATTACCCTTCCCAAAAATACAAAGCAGACCAGGAATAAATTTGGCAAGCAAGTTAGCAACCCATTTGAGACAAATATTTCCAAGTACAGTACTCAATTTGCTAGACAACCTTGAACCATTAAGCAAAATAAGCACGTGCTTAGGGCACCAAGGGAAGGGGGCACCACAGAGAAAACTTTTTAAAGTATAAATAAAGTTATAAGTAGGCAACAATAAGCATTATTTTGCATCTTTTGATCCATGTATGTTGAAATGCTATGTATCTTCAAGGTTAGAAAGCAATGGAATAAAAGATGTTTTGTTTCGTACAAATAATGATATTTCTTCATTAGAATTTCTTTTTTCAAAAATTGACCACCAACATCGATTTCTGTAGAAAGAATCGTTTTCAATAAATTTTTGTATTTGCATTTTTCCCTTATAAGTTTTTTAAAAAATGAATAAAAAAGTGTTGAAAATTTGCATTTTTCCTGTTGCCCTAGTTATAAGTAAATAATTTGCTTATATTGCTTACTGCTATTTAGTGTTAAATAAATAAAATTAAAAAACGTTATATTTAATATAGTTGTGGGGTCTGGCCTGTGGGATGGCCTGGAAGAAAACTGAATTTTTAATCTATTATTTCACATTCAGCACTTAGTGAGTCTTAATGTCTTGTCAGTTAGACAATGGAAGGGTCGAGGGGGAACCATTGTTGGGCTGTGCTTAGGGCATCAGTTGGCCTTAATCCGGCCCTGACCAAACGCATATGAATTATGTGCATATAGTGACATGCAATGATATGCTACTTGAAAACATAAACCTACCAGTATTTCAATGTACCAGGCATATTCATTTTCAATGCATAGCCTAGTAATTGTTACATGAAAGGTAACTACAAAACAATGGCTTAGTATAGTTAGAATGGATAAATAACACTTTTAAGTGTTCTGCATTTCTTCTTTCATCAATAGCTTCAGAGTGATTCAGCGAACCTGTCGACAGCAGTGCAGGTGTGGAATGGTTTGTGCAAAGAAAAAAAACTTGGAGCCCTACATAACCACTCTTAACAAAAGGAAACAACAAGCACTGGCGCCATTCTTCTACGTTGCTAATTTGATGGATTCTTTCAGAATGGGTGCAGGACTTTCTCAAGAAGAGGAAGACACGGAAGAGTGGATTGCAAGTAACAAAGCAGATTTTCTGGTTGGGTTCATGGCTTTCAAAATTAAGGATGAATCTTACTTTCCCAAAGTGATGTTTTCTTCACAGGTTGTCGATGCCTACAAAGAAAATCCTGCAAAATGGTGGACTGATGGGCAGGAGAACAGAAAAAGCTAAAAAACTACCAGTAGATTTTTGCCCCCTTCTATAGTCTCTTGAGCTGTCCTCCGAGCTCAGCAGCTATAGAAAGGATTTTCTCTACTTTTGGTATAGTCTGGACAAAACTTCGTAACAGACTGGGTGTCGAGAAGACAGGAAAACTGGTAAAGGTGCACAAATACCTGCAAAATGCACACACAAGTCCATCTCTTGCAGAAGAGGTCCAAGAGGGGAATACAGACTTGAGTGGTAGGGCAGCCACCAGAATAGTAGATAAGGCATCATGGACATCCATTTCCTAGTCATTTTCATAGCAAGGTTTATGTAATTGTCTGAGGTTTTTCTTACTTGATATTAGAGTTTTCTTTTTTTGAATCTCGGGGAAAAATGATTTATTTTGGTTAGGCTAAGGCCTCAGTTTAAATGTTAAGGGTGGTTCATTGTTATTTAGGGTTTTCAGTACCGATTTAGTATATCCAAGAGTAGCATATCAGTCATCATGAAAGTTAATTGCATTACATTGATGAATTTAAAAAACTCGTTTTATTTTCATATTTCCTCGTTATATTTTTATCTTTTATCAGATAGCATTATATTTTTGAAACTAATTGGCAGTAAGTTGCTGAAAATATTTATATCTTGATTTGAAAGTACTAAAAAAGGTTTCCAAGTATTAGAATTTGCAAAATATTGAAAAAACCCAAATTCCTGAAAACACCCAAACTGTATAGGGTTTTTTCAGACTGGGCTTTTTAAAAAAAAAAAACCATTGGGCCCAATCGTGCCAACCCTGTTGCAGTTTCACATATTCATGTATACTGGTCCTAATCTGGGTCTACCATGAAAGCACCACAAATCGTAGGCGTCTTTCGATTCCCTCTTCAGGGGGGGCAATAAAATCATTCCATCCAGGAATAATCTTAGTATGATAGTTGAGATTTAATCAGGGGTGCTTCCTGCTTCTCTTAACAGGGATACTATCTTACTATAATACCTATCTATGAGTTTGCAGTGAGAATCATTTGAGCAAGGATTACTACAGGCAAGGTGCAAAATTTCTAAGTTATTAAAGAGGTGACCTGTTCTGTCTTTGTATTTTATTCTCTGTTGCATATTAATATTAGACCAATCGACGCGATTATTCTTACCTATTGAGTTCTTATGTCGTGTTGCGCATAAATTGGTAAAATTAATTAATAGTTCTAATGGTCTATGATCAGAAAGAAGGAAATCATGCAGAATATGAACTCTAACAATTCGATCCTTTAGATTATTACAAGCTAGACAATGATCAATCCACCTTGTGGTACCACTCATATCACTAACGTATGTAAAATTACCACTGGTTACCCCCTAATACATCTACATCACATACTTAATTTGGCCGACTCGCACATGTTACCCAATTCTACAAAGAATTCCGAGTTCACATGCACGTTAAAGTCCCCCATTATTATACATTGAGAATATTTGGGGTTATCTGATACCCAATGACTTAATTTTGTACAGCAAATCAATGTATTCATCTAGATTACTGCCGTTGTTGTATGGTAAATAGCAGTTTACAATTAATATGCAATCATTGTTCACTTGTAATTCAATGCCTAACAGCCTTACATTACCGCTTGTTAAAAATTTTGTTTTTTTTTGACAAATGTTTCCTTGTTAAGAAAGCAACACCACCAAAAGGCCTACCGTACATTAATCCATCTGACAAGTCTACTGCTGATGACGCATGGTACATGGTGGTCATGGATTGGTGAAGAGGAATTTTAGCTCTTGCTTAGGTAGCCAGTGCTCTTACAGGAGTATGAAATCTGCACTGTCACTGATTATATATATATATATATATGTTAAACACAGACCGTGCATGGAACAAGGAACTCTTCTGGGAAAATTAAATCCACTATAGTTCGAATAAGTAATGGTAAATGACAAATACCATAGTTTTTCTTTTTCATGATGCAAGCCCGACGTGAATGCAACGAGTCTTGCTTATATTGAAGTTCTAAATGTAGCAGGGCTAGGCTGCTTTAAACCCTAGATCCATGTCCCAAAGCTGGATCCTGTCTGCTTTGCAGATAGCTGGTGAGGGAAGCTATATTTATGGGACCTCTTTGCGAGAGACCCGTTGCCCACGTCGGGCTTGCATCATGAAAAAGAAAAACTATGGTATTTGTCATTTACCATTACTTATTCGGACTATAGTGGATTTAATTTTCCCAGAAGAGTTCCTTGTTCCATGCACGGTCTGTGTTTAACATATAAGTTTCTCAGGGGACCATTGTTTGTGTGTGTGTACACACACACACACACACACACACACACACACACACACACACACACACAGAGGGTGACCCTAAATGAAATATTAATAACTTTTTTATTAATGGTACTAAAGTAAATACTAAAAAATAAAATAACAAGCGAAGGTGTAAGTTTTATTCCCATGCACTAGTTAAACCTCTACATGTTTTCCATCATTTACTATAACCAATCTAATTCTACGTTCAAATTCTTCAATGGCACGCTCCAGTACAGATGGGAAGATGGATGTGATAGTTTCCTGAATACGCTGTTTCAATTCCACAATGTTTCTCGGTTTTTTATGGTAAACTTTAGACTTGACTTAACCCCAAAGATAAAAATCTAAAGGTGTTAAATCGGGGGAGCGAGCTGGCCATTTCATTGGTCCTCCTCTACCAATCCATCGTCTTGGGAAAGTCTCGTTTAGAAATTCTTGAACGACTCTAGCATAGTGAGCCGGGGCTCCGTCTTGTTGAAAGATTATGGTTTGAAATGATTCACGAGTTTCTTTTAGTAGTGGCACAAATAAATCTTTTAACATCTTTAAGTACGAGGCACCTGTAACAGTCCGTTCTTCAAATAAATACGGACCCTAAATTCGAGAACGTGACATTCCACACCAAACATTCACTTTGGGCGAATCACGTTCATGTTCAAAGGTCTCGCGTGGATTTTCTGGTCCCCAAATTCTACAATTGTGGCGGTTAAGTTTTCCAGATGTATGAAACGTTGCCTCGTCAGTGAAGATGACGTTTTTCAGGAAATTTGAGTCTGAATCAATGAACTCGATTAGTTCCTGGCAAGTAGCAATTCTTACTGCGTAATCTTCTTTAAAAAGTTGATGATGCACTTGCACTTTGTAACATTTTAATTTCAGATTTTTGTGAAGGATTCTGTGAACCGACGATCGTGGGATGTTTAACTCAACTGAAACTCTCCTTATTGACGTTTTTGGATCCGTGTGAAATGCTTCCATAACAGCTTGCGGCCTTTGTAGAGACTTACTCGGGCGTCCACAACTCTTTCTCTTAAGGACGGATCCAGTCTCTTCAAACGTTTTCACCCATCTTTTTATGCTCTTCTTTCCTGGTGCCTGTTTATTGTGTTTAACTTGAAATCTTCTTTATGCTGTGATGATTGATTTACTTTCGTAAACATACCTGACTAGTTCAGCTTTTTCTTGTGGTGTCGACTCAGTGGCGTAGCTAGAGTTTGTGCCGCCCGGTGCGGTCCTTGAGTTTGCCGCCCCCCTGAAACACAACACAACACAACACAACACAATACACACAAACATACTTAAACAAAAAGTGAAAAATATTAGGACAACATGTTTGTCATCGTGATCGTGATCTAGTTGACACTCATATTTATCATCCAAAAGATTCGACGGGGTAAGGAAGGCATATTTCTCAGCAAGTTCATGAAGCTGTTGAAATCTCAGTTATTTCTTGGATCACACTGTCCAGCGAAGAAAACATTTCTCTCGCCAACTCAGTTTCGTATGGCAATTCAGCATCTCGTGATCCTTCACCAAACATTTGTTTCTTCTTTCTACTTCGACGCTGACGCTCCATGACTATCCCCAGATCATCACAAATTCCTTTGGCATAGGTTACTCCATTATTCACTAGCTCGTCCCTGTTTTCAACTAGAAATGCTTTTAAAGCCCTGAGTTTTATATCACATTGTTGTATGCACAACTAAGCGCTTAAATAGGTATGATGGTCAATAAGGCCATCTTCAAGGGAACACAATCCTTACCATTGTCGGAAATTAACGAAGCAAGCAGTGTTTTCGTGGAAAAATAAAATTGTGTGGCGTCTTGTATCCTTCTACTGTCCCGACATAAAAAAAAAAAAACTTTTTTTTTTCATTGCAGTAGACCAAAAGTGCCGCCCGGGGCGGACCGCCCCCTCCGCCCCCTCTAGCTACGCTAGTGGGTGTCGTCATCTGAGGGTGGGTGAAATTCTGTACAGTTTGTATCATAAGATGTTTTTTTGGCCGCCAACTTGCTAGAACGAACGAGCGAGCGAGTGAGCGAGTGATTAGACTAGGTCCGGAACGAGCAAGTGAATGATTAGGCTATTCTAGTCCGGTCCGTAGGATTCGCCGTCACAAGGCCTTTGGTTAGACTAGGCCACCCTTCATGATAAATGATTTCTTTTATGAGAAAATTTTGTAGAATTTTTTTTTTTAACATTTTTAAGTAATATGTTTTTGATAATTACGTATACAGTATCAAAAACTTACATCTTCACTTGTTATTTTAGTTTTTAGTTTTTAGTTTTAGTTTTACTTCTAGCACCTTTAATAAAAAAGTTATTAATATTTCTTTTAGGGTCACACTTTTTGGGACATCCTATACACACACACACACACACACACACACACACACACGCACACACACACACACACACACACACACACACACTACCAGTCAAAAGTTTAAGTACACTAACTAATTTCCAATGTTTTGCTGCTTAGCTCATGACATAAACTTCAAATGTAATAAACTTAACAGGTACTAGAGATGAATTTGCTTACCTGGCTTTCATATTGTATACTTCAGTGCGTCTGCCCTATGCAGTGTGTTGTAACACAGAAGCTTCTTCAAAATGTTAATTTACGTCTAGCATGCAACCTAAAATTAATGCCATTAGCTCTGCACAAAGGTCCAAAAACAGTTTAAAGGTCTTTACTGGGGTAGTGTGTTTCTTCAGGAGTATGTTAATACTAGTGATGCGCCGGAGCTCCGGCTCCGGCCGAGCAGGAGTTCCGGCCATTTTAGAAAACCTCCTGCTCCGGACGGAGGTCTCACTAAACCCGGAGGTGCCAAGTACACCAAACTCAATTCTGACAACTTTGTTTTAATTCTATAAAACTATAAAACCTCATTTCTGCACCTATCCGAATATTTCAGTTCTCAGATGACTGTAATAATAATTTATTTTATGAGTGATCAGTGATTGTATTAATAATTGATTTGATATAGGCTACTTTACTCAGCATTCAGCAAGACATAAGTTTCATAACCTGAGGATATTCTGTTCAATGGGAATTTTTAGAGAAATTAGCGCGCACAAAGCATAGAAAGTCGACTTTTATAAAGTTAAAGTTATTAAAGACTTAACTTAAAATAGCAGGACTACAATATATAAACCCTAAATAGATGAGACGAGACACACACACACACACACACACACACACACACTGAAATAAATCAATTGGCCGGAACCTCCGGCCGGAGGAAAAAACACCAAGCCGGAGGTTCCGGCCCTCCGGCCAAAATCTGCCTCCGGTACATCACTAGTTAATACATGTGTTCAGTTATTAACATGCGCTGCAGGTCTTCACGTATAAAATCCTTGCAGAGGAGCTAACTGTGTAGTTTAAGGTATATATTTGTGTTTCAAAAAGCAAAAATGGGTGCCAAAGCTCAGTTAACAAAAGAAAAAAGACAGTCGATTGTAACTGAGAAATGATTGCCAATCACTGAGACAAATTGCAAAAAAAATTAAAAGTTTCTGTGAATGCGGTTGTGCCATTAAACGGTACGAAGAAACTCGTCAAAATAAGGACAGAAAAAGGTCAGGGCGACCAAGAACCACAACAAACTCAGAGGACAAGTATATCCGAGTCGCCAGTCTGCGCAACAGACGCCTCACAGCACCTGAAATCAAAGCCCAGCTGAACAACTCTAGAAGTACAACAGTTTCAACATCAACTGTTCAGAGAACACTAAGAGAGGCAGGATTAAAAGGACGAACTGCAGTAAAGAAACCAATGCTGAGACTCCAGAACAAACAGAAAAGGCTAGCGTGAGCTAAAAAACACCAAAAATGGACTGTTGAGCAGTGGAAATTTGTTCTTTGGACTGACTAATCAAAGTTCTAAGTTTTTGGATCCAAACGCAGAGTATTTGTGCGGCGCAGAGCGGGTGAAAGAATGACACAGCAGTGTGTTGTGCCAACAGTGAAGCATCGTGGAGAAAGTGTGATGGTCTGGGGATGTTTTGCAGGGGAGCAAGTTGGCGATCTCCACAAAGTCACTGGAATACTGAACCAACGTAGCTATCACAGCGTTCTACAGCGCCATGCCATCCCATCTGGACTGAGACTAGTTGGCCAACAGTTCATAATGCAGCAAGACAACGATCCTAAACACACTTCCAAGCTGTATCAAAATTACCTGAAGCAGAAAGAACGGCAACGTCAGCTCACAGTTATGGAATGGCCAGTAGGGCATATCATACTCTGGGTTCAGGGTTGACATTTTGGAAAAACAAAGTGGCTAATATTTATTCCTATTTAAAAATGAATTCTAAGATGGGTTTATTATTTGCAACTTTTCCGAAAAATCTCATTTTCAGGGTCAAAATCGCAGCCTCAGGGCACCCAAACCAAAGCGCGCAGCTGTTCTGCATGTGATGTAGTCTAAAAGCTGCTTTTCTGACCTCATCCTTGTTTTCTTGCGTGTTTCAACACTTCTGGGTGCTGAAAAAGTGTTTAGATTTCACGTAAAACTTAAGAATTTTAAGTTTTTCTTCAAAGAATAGGCGCGGCTCACCAGCTCTACTCTGATCGAGTAGCGGGAGACTTGCCACCTCCATGTGTAGGTTTACACGCCTGTTCTTCCCGGATCCCTGAAAAGCGTGGCCTCATAAGATCTTATATTATGATCTTATGAGGACTTTCAGCTCTTATGAGCATTAACGATGGCTTCAGCATCTTCATCAGCCACTCGAACCTGAAAAGCTCTTAAGTATGTCCTGCTTTGATCTGAACACTGGGAGCATTTCTCGATGGTCTATCCTGGCTCTCACCCACCCATCTCTCCTCTCGTGACCGTACACAGCTTGGGAAGCAGTTGAGACTTCCTGTACAGCTCTCTCGCAGGACTGAGTATGAACAGAGAAAGCGTCCACTTTGAGTGGAGTTTTCCTGAGATCCTCGAGCTCAGTCAAGGTCATCTTGCAGGTGAAAATAGGCTCGTAAATATTCTGATTCCCAGTTGAGGAGATCCTCAGGTGAAGTGGCTTGCAGATTGACTGGGATTTTTATGGGGCCACTGTCGTATCACCAAAGTCTCTTCCTTCTCTGATCTTCTCTATCTGGCTCACAGCAAAAGCTCTGTGATGCTCATCCTCACTGCACAGGAATGAAGCCAGGATGTTCTCAGGATGTGCGTGGTAAGCTCCTCTTATCACTGCAGCAGAGATGATGATCCTGACCTCGATAGTCTGGTTCCTCAGCAGCCTCAGGCTTGAAAAAACGTGTGCAGGACCAAATTTGAGGTGGTGCTTCACTTTGATGTCGTATTACATTTTGAAGTAGAAGTTAAGGCAGAACTTCACGAGGACCTCGAGCCTCCTGTACACCTCCCCCTTCAGTCCGTGCTCCCTCATCCACAGCAGCAAGATGGCCTGTGCAGTAGTGAGCCACCTGGATTGGTTCAGAGGTCCGCACTTGAGACCAGCCAATTGTGGACTGAGACTTCCAGACTTGATGGCTTTGATCAGAAGATAGCAGTTGTGCTGGTCTGTGGAGAGAGATTTGACTATCTCTACTGGCAGCTCTATGATATCTTCAGTTCCTTCCACTGGTTTGAAGTTGAAGTTGACCTCAAGTTCATTCACTTTCTCAAGAAGTTTTCCAACAGGCCCACTGAAGCCTGACCGGGGAGTTACAGGGCCGTCCAGCTTGATTAAGTGCCTCAGGGGGAGCTCGTTCACATGGAGCTGACAGATCATCCACTGGCACTTGCGACCCAGCATCTTCTCCAATAGGGCTATGGCGCCTTCAGACCCACCCCGTGTTGGTGTTGGTAGTCTCCAATCATTACAAGGCTCTCGTCAGCTCCGTGATCCAGAAGCCACTCATGCAGGCCCTGAGCGATCTTATGAGCAGGCTTTTCTCCTTTCTCAGGTTCCTCTGGAGTGAAATGGAAGAGGTACTTCCCTTGAGGCTCCCACGTGATAGTGTAATGCTCCTCGATCACTTTGCCAGGATTAAATCTCCCTGTCACTTCGTCATATTTCAATACTTTTGTGTTCCTATCCTGCTTGCCATCAAAGACTTTCATGCTATCTATGGCCAAGTAAGCCTTGTCTTTGGAAAGATGACCGGCCTTGATGAGGTCGTTCAGGAAGCCAGTGGCAACTGCAGCTGCCGGAACATTTGCCACCCTGTACCTCAAAGCTGCTGAAGCTGTCCCTTGGATCTTCATGTAGTTTCATGTAGCAGAAGTTGGAGTTTCGGCAGGTACTTCAGCGGGAACGTCCATAGGAGCTTCAGTACCCTCAGCATTGCCAGAGGCTTCTTTTGCAGCTTCTTCCAAGTTTGGCTCTTCGTCGTCCTCAAAGTCTTTCATGAGAAGCTCCTCATTAGTAGCCTCCTCTTTCTTCTTCCTCTTCACAGCAGAAGCTTCTTCAGCCTCCTTCCTCTTCGCTGCTTTGATCTGTCTCCTGCTGTCTTCGAAGTCTACAGAAGACACCTCGATTCCTGAAGCTTCGGAAGTCTTCACACTCTGGTAGTACAGCCACTGAAGGTCCAGTTTAGAAATCTTCACCTCCAAAGAACAGTTACAGTTCACATGGGCCTTGAGGGAGCATCCTGAGCATCCACTCCCCTCTGAGCCGCACAAGAAGATCTGATGCTTGCAAACGCAGACTTCACAGAGTTTATCTAGATCAGCCATCATCATCATCTGGGTAGCAGACTTAACTCTCCCGTTCACAACGTCTGTCATCTTCCATTTCAACAAGATCTTATATGAGAGCGTTTTTCCGTGATTGTGACAGGCGGGGAGAACTTTACATTCGACTTCCTCCACTGAGTCATCACGAGTGAAGCCAGCTCGTCAGTCATCTCTCGGATAGGGTATTTAGACCTTTGGATGTCATGAATGAGGAACTTTTCCTCCTGCAGACGAATCCCTCTCTGAAGAACGGCTCTCCAAGTCGGCACCTCGCTGGGAATCAACTCCTTCCCCGGGCCCACAACATCCGAGAGCTTTGAACTTGACATTTTCCTGGTTTTGGGGGCAGATTCGGCCATCACGTCTAGTCGGTGCTTATTCTCGCTCTTGTCCAATCTGTAACAAATTCATATCAGTATGTTTAGTGTTCTTTCGCCATAAATATAGACAAGGAATATAATTTTTTGTTATAATCAGGGTTGCCAACCGGCATTTTTAATTACCAAATTAACCTAAATTTGGTAATGAATATTTATTTTGGTAATAGAAAACTGAATTTGGTATTGCAAATTTAACTTAAAATTCGTAATAATGGTGTAACACAAGCTTAACCCTTTGTCATTCAGTACCATTTAATTTTAGCGTAGGTTCATTTTTTTTTTACTTGAAATATGCATAGGAGGTGTATATATAAGCATTTTTAGCAATCTTTTTTTTGTAAGAACATTTCTAAATGAAATAATTTGTGTCCATTAGTCAACAAAGGTCTAATAAGGTAATTAGTGGTTTCTCTCTCTCTCTCTCTCTTTCTTTCTTCTCTCTCTCTCTCTCTCTCTCTCGGGTATCGGTGGGGAAATAGGTAGGTGGATTGAAAACTGGCTGAGTAATAGGCGGCAGAGGGTTGTAACTAAAGGGGCTAGTTCGGGGTGGGCCTCGGTCACTAGTGGGGTTCCTCAGGGTTCCGTTTTGGGGCCACTGTTGTTTATCATTTACATAAATGATATCGACGGTGGCATCGTCAGTCGGATCGCCAAATTCGCTGATGACACCAAGCTTGGGGCCAATGTTGGGACGCCCGAAGCGATCGAGCAACTGCGTGCGGACCTAGGTAGGATAGGAGAGTGGTCCGAAAAATGGCAAATGCCGTTTAACTTGGGTAAATGCAAAGTGATGCACATTGGCTACGCCAATCCCAAGTCGGACTACTCGATGTTGGGTAGTAATATCGAGGTGACTAATTTAGAAAAGGACTTGGGTGTGCTAATTAGCAGCGACCTTAAGTTTACGAAACAGTGTGTAGAGGTGGAGAAGAAATCCCAGAAACTATTGGGTTATATTAGGAGGCAATTTCAGTTTCGGAACAAGGAGATTGTGCTCTCACTGTACAATTCCCTTGTTCGGCCGCACCTGGAGTATGCTGTGCAGTTCTGGTCGCCCACCCTCAGGAAAGATATTGAGAGGCTGGAGCGAGTGCAGGCGAGGGCCACAAAGTTAATCCCTTCCGTTAGGCATATGGGCTACAATCGACGGTTACGCGCCCTGAACTTGTTTTAGCTTGAAACTCGAAGGCTGCGCGGTCAACTGATCGAGGTTTTCAAGCTCTTACGCGGGTTCAACGATGTCGATTTTAGAAGTATGTTTAGTTTAAATGATAACCCAACTCGCAACAATGGTTGGAAGTTGGATTTGAAACGGTTTAGGACTAGTGTGTGTGGGAATTACTTTACGTATAAGATCTGTGACACATGGAACAGGTTACCTTCGGAAGTTGTGAACAGTTCCTCTGTGGATCAGTTCAAGAAAAGGTTAGACGAAATCTTGCACACTATTTGAGTGTGTACAAAATTTTCCCTGGCACCCGTTGCCATTGGTACCTCCTCGGTATGGGCCGCAAGGCCTTTTGAGGTACTTCAACTCCTTGTATATATCTCTCTCTCTCTCTCTCTCTCTCTCTCTCTCTCTCTCTCTCTCTCTCTCTCTCTCTCTCTCTCTCTCTCTCTCGTGTTGTAAACTTTATACTTGAGGTGTGACAGCCCTCCGGTCCCGAGTCGTGGGATTCTAGAGAAATTGGCTGCCAATTCCTTTAGGTTCTCTCTCTTTCGGGAGGGCGGGTGAAGTCTGTTGTACAAACCTGTCCCGTGGGTTACTAGGACCCCTTCCCATCCCTACTCTGTCCTTTTTAGCTTAGGTTAATGATGTTCTCCTCTGACTGCAAAAAAAAAAAAAATAAAAAAAAAAACAACCTTTAGTATTAAGTTTTTCTCTACTCTTACGATTAGGACCCTACTGCTACCTCAGGCGTGGGAAGAGAGGCTTTGGAACCTCTATAAATAACACCATTTCACTTCATTTGTAGGTAAATAATTAGAGGGGATAATAGCTGGTAGGATTGTTGACCATTTGGATTCCTACAAGCTACTTGGGGACTCCAACATGGGTTTAGACGGCATAGGTCGTGTCTCACCAACATGCTCGAGTTTTTCCACGTCATGTTGAATGAGTATGATAAGAGTAGGGCGATTGATTAGAAAGCCTTTGATAAGGTACCTCACCGCCGGCTAATGACCAAAGTGGGCGCGCTGGGTATTGGTGGGGAAGTAGGTAGGTGGATTGAAAACCGGCTGAAGACTGCCACAAAGTTAATCCCTTCCGTTAGGCATATGGGCTACAATCGACGCTTACGTGACGGGTTCAAAGATGTCGATTTTAGAAGCATGTTTAGTTTAAATGATAACCCAACTCGCAACAATGGTTGGAAGTTGGATTTGAAACGGTTTAGGACTAGTATGTGTGGGAATTACTTTACGTATAAGATCTGTGACACGGGGAACAGGTTACCTTCAGAAGTTGTGAACAGTTCCTCTGTGGATCAGTTCAAGAAAAGGTTAGACCAAATCTTGCACACTATTTGAGGGTGTAGAAATTTTTCCATGGCACCCGTTGCCATTGGTACCTCCTCGGTATGGGCCGCAAGGCCTTTTGAGGTACTTCTTTTCCTTGTAACACACACTCTCTCTCTCTCTCTCTCTCTCATATATATATATATATATATATATATATATATAAACAATCGTAATGAAAAATTCATTTCATGTATCCAATTGGACACACGTGTTATCATAGACAAAAATTTACCCAATGAAAACTTTGTGTCCATTTCGAAACGAACTTTGAATAAAGTCTCCTCTTCACAGTTATTAAAAATATTACTTGAACAAAATAAACAGGGAGTCTCCTTAATACTTCTAGAATGAAATTATAGTCAAAACAAATATAATAATGGTGATTAAACTTAGGAAAATTACAAAAAACGCTTACCGACAAAAATAGCATCCACTCACTTCTACTTCACAATTATAACTGGCGTAATTGCTCAGAGCCATCTATTGAGAGAATGTTGAACTTCGCCTTCTGCGTCCAAATGGTTACAAAGATTTAAATGGAGTAGATTTTTTTCTTATGTATGTATATATTAAACCTGTGTAAGAGTTAAGCAAAGTTAATGTGTCTAAATGGCAACAAATTATGACAAAGGGTTAAAAATAGGTTGTGTTCAATTGAATATTCGATATTTCAGCATATAACAAAACCGCAATTTTGAACATGATAACGCGATTTTTGGGAAAAGTTGCAGAAAAGAAACCCCTCTTAGAATTAAATTTTACATAAAAATACATATTAGCCAGAGTGAAATTCGGACTCGGGAAAAGTATGATATGCCCTAATGGCCAGTACAGTCCCCGGATCTGAACCCCATCGAGCTAGTGTGGGATGAACTGGATCGACGAGTGAAAGCCAAGCCAGCCAGCCAGCCAGCCAGTGTTCAGAAGCTCTGGGAACTGACAAGAGTGCTGGCAATAGCTTTCACCAGACTCTTCTTTCTCTTGTTGAGCGCATGCCTCGAATTTGTTCTGCTGTAATTGCTGCTAGAGGAGGCTATTTTGATGAATCTAAAACTTAGACTTTGCTTTTGGTAAATTGTCCTGATTTGTTGTTGTTATTATTATTATTATTATAAGTTCCCATGTTTATACTTATGAATTTGTGTCATGATAACTTAGTTAATAAATAAAAAACTTTAAAAAAAAATTTGGAATTTATGAATATTTCAGGGTGTACTTAAACTTTTGATTGGTAGTGTGTGTATATATATATAATTTCCTAAAATTAGCACTAAATTTCCCCAAAACTGTTACGTGCTGTAATGTTAGTTTATTATTATTATTATTATTATTTTGATGTGCAGGCAATTTTTATGATCTGTTAACTCGTTATGAAAAACAAGGAAATTGCTTAAAATATTTGAAACGTTTGTTTGCGTCCGATACATATACTGAATTACTGTTGTCTCAACAAGTACCTCTTTCAGTTAGAGGCATGCATAGTCAGTGTTCGAGAGACCTTTGGTACGTTTGGTTTATTTCCCATTTAAGGGATAGTTTCTTTGAAATAAGCGAATTAATAATAGATTCTTTAATGGTAACAACATAACCACATAGTAAGCCAATCTTATTTTAGATTTCCATGCTGTCATATATTAAAATAATTTCTAAGAGCAAGCCATCTTTGGTGAGTCATGGCCTCATTGTGTTGTAATTTATCAGTTAATAGGAATTAGTTATCAATGTATGACTGATTGTAGATTATCGCTAGTTTGGCATTTCACTGTATCTGAACTTTAGTCCAGAATCCTTAATAGACCGTCTTCCAACACCAGTCATCCTAGTAGTATAGACGTATTATTAGCAAAAAAAGCCCTGCTTTTAGTAGCGCCTTTAATGTTTGTAGCTTCGGATTTGTTTGTGGAACCTTTATTCAGTCAATTCTTTTCGAATTTGACCTAGATTACAGTTACTAAAATTATTAATTCGGTTTTCAGAGGTCTTCGGGAACAGACCTGCCAAAAGTTCTCTTGTCACGTCAGGAAGGACAGGTATGTACCTTATTCTCTGTAGACCTCTCTTTGATGCACATATTAATTAGATCAGTAGTTCTCAACCTTTTCGTGGTCACGGCCTACCAAAACAGTTTCCGAGGAAACTTCAGGCTCCCGTTTTCTGTTCATATGCAAACCAATAATGAGCAGACTTATTTATTTTATTTATTTATTTATTTATTTATTACCTTTCAACCTTTCAAAGGTTCCGTGCGATAATTCCTCATTTCACGAATGTCAAGCTTGTCGCCCCTCCTCTCGAGTTGGCCATAAATCTTGTTTAATTAATTTGTTAGAGTTTTATAACGAAATAGTGCGCTAATACGATAGGCATAGAGCGGCTGACGTTATTTATTTAGACTTTAAAAAGCGTTCGATACAGTTCCGCATAAAAGACTAATTGCGAAGGTTAAAGCGTATGGTGTACGCGGTCAGGTAGCTAACTGGTTAGAGGAATAGCTTCGTGCCAGGAAGCGGAGGGCCGTTGTTAATGGTAGGGAATCGGGGGTGGTTGGATGTAGGTAGCGGTGTCCCTCAGGGTTCAGTGTTAGGCCCATTGCTATTCGTAATCTACATTAACGACATTGATGTAGGCTTGACCAGCAACGTGTCAAAATTTGTGGACGATACTAAAATAGGCGGTAAAGTTCTTAACCTTAACGTGGACGATAGAAATAGGTTCCAAGACGATGTAAATAGGATTATGAAGTGGACGGATAAGTGGCAGATGCAATTTAACGTAGGCAAATGTAAAGTTTTGCATATAGGTTCTCGTAACAACAATTTACACGTACACGATGGATGAGAGACAGTTAGCGAGCGTTGACGAGGAAGTAGATTAAGGCGTCCGCGTATCTAAAGATTTAAAAGTTAGGAACCAGTGCCTGGAGTCTTGCGCAAAAGCTAATATCATGTGAGGCTTCATGGTGCATAATTTCGAATTTAAATCGAAGAATATTATATTGACCCTTTACAAGTCCCTAGTCAGGCCTCACTTAGAATATGCCGTTCAGTTTTGGTGCCTGTATTTGCGAGAGGATATTGATAGGTTGGAAAGGGTTCAGCGACGCGCCACGAAACTAATTCTGTCACTACGCAACAAGTCTTACCAAGATAGGAGATTAAGGGGGGAGCTTATTGAAGTTTTCAATATCGTTAATAAAATCGATAACGTAAATTTTGAAAAACTGTTCCTTTTCGATAATAGCAATACTCGTAATAACGGATTTAAATTACTTGGTAGGCGTTTCATTACTAACGTCGCTAAAAACTTTTTTACGTTTAAAGTAATTGATAAATGGAATAATCTTCCCACGGCCGTCGTGAACTCTACCAGCGTTAATATGTTTAAAAACCGTTTGGATAGGCATTTTAAAAATATTAACGTAGTTTAAAATAATAAAACAATTAGCAACAGGAGCTCTGGGGTTAATGGTCGAGGTTTGAGTCTGTTGACGATTAATGCCAGCGTGTGATATGCTAGCAATAAAATTATATTATTAAATAAAAAATTAGACTAACACGAACTTAGATATAGCTCGTAGCGTAAACTAACTCACTTTTTGTTATACTACTCTTACTTTTTTTTTCTTCTTTTCTTATCCTCTCTTTACTTGCATGTCTGTAGTTTGCATGGTATGACAATGTTTGAGTTATGACTGTGTTTGTATGGTTTGTAAGCGTTCTTATTTTACTTCTTTTCATCTTTCACCCCTCTCCTATTCTCTTCGACTATTTTTCCGACTTGTTGGCAGTGGCCGGCGGATGATGATGGCGAGTCTTTCTTTCTCTTTTTTCTGAATGAATGGGCTACGTCGTGGCCAATGCCGTAACACCGCTTCCCGGAAATCAGCGAAGTTAAGCGACATTGGGTCTGGGTAGTAGATGGATGGGAGACCGTCCTCCGCGCCCAGATTATGTAGCGACCCGTGGTTCGGATCCCACGAAAAGCTGTAGGTCCCCTCCGTCATATGACCTTAGGTGTTGCGAAGGAGGTTAAACAACCCCAATAAAAAATTAGTATGTTTCTGAATGAATGTTAACCCACGAATGATAGGTTTTGCTACTTACTTAACCTCTTATTCTCTTCTTTTAACTCCCTATTCTCTTCTTTCTCTCGGGCTAACCTTAGAGTGAATCTTCAGGTCTTTGTTGGCCTTAGCTTCTGTAGATCTCTAGAAGTAGTGAGTTGGTTTCTTGTACTCTCCACCTCACATAGCCAGGTACACCCGGCTTATTGGGGATTGTTCTGAGCCAAGCGTCTAATCTTCTTTTGAAGATGTCCACTGCAACACCATTTGTGTTCCTTAGGTCTTTGGGTAGCTGATTAAACAGTTTTGGTCCTCTCTCAACAAAATATTTTCTTTCAGGGTTAAGGATGTTCCCTGTCTAGCATTTAATTTGGGAACACGACACAGTCTTCCTTTTCTACTTGCCACCGTTGTTTGGGAAGTTACAGGGTTCAGAGTAAGATTAGGGACTAGTTTCTCCATTATTGTCCAAGTATAAATAATAACGTATTTCTCTCTTCTTTCCAGTGAGTATAGGTTTAGTTCGCGCAACCTTTCCCAGTAATTTAGTTCTTTGCACCCATTGATCTTGGCTGTGAAGCTTCTCTGGATCACCTTCACAGCTGAAATTTCTCAGTGTTAAACTTCATATTGTTGTCTTCCCTCCACTTGTAGATTCTGTTCATGTCGGTTTGTGGAGATCCTATATCTTCTGGGTTTCTTATTTTTCTACTGATCTTTGTGTCATCCGCAAAGGATTTTACTGTGCTGTCTCTGGTAACGTCTTCATCTATGTCAGTTAGCATGATTATGAAGAGTAGTGGAGCTAATACTGTTCCTTGTGGTACTGAGCTGAGGACCTCTGATTCTGATGAAGATACTCCTTGTACTGTAACGACTTGCGCCGCTCACTAAGGAAATTATATATCCATTTCCATACTTTTCATCTTATTCTCATATATATATATATATATAATATATATATATATATATATATATATATATATATATATATATATATATATATGGGAATAACATGAAAAGTAAGGAAATGGATATATAATTTCCTTAGTGAGCGGCGGCAAGTCGTTACAGTACAAGGAGTAGTATCATGATACATACAGACCGTGCATGGAACAAGGAACTCTTCTGGGAAAATTAAATGAAGTGTAGTCCGAAAAACTAATGGTAAATGACAAACGCTATAATTTTTTTCTTTTTCATGATGTTAGTCCGACGTGGGCAACGGGTCACTCGCAAAGAGGCCCCAAAAATATGGCTTCCCTCACCAGCTATCTGCAAAGCAGATAAGATCCAGCTTTGGGATCTTGTAACTCCTAGATCCTGGGACAGGAACTGTCCCAAAGCTGGATCCTATCTGCTTTTCAGGTAGCTGGTGAGGGAAGCTAGTATATTTTTGGGGCCTCTCTGCGAGTGACCCGTTGCCTACGTCGGGCTAACATCATGAAAAGAAAAAACTGTAGTGTTTGTCATTCAGCATTATTCAGACTATAGTGGATTTAATTTTCCCAGAAGAGTTTCTTGTTCCATGCACTATATATATATATATATATATAGATATAATTATATATATATATATATATATATATATATATATATATATATATATATATATATATATATATATATATATATACAGGGTGGCCCCCAAAAAATGGCACCAATTTTCAGAAGTGATATCTCAATAACCATTGCAGCTAGGGACTTAAAAAACACAACCAAATGAAAGATAATTCTTTTCTCTTTAAATACTTATTCTATGGCTTGATGGTTATAAGCCCATATAATGCCCAAAATTGGCTTCCAAAAAAAATATACAAAAAAAGTTGCGCATTTATATTTATTCCTTTTATTTTTTTCTAATTAATTATCTTCTAATTTACGGTCTTTAAACGAAGTTCTGCGGTTTTAAGTTAAACCTAATTTTCAATAAATGGCTCAATCTGCCCTCCATTATGGTCAACCACAGCCTGTAATCTCGCCCTCCATTTTGAAATTGCCTTTGAGATCGTCACTTGTGAGAGATTTTCCCATGCAGCCTGAATTCGCTCACGAAGATGGTTCACATCACGGATTTTCTGACCATGGTAGACCTCTCTCTCTAAGGCAGACCACACAAAGTAGTCAATGGGGTCTAGATCTGGGCTGCATGGTGGCCAATTATTTGGTTCGATAAAACCAGGACAATTATTATTGAGAAATGTTATTGTTTCCTTGGCTGTATGAGATGGGGCTCCATCTTGCATGAACACAAAATCAGTGCTCGTCTCCTTGATCTCTGACAACATTGGAGACAAAATGTCATTACAGTAGTAAATTGGGTTAATTTTAACGCCTCGCTGAATAAAAATGATGGATGTTTTGTTCTCAGATGACGCTGCAAGGGAAACCATTATCGAATCTGAAAAGTGTTTTTTTCACGCAAAAGTCGTTTTGGGTCAACATGAGTTTTTGTCGCCACTGCTGCACGAACCCGATCATTTTGGGTATTTCGTGGTTCGACCGTAAATCGTTTCTCATTAGAAAACCAAATTTTTTTCACAGACTCATTTGACCGAAATCTTCGCAATAGATTTTTACATCGATGGAAACGTCTTTCTTTCACAGGCTCCGATAAAGCAGTAACCTTCACCCTCTTAAATGTTTTCAACCCAAGATCTTTTCGAATTATTTGCTGTACTGATGAACGTGAAATCCCGGTTTCTTTCGCAACTTCACGTTCACTTTTACTTGTTCCCGGTTGTTCCTCTTGACTTAAAAACCATTTCATTTACTTTTTCAATGTTTTCTGGCGTTCTAATACTTTTTGGTCGACCACTTCCCGGACGCCGTTGACTGCTGCCGGTTTCTTTAAGTTTTTGTAAAAAATGTGCCACAGTTCTTTTTTTTCCAATTTCTATTTGGAAATTCGTAAAGGATTCTGTTCAATGAATATCCCTTTTCTTCACGTAGTGCTTGTATAATGTTCTTATCAGATTCTCTCAATCCCATCTTGAGGGGTCTGGAATAGAAAAATTTCATTTAAAATTAGGATCAAGGAATAAATATAAATGCGCAACTTTTTTTTGTATATTTTTTTTGGAAGCCAATTTTGGGCATTATATGGGCTTATAACCATCAAGCCATAGAATAAGTATTTAAAGAGAAAAGAATTATCTTTCATTTGGTTCTTTTTTTAAGTCCCTAGCTGCAATGGTTATTGAGATATCACTTCTCAAAATTGGTGCCATTTTTTTTGGGCCACCCTGTATATATATATATATATATATATATATATATATATATATATATATATATATACAGGGTGTCCCATAAGTCCGGCATCATAGGAGAAATTCATATTTTTCTATTTCTACAAACCATAATTCATATTTTTCTCTTTCTACAAGCCATAATGTCTGTGAGCAAGGAAGAACGAATCCAGATAATTCTACTCATAGGAAATCGGAGTCAAAGAGGCCGCTGCTGAATTTAACAGACTGCATCCAGACCGCGAGCCAATAACACAGAGTTGTGTTAGCAGACTTGTTGCAAAGTTTAAGGAAACAGGATCCATAGAAGATAAACCACGCAGTGGACCTTCAAGGAGGTCCACTGACGATGATACAGCTACTGCTATCCTGGAACGAAGAAGGAAATTTCCCAACATGGTTCCAGCAAGACGGCGCTCCTGCACATTACAGCACCCAAGTAAGGGAATACCCGTACCAACAATTCCCTGGTCATTGGATAGGACGTCGAGGGCCTGTGGAATGGCCAGCTAGAAGCCCGGATCTCACGCCACTAGATTTTTATCTCTGGGGCCACTTGAAAGCGCTGGTATACGCAGAGAAAATTAAGAGTGTCGAACATTTGCGGCAGCGCATTATTGGGGCATGTAACACCATTACTCCTGATATCATTCACCTTGTGCTTGCTGACTGGGTATCACGTCTGAATTTGTGTATTGAAAACAATGGTGGACATATTGAGCACGTTCTGTAAATAAAAGCTTTTGTTTTGCCTTTTTTTTTTTATTATTTTTCATATGATGCCGGACTTATGGGACACCCTGTGTGTATATATATATATATATATGACAATATCGATGATGCTGTATCGTCTAGGTAAAAATTTATATGTATCCTGTACCTTAAAATAGGATATTTGATACAAGATAAAATTGAGGAATGCGAGTCCCCGCCGTCGTGACTTTTGAAATAAAAAGGAATCTTGTAAATAATGCAAGTACCAAATGTATGAAAGCTAATCTCGCAATTAGTGTTTTGTGAGCCGCAGTGGCGTAGGCACAGTTACCACAAATCTCGCTGTGGTCAAAACCTCGGATATCTGTCCGCATATTTTATTCTAAATGCTCGGAGAAAAGGTAACTGGTTCTTCTACCGCCTCGACCGATATCAAGAGTTAATAATTAATTCAGTGGTGTACCGGGAAGACAATTGGCCCCCAAAGTTCTAGCTTGCCCACCCCGTAGTAAAGTTGTCGATGTCAAGATAAAAATTAAATAATTGTAAAAATAAAATACTTTTAAACTACGTAATAATTATAATAATCAGAATTATGTACGTTACATTTATTACAGTTACAATATTCATACTACAACGCCAACTTCAACGTCATTGACAATTTGTTTGCTCCTTCAAATTTAGAAGTGTAGCTACGCACCTGAAATTGAAGAGTGAGCGTCTGAAAATGGTGTAGCGCGCGTCTTCCAATGAGTTTTTCACTATTATTTATAAGTTTTGGGCCGTGTTTGTGTACTTGAATGTGTCATTAGATTTACGGCATTCACGAAGAAATTCAAGAAATGAAGAAGCTGTTTCCATCTTAAAACAGTCGGGTGTTTTATTAAATGGGACATTTTACGATATCATAAACGCAAAACACGCGAAAGTGTCCCGTGATTTCAAAATCAAATCCGTTATCAAAACCTTTGTTTATGTACCAAAACTGATTTTAGGCGTCATTTAAAGTATAATGATTTAAACGACTTAAAAGCTTATTATTAATTAATTATTAGTATTAATTAATTAATTATTATTAATTAATTAATTATTATTATTATTAATTAATTATTATTATTATTATTATTTATTATTATTATTATTATTTATTATTATTTATTATTATTATTATTTCTAGTCTCCAAACTTAAACTGATTAGAGAAGTATCTTGTATCGGGAAAAGTATTTAGATATCCTGTATCTTGCTTTCTCGTGAAAGCAAGATACAATATACTTTCTTGTCAAAGTATCTTTTATTTTTGATACGCAGTAAACTAGTATTTTGTATCTAAGATACACTTCTTAATGTATCTTGCCCACTTGTGTATATATATATATATATATATATATATATATATATATACTAACCCCTCCTTTTATGGCCCTGGGGTGGTTCGGAGTCGACGGGGGTTCTGGGTAGGAGGCAGCAACGGATATTTCTTCTATAACATTCTAATTGTTTTCTCTCGCTATAGGGTCGACAGTTGTTAATTCTTTTCTTTCTATAATACTCTGATACTTTCTCTACTAAAATTATCGACTTTTCTTTTATAACTTACCGACTTTACTAAGTTCTTCTGAAGAAAGCCCAACTCGAAGGGGAAAATAAAAAGTTTCTCTTACTGTAGTTTACTTCTAAAAAAATGTACAGGTAGTGCTCTGAATTTACAGGGGTAGAGGTTCGACCTCTTTCGACCATAGCTCAGGCCGGAATCTAAAAAGTTAAGGAGGCAAGGGGCCTCTGCCCCCTCGCAGCGAGGCTGCTAACAAGGGAGTCTCGTAGTAGTGACCAAAGAAGAGTGCCGTAATGAAGTGAAGTTAATTTTACAATTACATGTATCATATAAGTATAAATGGGGGAATGCAGTTGAAGGTTAAGTTCTCCCCCCTTTTAAACACATGATCAGATGTTTGAAAGATTCCAAATAAAAATAAAAACTAATTGTATTTTTCGCCGTCTACATTTCTGAAGGCGATATCATTTCGTAGTATTACATAAGTACAGTCTAAGTACATCATTGAGTATGTATTAATTTTGGTTCATTACGATTACAATTACCAATTAATTCATATTCACTTATTATTGTTTAATTACAATCCCATTTAAAGTACATTACAAGTTATCATTAATTACAGTTTCATTAAAATACATTACTACATTATATATTAAATTATGATCGTTTAATTAAAGTAGTTTCATTAAAGTATATTTAATTACAATTTTAGCAAATTGTTAATTGACATCTACTACTGAAGTAATCTAAATAGGTGATACAATTGATATAATGAAGGGGAGTTAACCGTTGTTCTATAATTTAAAGGGTATTAACAAGTTTTAATTTACAACAACGTTATATATTTATAGTTAACAATAATTACGCCAAATTATGTCAAATATTATTAGAACCAGGTTGGTTATCACAGTTTGAAAGTCTAATTAGCCAGCGATGAGGAAAGCGGACAAAAATATGGTATTTTTTTCATTGGAAGTACACGGATATTTATGATAACGTAATACATAAGTAATACAAAATTTGAATGACAATTAGGTAGAAATAGTAAGTACAAGTAATGAGAACGGGAATAACTATGTGACGTAAGCCGATAACGAACTAGTGGCCAGGCAGGTAAACAATACAGTATATTATAATAATATAACATACAACATAACACGCCCGTCCTTCCTCTTTGAGAGGGAGGTTCGGGCCCTCTGTTCATCAGAATTTCTCAGCGCTCGGGAGGCGCGGGACCGGTTGCGTGGCCGCGAGGCCCGGTGTGGTACCTCGTACGCCGAGGCTCTCCGTCCCCGCCCGCCGCCGGCCCAGACCCCGTCCTCACTGGCGGTTCCCGACGCGCCTCCACCCACCGTGTCCGCTACTCCCTGTCTATCCTCTGCCGCCCAGCGGACTCCCGCCGCGGCTCCCTGTACTACCAGCGCGTCCCCACGTGCTCCCTCCGCGAACGCCGATGCTTCGTCGGCAACCCCCCCTGCCCCTTCTACGCCCTCTCCACCGGCGCTTTCGGCCACCCCCATTCCGGACCGTGACCTGCCGTCACCCATGCGGGCCGCAAGCGCCGCGCCAATAGTGACCCCGAAAGGTTCGAGGCCATAGGCCTCGCATCACCTTCCTCTCCCAGACACAAACGCCCCCTTCGCCCTACCATCCCGGTGTCCTCACCGTCCCCGCTGCGCAACCGTTATGGACGCTCCCCCCTGGGGTCCCCGACGACCCTCGTGGTGGGGGCGGAGATACATCCCTCACCGGTTCGGTCGATGGACCCACTGGAGGGGGAACTCTCCCGCCTGGTCGGCGTGGGTGGGATGTGCACGCCCCCGCGCGTGACCTGCCCCCACCTCTCTCCTTGACCTGCCCCCACCTCTCTCCTTGACCTGCCCCACCTCTCTCCTTGACCTGCCCCCACCTCTCTCCTTGACCTGCCCCCACCTCTCTCCTTGACCTGCCCCACCTCTCTCCTTGACCTGCCCCACTCTCTCCTTGACCTGCCCCACCTCTCTCCTTGACCTGCCCCACCTCTCTCCTTGACCTGCCCCACCTCTCTCCTTGACCTGCCCCACCTCTCTCCTTGACCTGCCCCACCTCTCTCCTTGACCTGCCCCACCTCTCTCCTTGACCTGCCCACCTCTCTCCTTGACCTGCCCCACCTCTCTCCTTGACCTGCCCCACCTCTCTCCTTGACCTGCCCCACCTCCCCTGCACCTCCGGTGAAGGGAGGGGCCTTCTGGATACCCCTCACGTCCCCTTCTCTGCATCGCTCTCCCCCGGGCGTCCGGGTGACTCCTCTTCAGGAGGATTTGCCGGCGTCAGGTTCCACATCGCCCCCCCGTCGGGGTGACCCTCGCCTTCGCCCACGTTCGGCGTCCCCCGTTGGGCCCCGGTGCTTTCCAATCCCCTTGTTAATCTCGGGCCGCCCGATCGGCCCACCCACCCCATAACCATCCGTTTCGCAGACTTTCCTACCCCTCCATATACTTCGCTCCTGCAGTGGAACATCCGCGGGCTCCTGGTAGGCCTCGAGTCTCTCTTCTCTCCTGGCCTCCAGGTGTCCGGCGTGTTTCTGCCTTCAGGAGACGATACTGGGCTCCCGTTCCCTCCCTCGAGTGTCCGGCTACTGCGGGCTCCCTTCCCCGCCTCTCGATGGGGCGGGTAGGGGGGCTCCGCGGTCTTCGTGCACCGCTCCGTCCCTTTCCGCCCCCTCCCGCTCCGTACTGTCTTGCAAGCTGTGGCCGTGCGCCTTTCTTTGTGGCGTCAGCTCACGGTCTGCTCTCTTTACCTCTCCCCTAACGTACGCCCTCCACCCGATTCTCTCCGTGACCTAATTCTGCAGCTTCCCCGCCCTTTCCTGCTTCTCGGGGACTTCAACAGTCGGGACCCGGCCTGGGGGGACGTTTGCTCCACCTTTCTCTCCGGGACCCTTCTCTCCCTTATGGACGAGCTAGAGTTCACCTTTCTGAACGATGGCTCCCCAACCTGCCTCCACTCGGCCCATGACAGTTTCACCTGTATTGATCTTTCCCTGGTTTCCCTCGATATCGTGACGGAGTTCACCTGGGAGGTCCTGCCGGATTCTTCCGGCAGTGACCATTTCCCTGTGTGTCTTACCCCAACCCGTCTCCTCCCCCCCACCTCTGTCCGCCCGCGCTGGCTGTTCGCCCGAGCGAAATGGGCCTCATACACGAGGTGCACGGCGATCTCGCCGTCCATTCCTGCCTTTCCCTCCGTTAGTGAGGCCCTCGCCTTTCTCGAAAGCAAGATCCTCTCGGCTGCCACCAGTTGCATCCCCCGTACCTCAGGCTCCCCCAGGCCGCGCAGCGTCCCATGGTGGACCCCAGAGTGCTCCCGTGCCGTTCAGGAGCGGCGCCGTGCTGGCCGTCGCTTCTACCGGACCCGCCAGCCGGAGCATAAGATGGCGTTTCAGCGCCTGAAGGCAGTGGCCCGTCGGGTCTGAAACTAGCCCGGCGTACCTCCTGGCGGAGTTACGTGTCCGGGATCTCCTCCTCGACCGCCCCCTCGACTGTTTGGCGCAAGGTGCGTAGCTTTGAGGGGACCCGTGTCCCCCCTCGACCCCCGGTGCTTCGGGTCGGGGACGACGAGTTCGTGTCCGATCCGGAGGCCGTCGCGAACGCACTCGCGGCGCACTTCGCAGCCATCTCCGGTTCCGATTCCCCCCACTCCCGCCGCGACCCACCGGAATTTCCACCTCATAGGGATGACCCCTATAATCACCTCTTCCACATGACAGAGCTTCGGGAGGCCCTCCGCCCCCGGCCCCGATAATATCCCCTATGACTTGTTACGGCACCTCCACCCCTCTGCTCTCAGCTTTCTACTGGACCTCTATAACCGGATTTGGTTGGAGGGTTCATTTCCGGACCGGTGGCGTGAGTCCATCGTCGTCCCCATCCCGAAGCCCGATAAAGACCCCTCACTCCCGTCGAACTATCGCCCCATTTCCCTAACATGCTGTGCCTGCAAGGTGATGGAGGCGATGGTCGCCTCGCGGCTGTCCTTTACCTTGGAGGCGAGTGACCAGTACCCTGCTACCCAGGCTGGTTTCCGGCGCTTCCGGTCTACCACCGACCCCCTCCTTCTCCTTAGCCATGACGTGCAGGAGGCTTTCTCCCGGCGTCAATTTGTACTCGCCGTCTTTTTCGACCTCCAGAAGGCCTACGATACTACCCGGCGGAGCGCGGTCTTCGACTGCTTACGCTCCCTGGGTTTCGTAGGCTTTCTCCCTTCCTTTATTTATAACTTCTTGTCCGCCCGTTCTTTCCGCGTCCGCATCGGTTCTACCCTCTCTGACCGCTTTCCGTTGGAGGAGGGTGTCCCTCAGGGTAGTGTCCTTAGCGTCTTGTGTTTCTCACTCGTGATGAACACAGTCGCTACGGTCCTGCCTACATCCGTTCGTAGCTCCCTCTATGCCGATGACCTGGCTATCTATTGCTCTGGCCGCCTCCCGTCTTTGGCTGAACGTCGGCTCCAGCTAGCCATCAACGCGGTGGTTCGCTGGGCGTCCTCGGTTGGCTATGCTTTCTCACCCTCTAAGTCTTCCAGTATGCTTTTCCGTCCTCGGCGCCTCCGTCTGTCGCATACCTTCGCCCTTACCCTTGCCGGCACTCCTCTTCCCCTCGTCCCATCCGTTAGATTCCTGGGTATGACCCTCGACGGATTTTTCGGTTGGGTTCCACACCTTAGGCGGTTGCGGCAAACATCTCGCCGCACCCTCTCCCTTTTGGGTCATCTGTCCCACACGACCTGGGGGGCGGACAGGCGTACTCTGCTGCGCCTGTACACCTCCCTGGTGCAATCCCGTGTCGACTACGGCTGTGTGGTCTACAGCTCCGCCTCCTCTCCGGCACTCCGTATGCTGGATCCTCTTCTCCACCGTGGCCTTCGCCTGGCGTCGGGTGCCTTCCGCTCGTCCCCTGTCGCTAGTCTTCAGGTGGACTGTGGACACCCCCCCCTGCCCCTTCGCCGGGGCCTTCTCATGGCGAAGTGTTACCTTCGCATCTGCCGCCTTCCGATGTCCCTACTCTTCTCCGCGATCTCCCAGGCGCTACCCCGGCCTGACACGTGGCATTTCGCTGCCTCTCTGGCCGAGATTTTCTCGTCCCTGGGGATCCCCCCACCCTCTATTCTGCCGTTCTCCTTCGATCTGTCGCCCCCCTGGCGGACCACCCCTATCTGCCGTTGCCAGGCGCTCCGTGGCCTGCGTAAGGAGTCTCCTCCTGCCGTCCTCCGGTCTTCTTTTCTGGCCCATCTTCCCGTCCATTCGGACGACGTTCCCGTCTACACCGACGGCTCGCGCTCCCCTGCAGGTGTCGCGGCCGCCGTCTTCTCTCCGTCATTGTCACCTACCTCCCGGGGTATCCCCCTGCCGGTTCAGGCCTCCATCTTTTCCGCGGAGCTCTTTGCCCTTCTGGAAGCCCTCCGTCTGGTATCGGGTTGTTCGCGGTCCTCCTGTACCATTTTTTCGGACTCGCTGAGCGCCCTTCAGGCGCTCGAGCGCTATGATTCCCCGGACCCCCTCGTACGCCTTATTCAACAGGAGTACCATGTCCTGCACACCGTTCACCGGATCCGGGTCACCTTCTGCTGGGTTCCTGCCCATGTTGGTGTTTCCGGTAATGAGGCGGCGGACCGCATAGCCCGGTCCGCCGCCTCGCTGCCTCCCCTCCCCCGCCCGCTCCCCTTCTCAGACTATGTGCAGGTCTTTCGTTCCTTTTACGACCGCATGTGGCAACAGTCCTGGGACGATGCCACCGGAAATAAACTCTGGTCCATCCGCCCCCGTCTGTCATATTGGGTGTCCTCTCCACCGCTCCAGACACAAAAGGTCGTCCTTGCGCGGCTTCGCATCGGCCATACGCGCCTCACGCACGGCTATCTTATGTTCCGGCAGGAGGCTCCTCGTTGCGCCTCCTGCCAGTCGCCCCTCACCGTCTCTCACATCCTTGTGGAATGCCCCACCCTGTCGTCAGTACGTCGTCGCGCCTTCCCGTTCCTTTCTGATTTCCCCCTCCCCGAACGTTTACGCCTTATGCTCGCTGAGAGCCCTCTCTTCTCGCTTGACCGTCTTTTCCTCTTCCTCTCCCAATCTCGCATCCTATCTGAGCTTTAGGTGACTTCTCACCTGTAGTCCGCTGTTCTCCCTTTTCTAGTGCCTTTTCTCCGTCTCCGTTTCTCTTTCTCGTATTCCGCCTCGCCATGATATCCGCTACCATATAGCGGGAAGTGGCGGTAAACGCCCCAATACAAAAAAAAAAAAAAAAAAAAACATAACACCTTATGTTATAAATTTGGATCAGAGCGAAAGGAGATTTTTATCTTAGAAGCGTTCGATTTTGCTGTGATTAGCGAATTCGACCACTTACCTAAGCATTTATGAATATCTTGCGAGGGGTGAGCGCACTTAAAAGAAAAAAAATGAAAAAATAATACATGCGAACGTATTTGGACGTTTTCGAACGAATGCATAAAGTTTTGCATTTCATATACTGACACGAGTAAAAATGAATATTTAATAAAAATTGATATAGGGTAATGGTCAAGATAGGACATGGATGTACGAATGAACAACGTATAAATAATGGGAGGATTTAAAAGGAACGAATTAGAGACAAAGAGTGGTAATAAGGACTAAGTACACTACGGGTTAGATGCAAGACAATCATAATTAATTATAATAACTTCTATAACAAATGGAAAATGGATACGACTAAACCATAGAAATGGTAGATCGTAGGGTTGTGACACAAACGAAAATAGAAAGCTACAAATCAAATTTTTATCCAAACTCGCGTTAAGCGATTTTGGTTCTTATGTAAAAATGAATATTGATTATTCATTGTTCATTTTTACACACACACACACACACCACACACACACACACACACACACACACACTCGCTCACTCGCTCACACTCGCTCACACACACACTCGCTCACACACACACACACACACACACACACACACACACACATATATATATATATATATATACAGTATATATATATATATATATATATATATATATATATATATTAGCCTCGAAAACAAAATCCGGTGCCACCCTATTCACATTATTATTTACATGATACATTGCCTTAACATTATTATTATCATAAAATAAAAAATAAGGCTTTGATACTTGCATATTAATATTTTGTCATGTTGCCTCGAGCCTTGATGACCATTTGCAACCTTTTGGGCATAGAATCGGCAAGATTATGGAAGTATTCCAAGTCCATGTCTGATACCCACATTTTCAGTATTTCATTCCTGAGTTTCGGAAGTTATTTTATTACATTTGGCAAGCTTATTCTTAACCCTCTATGGACAGAATTTTCTGTAAGGTTAAGTTATAAATGTGTGTATAAGAAAGGTTAGAAATTTGTAACAGTTGTCCATATAGGATTAATATAATTCCAACAGTTCTTTATTGGATTTAAGTCAGGTGAGTTACCAGGCCATTCAAGAAGTTCAGTATTGTTGTCAGCAAACCATTTTTAAATTTTATTTGCAGTGTGACACGATGCATTGTCCCGCACCCTTCGCTTTGTCCGGAGCTATAGGGCGCGTCCCTCTGTGGCCAATGGGGGAATGCATCTTCCTCCGATGCAAGGACCTTCTCTGCCCTCGTGGACCATTGGACCCGTTTGGGGACCCGGCTGATCTCCTACCCTCCTACTTATATTTCCCTGTCCTCCTTTCCCCAACTCTTTCTCGTTTTGTTTTCCTCCCTTCCCGCATTTAGCTTTGTTTTGGACTTTGACTTGATTTTTTTCCTTGGACCTTGGGTGAAGGAGGTGGTTGTCCTTCACCCTTGTCACTCTTAACCCAAGCCCTGTCCCTGCCATCTTTCACCGCGCGTTGGATGAGAGTGGCCGCCTTGTAGGCACGGGGACTGGGAATGGGTGTATCTCCCCTGCGTGACATCTATTGGCGGTGGGACCGAGTGAGCCCACGATTCGCCTTTCCCTTGTTGGAGTCGATGGTGGCTGGATGCGCGCGGGGGATGAAAATTTTCTTTCTTTTTTGCTATGGCTTCTTCGTCTACTCGGTTAACGACTTCCGCTTCTAATACTCGGACTACTCCTCTCAACACTCGGGTGGTGGGCAACCAGGCCCTCGAGTCCCCTACCACTGGAAGCCCGCATCCAGATGGGGTTGACCCCCCTTTGGTAACTGATCACTTGCATCCTCCTTTACCGTTGCCGACCCCAGGTTGTACCCTGAACATCCCTTTGGATGTACACCCTCTGGAGCAGGGGTCTCGCCCCAGCCCGCCTCAGCTGCCTTCGGGCAAGTCAAGTTCCACCCAAGATTTACCTCCAAAACCCGGCTTCTCGCTCTCCCCGTATGCCCCCCTCACCCGCCGTCGGCCCGCCTCCCCACGGAGAGAGCCCCGCGGCGGAGGGGGAAGTCGGCATGCACAACCATCCTCGACAGTTGGATATCCCAGTCCACTTCAACTCTACTGCCTCCATATCCCTTCCAAGTATCCACAAATTCCTAGAGATCCGGCATACCTCTGGATCCCTTCCGACCAATTCTGAACGAACGTTTCAGGCGATCCGAGCCCGCAGCAACTCCAGCCGTTATGATGTGCGACCGCAGAGGGATGGTTCCCTCCTCATAAAATCACGCTCAGCCATAGAGACGAAAGCCCTACTCTCCATCACTGAGGTCCTTGGATGATCAGTGTCCGTTTCACCACACCCTCGCCTGAATCAGAGTCAGGGCACTCTTTATGCCACACGCTTATTGTCAATTACAGTGAACGAGCTCTTGGAGGACCTCGCACCCCAGGGTGTCACCAAGATCTATCGTTTCACATCCCGACAGGGAGGTACCCCCTCCCCCACACCGTGTCTACTTCTTACCTTTAATAACTTAGTCCCTCCTGACCGTATTGTATTGGGTATGGGAGATCGCACGTCATGCGAATTCTCTGTCCGCCCATACATCCCAGACCCGACCCGTTGTTTTAAATGCAACAAGTTCGGACATGTTAGCTCAGTTTGTCGGCAGCCGCACCAATTGTGTGTGCGTTGCGGACAAGTTGCTCACCCAGACAAGTGCCCCAACACACCCAAATGCTCCAATTGTGAAGGTGCACACCCATCTTCATCCCGAGAATGCCTGTTCTTCAGGTTCGAGGAGGAGGTCCGAGGCCTACAGGTAGCGGATTTCCTTAGCGTCCGCTCGGCACGCCGCCCTGACCTGCCGCTCACAACCCCCTCGACCAGTGCTTCCTATTCCTTCTCGCCACGCACCTCACCTGCCCCAAATTCCATAGGAGTCTGGGACCAGGACACCCAGGCCCCACCCACCTCGAACCCTGCCCTCCCAGCACTCTCTGCACACACCCGAACCTAGTGTCCCGCATAAAAATATTGCATCCATAGATCTCGTAGAAACCCAATAAATGGCCTTCTAAAACCTCTTTATATACCGGTCAGCATTCATTGTAGTAAGTATTCTTAGGAAGAAATTACAGACCCCAACGACTCACCTGTCCACTAAAACATCCCCACACCATTACTGAATCTGAATGTTTTACTGTTTTTACAGTGAACTGGGAGAGTACCTGCTGATGTTACTTGGTCGTCGTACTTTTCCATTACGTGTTGTAATGCATTTAAATGAACTTTTGTCACTAAACATTACCTTCTTCCATTACTCTGATGTCCAGTTCTTATATTTCTTTGCAAATGCTAACCGTTTGGCACATTTGCTTCGTGAGCAAAGGTTTCTGTGCAGCTACTCGTGAGGGGAGGTCCAGCTCTTTCTGCAGTCTGTGCTGCACAGTTCGTTCAGAGACATTTGCAAGGATTTGGGGGTGATTTTTCTTAATTTGTGCAGCAGAATTTGTTATGCGTGTCGATAGAAAGTTTTGAGTGAAGTTTCATCCCGATTCGATAGTGTTTAGTGGTGCCGACAGACTCTGAAATGTGTAGTTTTTCCGCACTACCGAGGAGGTAACTACAACAGGCCGGTTTTTTTTTAAGTGTTATCCCCAACAGGCGTAATCCCCTTTTTTGAATGTTAACTCATGATGTTGATGTGCTTCCTGTCTTCATCATCGATTTCTTTGCCTCTGGAAACCGCTCTCGGTGTTTTTCCACGACTTCAAGAAGGTACTGCAGTTGTTCTTCGTTTTTTGTGAGATGACTGCTGAAACTCTGAATTAATGAGACCGCTCTCTCTGCATTATCGTTTACAACATTCATTGTTTTAACATATTCCTTAGCTAATTTATAGTCGTCCCTGTTATCCTATGCTGTAGGATCTACTTCGAGAAACGTCGATTGAAGGGACAATTTCTCAAACAAGGAGCGACTTGAGCTTGTGACAAAGTCCGCCAGATTTTTCTCTAGTGGGTCATCATGAGTATGGTCAAAAGCAAATCGTTTTTCTGGTAATTCTGAACCAGGTCTTTCCAATGCCTGAACCATCTGCCGTTTCACTTGCAAAGTTATGCCATCATCAAAAAAGGTATGCGACACAAGTTCTTCACATGGTGACGGCATAGTGCTTTGCTAGCTATTGCTGAAAGTTCCTTATCATATTGCTGAAGCTCTTATAGATACTCCAAATCGGTTCTTGGTGCAGAAGATGCGATGGGAGCCGCAAACCATTTTGGCACATAAAAGCAAACGGCATAGCAAGAGGAGCGTTCCTGTTTTGTCAAGTTGAACTGCGAGCGAAACAATACAATTTTGATGGCATAAATCACTCGTGACATCCACCTAGCGCGATGTAAAGCCCCAGGTTGACGAAAATGTACTCCTCCTGAGGGAACACCACTTAAATAAATAATTGATAATTCAAGAAGTTCGCGATAATCCACTCTTGGGTGATTTCTCGCAAGCTGTTCTTCGCACAGTGCGAGGATTTCTGCTTTCCACGACATGTTTGTATTGGCAGCTTCAAATCTTTTATCATCCATTTGTTTCCAGGAATTCTTGAAACGTTTGAAAAGTAATATATCCGGTCCCGTTGAACCACCGTAACACTTCTGGAAGACGTTTGATGTCAATTTCATTAATATGGTGCCGACAGGTCAAAGAAAGGAGTTTTCTATCAAGCTTACTTTCGATTATCATGCAAGCGCCCTTGTTTTGGCCAGTATTGCTAGCGGTAGTATCAAAACACACTGCTTGAATATATTCTCGCAAATTCCAATCGTCTAAACATTCTAGAACTGCTTCTGCAATTCTTTCGCCTTCTCCAGAAGCAAGTTTGGGTACTGCTAGAAGCTTAGACTTTCCTCCACCGGATACAAGAATAGCTAGCCTATCTATATTTTCATCACCTGTTATAGCTTGCATTACTTTACCATCCCAATGAATGGTAAGCGGAACGTCAGAGGTGAAGGTTTGCTTAATGTCATCTGCAATTTTTTTTGCGTACAACACTCCGCCCTCTGTAGAGTACTTCTGCTCAAAACAACATTGTCAATATCATGTCCAAGAGAAGTTGCAGCAGCTGAAAGCACCATAACAGCACTACGATCACTTGTTTTTGTTCGATCTAATGCCATTGCCAGATCAGGTGTTACGATGCGCTTACGCTTATTTGGTATTGTGCTGCTTGAAGGTTTGGATGTCATTTCAGGAGTGTACGATGTGCCTGGCTCTGGTTGCTCATCACTACTATTGCTTGAACTGCTATCACTGAACTGAACAACAGCTGATGACAATTTCTCTCGCAATGCCTCGGCTTCTTTTAGTGCAGCTTGTCTTTCATCTCTTTTCCGTTGTCGCATTTGCTTAGCGACCAGTTTCTTATCAATATCAGTCATGTAACCTCGCCTCCCTTTTTCTCTGAGCTTGTAGGAATGATCTATCTTCCTCATTTGACATCATTTGTAAAGCATTTGCGTGAGCTATATCAAAAAGGTTATCTAAACTACCTTGGAATTCAGTTTCTTTTTTAATTTGATTTTGATTACGGTTCGATTTTGATTTTTTAAGTGATCCGAAGTTCTCGTACATTTTTTGAATTTTCGTTAGTACATGCTGTTTGGCTCTGGTGGTTATTTTCGCTTTGTCCCAAATCTCAAAAATTTCAGCATAAACTATGTTGGATGCTTCTTTCAATGTTTTTTTACTGTTTGTGAGACAGAAAAGCCGACGTATTACATCTCCATTGGATGGAAGCTTCTTACTGCCAGTTGTGTCAATTGGCTGTCCAATCGGCCACATTTCAGTTTTTCTTGTTTTAATTGAATCTGACATGGTGAAGGATAAAATCTGCAAATATTAAGGAAAACACTCGCGCATCAATCTCTCATTGCGTCTTAAACAATAGTGACGCGAACAGCGAGCCTCCCACTTTTCTCTGTAGCCAATGACGTCACCAGTAATGACGTCGGGTCAAAAGACGTTTCTACTCAATATACACAGTTACACAGTGAAACATGTGGAACACAATGCACGAGTGTGTGAATAGGCATAGTTTACACACAATATTTGTAATACAAATTACAAAATAAATATATGATGAATAAATGTAATAAATGAAAAATACAAGAAGCTGTCGGCACCACTAAAAGTACACAGATATTGTTGAAATTTAGTGTGCGAGTATACTGTATTATGATGGTGGTAACAATTTTAGGGGGTGAGACTTTCACTTCTCAAATAAACGTTTTGGATATATATATATATATATATATATATATATATATATATATATATATATATATATATATATATATATATACAGGGTGTCCCATAAGTCCGGCATCATAGGCAAAATAATAAAAAGACAAAACAAAAGCTTTTATCCACAGAACGTGCTCAATATGTCCACCATTGTTTTCAATACACAAATACAGACGTGATATCCAGTCAGCAAGCACACGGTGAATGATGTCAGGAGTAATGGTGTTACATGCCCCAATAATGCGCTGCAGCAAATGTTCAACACTCCTAATTTTCTCTGCGTAAACCAGCGCTTTCAAGTGGCCCCAGAGATAAAAATCTAGTGGCGTGAGATCCGGGCTTCTAGCTGGCCATTCCACAGGCCCTCGACGTCCTATCCAATGACCAGGGAATTGTTGGTACAGGTATTCCCTTACTGGGTGCTGTAATGTGCAGGAGCGCTGTCTTGCTGGAACCATGTTGGGAAATTTCCTTCTTCGTTCAAGACACTGGGAAATGCTTCTTCCTTGAGCATACGTAGGTAGGTGCCTCCGGTGACATGTTCATCGAAAAAGAGGGGGCCTATGATGCAATCCTTCCAAATGCAACACCATACCATCACCCGAGATGCACCTTGTTCCTTTGAAGAGGTATACCAGTGAGGGTTGTTTTGAGACCAGTATCGGGTGTTCTGTCGATTTACCTCACCATTTCCATAAAAAACAGCCTTGTTACTGAACAGAATGGTGGACGGGAAATTGGCATCCCGCGCATATGAATTATGGTTTGTAGAAATAGAAAAATATGAATTTCTCCTATGATGCCGGACTTATGGGACACCCTGTATATATATATATATATATATATATATATATATATATATATATTATACAGGGTGGGCCGTAAGTTTCCATACATAGGAAAATTTAAATTATGGTCTTCACGTGCGTTGGTATTTGGATCAGCAGTTTCCGGATGCTTGGATTGGTCGGCGTGGTCCTGTGGAGTGGCCTTCCAGATCCCCAGATCTCACCCCCCTTGATTTCTATCTTTGGGGGCACTTGAAGGCCATGGTGTATCAGGAAAAGATACGAGACATAAATCATCTAAAGGAACGTATCACCAACGCCATTACAAGCATAACGTCAACTGTGCTAATGCGTGTTCATCACAGTGGGGAACACGTATTGAAATGTGTTTTCAAAACAATGGCAACCATGTAGAGCATATTATATAAATAAAAATGGTTGTCCATAAAAAAATGTTTATTTTTCCTATGTATGGAAACTTACGGCCCACCCTGTGTATATATATATATATATATATATATATATATATATATATATATATATATATAATATATATATATATATATATATTAGTGGTGGACCGGATGTCAGTTTTTCAACATCTACGGATGCGGATTTTTAATTCCAATATCCGTGGATGCGGATATTTAGTTAATCTATCAATATAATATAGAATTATGAATATATGACATAATTTTTCAAATTTCGTGGTATTACTATTATGGCAGGCAATGCATAAGAATTAAAATTAATATTAATGTTTTCATTATGATAAAAATAACTTAGGAGTTTCAGCCACAGAAAATTCAATGAAACAAGTTTCATTCAATTTTCTTGTGTTACCAGGTATTTATATTTTGAGGTTTATATATTTGTTCGTTCATTAATAATTAATACTTTACATGAAATGTGCATGACTGGGCCTTATAAGCTACTTTATAAGCTAATTTAATTGTAAATTGCATAATTTATTAGAGGTAATATCCGCATAGCATCCGCAGTCAGAAGTGCGGATGCGGATGTTAAAAATTATGCGGATGCAAATATCCGGTCCACCACTAATATATATACCCAAACTAAAGTACCCCAAAAAGTGACAAAGCGAGACCTGACATATATGCATTCTTTGAAGAGAAATTGCAAGGAGAGTGTATAACAGACTGATTTTCCCCCGAGGATGTAGCGACAGCTATAGGACAAATGAAACCACATTCAACTGCAGGTCCGGTCAATTGGAACGCGTTATTGATTAAAAACTGTAAAAATGAAAAAGCTAAACCTTTATACTGGATATGGAGAAGATCCCTAGACACGGGGGAAATACCGAGCATCTTCAAAAGAGCAAACATTGTTCCTATATATAAAGGCAGGGATAGATCTCGAGCAAAGAACTATAGACCAGTGTCATTGACGTCCCACCTTACCAAAGTATTTTAAAGAATAGTTAGAGAGGAAATTTATGATTTCTTGGAGACACTGGAAAGATTCAACGAAAATCAGCACGGATTCCGATCAGGTAGATCATGTCTATCACAACTAATAGAACACTACAGCAATCTCCTAGATGCGCTGGAAGGCAATGACAACTACGATGTCATATACACAGATTTTGCTAAAGCTTTCGACAAATGTGATCACGGTATAATAGCATATAAAATGAAATATATGGGAATAACAGGCAAAGTGGGAAAATGGATCTACAACTTCCTCAGAGAACGTCTACAGGTCGTCAAAATTCAAGGTATATCATCATCAGAATCGGAAGTACGCAGATCAGTACCACAAGGGACAGTACTGGCCCCACTCCTGTTCATTATCATGCTAACAGACATAGACAGCGGAGTAAACAGCAACAGTATAACAACATCCTTTGCAGACGATACAAAGATCAGCAGAAAAATCAGCGATGTAAATGAAGTGGAGACCTTGCAGAGGGACACGAACAAAATATACAAATGGTCAGAAGACAACAACATGTCATTTAATACCAAGAAATTTCAGCTCTTGAGATATGGTAGAAAAGAGGAACTTAAACAGACTGCATATTATGCTCCAGATAGACAGGAAATTCAGAGAAGCATGAAAGCGATCGATCTCGGGGTAATAATGACAGATGATGCGAAATTCGAAACACAAAATCAGATAGCGATTAAAAAGCAAAAAGTCGCGGGACAGGTACTAAGAACGTTTAGAAGAAGGGACAAGATAGTAATGATTCCCCTGCTAAAAAACACTGATTATACCAAAACTTGAATACTATTAACTTTTGACGTCCCCATATAAAAAGGAAGAAACTAATAAACTAGAAGAAACGCAAAGACATTTCACAGCCAAGTTTGATGGCTGCAAAGAACTCAACTACTGGGAACGACTACATAAACTAAATCTGTACTCCCTGGAAAGAAGAAGAAGAAGAAGAAGAAGAAGAGAAGAAAGGTACACCATAATCTACGTGTGGAAAATGGATCGAAAAACTGGTACCAAACCTCAAACTAAGCCCAATTACCATTCAGACAACATTGGAAAATAGGAAAGGCAGAATGTGTAGTGTTCCCAAATTAAAGGCCCGACAAGGGACCTCCTCAACACTGAAGGAAGATAGCTTGGTTGTCAGGGGGCCAAGACTTTTCAACCAGCTTCCAAAGGACCTCAGAAACGTTACAGGGGTCAAAGTTGAAGTCTTCAAGAGAAGACTAAATGCCTGGCTCAGGACGGCACCAGATGAGCGGAGTGTACTTGGCTATGTTCGGTGGAGAACGCAAGAAAGTAACTCGTTCCTCCACCAAGCCAGACCTGGAGGCGTGGCCACCAGCTTGACCCCCGTGTGAAGAGAGAGTAACGCACGAAACAGCAACAAGGTTAACACATATATATATATATATATATGAATAGAAACGACATAAGTATTAAGGAACGTTTCTGCACACGAGGAGGAGAGATAACGAAATAATGAAAAATGAGGCGAACCGCCTGGGAATCGAACCCAGGGCCTTCCAATTGCCGGTCGGACGCTCTACCATTATGCTACGGACCTCACTCAATCACAAATCGAAATTCTCCCAAATATAGGTATATATATATATATATATAGGTATATATATATAGGTATATATATATATATATAAGTGCCTTGTTGGCAACTATAATAATAATTAGGTTAGTTGCTTGAGGCTGAGATCACAAAATCTTTTCAGACCAAATATTATTATTAATTAAGGAAATAAATAGTTTTCTTTTTTTATTAAAAAACAAAATAAGTGATTTATGAATGAAGCAAAATAAAAATTGCAGTTGTTTGAATGCAAATTCAGTTGAAATGAAATGTATCAATGTGCACTTTAATAATGACCAATATTAATAACGCGCGAGGTATATGTCTTTATATAAAGTTAGGTGAATTACACTAGGCCAAACGGGGCCTGCATAACGATGTTTACATGATGGTATCTGGCGTGTCACTAGTGTTCTTCGAGGAGCGGTGTGACGTTCAAGGCTGAAAGAATGCTTGAGGGAATTGTCGTGATGTGACGTCATCTTGGTCGTGGCCGTGTCGATGGAACAGCGGGTCTATTTGTAAAGTGGAAATCGCGAAAGTATTTGAAGGCGTCTCCGTCGCTACAGTAATGAGCTGGTAGTAGCTTACGTGAAGTTTACAGACCTGGGTTTCTTCGGAGGCAGACTGAGAAAACGGGTGAGCCTACTAACCTGTTTGAATGACGAAATACTCGTTGAAGGGAAGTGAAGATTCGCAGGTCGAAATGGATGAATGTTGAGTGAGGCAGAGGGGCTGGAAAGATGCGCAAGTTGAATCTTAGAAGTGAGGTTGCTTTCGGGGGCGTTGAAATGGCAGTAGGCTTAGACAGTGGTGATCAACTTCGTGCGTGTTTGAAAGGAGTTTGAAGGAAAGCTGCCGGCTGAAATAGCTTGGTGTTACGTGACGAATGAACGGAGTGAGATGTGAAGTGAAGACTCGAGAAGAGGACGAATGAGGGCGACTTGAGGTGGACTGGCACTTTTATAGTATCGGTGACGCTAAAAGGGCCAGGGAGACGCTACAAGTTTTTGGCGGGCATTTTCGAGAAACTAAATAAAATAAGCTTTCCTTTGTGTTCCGTTCTTGGTTACGTGTTTGGAAATTTCCGTTAGACTGATATATAATGAGAGCTTACCCAAAGCGGCCATGATTACAAATCAAGGACAATGGAAGGAATGACCAGAGAAAAAAATAGCAGCAAGGGAAAAGAAGGCAGAAAGTTGATTGGTTGGAAGAATGTCTATAGAGAATAATTTAACTGGTAATTTTTGTGCTTTCAAGAAAGGGGTCGGGTTGTTAATGTATAAAGACTATGATTTTTCTGTCGAGTTCCGTAGATTGGGATGATAAAATAGAGAACTGATTAGCCTTTATTGGATGGTCAGTTGATTCGCTGTGATTGTGAGTAGCAGAATATTCTGGATATGACACGGGACGGCCAGTCCGATGGGAAAGCCCCTATGCTTATCGATTAGTTATCGATAGTTGCAGGCCAGTTTGGCCCACATAGGGGCATTAACGTAATAGCCCACACACGTGTAGAGGTATATTACAGAGAAGATCTGACAAGCGAAGGGAGGCGTTCCTTTTGACTGCAGAAATTATAAATGGAGGGAGGGATTATTATTTTTGTTAATAAATTTAAAACAGCATTGAGGAAGACTTTGACAGGACACTATGAACGAGCCTGTTCATTTCGTAAGTGGTATGGCTAAGAAAAGGAAATTTAATATACATCTCTAATTTAAGAACAGTGAGAACTGAATATTGAGGCTGAAAAAAGTTTTGGAGAAAATGGTTGAGAGAATTATGAAATAGATGTATTGGTTATAGGCTTATAGCATAGGTTATGCTTAACACATTCACCGCCAAAGACGAGAAATCTCATCTTTTGACACTGAGCAGCTGACCGCCAAAGACGAGAAATCTCGTCTTTAACATATAGTACAGTACATTATAAGCTTTATTTTGGTGTATTTTGTTTAGATATATCTTTAGGTTTAAACTTTTGGTGAGACTTTGTAGTTGGGTAAAAACTTTCAAAATGCTGCTGGTGGCTGGTTACCTTCTTAAAAAGTGCTGGCCGTGAATATGTTAATGAACTGCTGAAACCAGGAGCCATTCTGAGCAAATATGATAAGCTCGGTGTATTTTACACGTGATGCTAGATATTTCAAAACGAAGTGGTATTGAACTGAAATAATTCATTCGAAGGTGAGCAGTAGTCTTCCTATAAACCGAAATAGAGAAAGCATCTGGAGAACGAGTGACTAGAACATCAAGGAATGATGGTGACTTTGGTTTCCATTTCAAGAGTAAATTTAAGATTGATATAATCGAAGAACAACGGTGCATGCTCTTTACATTTAAATATAAGAGCATTACTTAGATGTTGAGTGATGGACTCAGGGGTGTATTTGGTAAGAAGGCGACTATAAACAGTGCCCTTACACGAGTTTAATGATTTATGAGTGGATACAGAAATCTTGCAACCCGCAGCTTCTTGAATATTTTCTGAAGCAGTACTTTGGTCTTGATTTCGAGTCTTAATAAGGATTAGAAAATGGGGCATTATCAGGAATAAAGAAATCGGCAGTTACATTTGGGGCGGAGTGCTTGCAAACTCTATTCCTATTTCTTCTACCGTGGCGTCGGCTTGGAGACCAAGAGTGGTTTTTTTTTTATTAACATTCTTCGAAGGAATCGCCGAGTTCTCTGGATGAAATGTCGGAACCTCAGATGTTGCAGGTTCTGTAAGAAGGTGCACAGAGAGCTGCAACAGCCCCGCCGTCGCATCTGTACTTTGAGAAGAGTAAATTCATGTCTGTATCCATTCCATTTTCGGGGATCTTTGGGTCTGTCGTACTTGGTATTAAAGTATCATCCATAGGCATAGAAGATTAAAGAAAACGGACGCAGGGGACGCGAGAAACTCTACCGGTAAAGGAGGGGGCCAACCGCAAACCGCAGGGGGCAAGGTACCTCGTCCCCAGGGGTCACACTGTCGGTTTAAAAATGGGGTCCCATGATACGAAAGTTTGCCCCCAACGGCGCAAAGACCCCAGCCCCCAAATCCCACCAGCCCGGACACCCAACCAGCCAACACGACGGTAACGCCCTAAAGAGACCACCTCCAGACGACAGCTCTGGAGACTCGTACTGGGAGCCAAAAGATCTTGGTGGCTTTTAGTCCAGTTCCCCCAGCAGCCTGTCCAGCATGGGTGACTTTCGGGGGCTAAACCCCCGCCGACGTAGCCCACTGGGTCAGAACACGCAAGCCGCCACCCCGGGGGGGAGACGGTATGAAAAAGCCCTCATGGGTATACATAGCGGTTAACCCCAACATTATTATTATTATTATTATTATTATTATTATAATAATTTCTGCCGTCATCAGGAACGCCTCCCTTCGCTTGTCAGGTCTTCTCTCTGTAATATACCTCTACACGTGTGCGGACTATTACGTTAATACCCTTATGTGGGTCAAACTGGCCTGCAACTATCGATAACTAATCGATAAGCATAGGGGCTTTCCTATCGGACTGGCCGTCCTGTGTCAGATCCAGAATATTCTGCTATTCACAATCACAGCGAATCAGCTGACCATCCAATAAAGGCTAATCAGTTCTCTATTTTATCGTCCCAATCTACCAAACTTAACAGAAAAATCAGTCTTCATACAAGGTGTCCATAATGCCTTGTCACCCTAGTAACATACGAATTGATTTTCATTTTTCTTTCAGACGCATTTGAAATGCGCAATAGCGGCAAATATACGATTGAACAACGCATATTGGCTATTACCCCTGTCCATGAGTGACCACATAATGGCAAAACCATCGAAAATATTCGTGCAGACTTCCAGGACCGATTCAATCGTGCAGCTCCTCAAAAAAGGACTCTGTTGAGATAGGAAAAGAAGCTGTTTACAACAGGAACTGTAAAAGATAAACCAAGAACTGGCGGGCCATCTAAGTGATAAATGAGTCTGAAAGAAAAACGAAAATCGGTTAGTATTTTACCGTGGTGACAAGACAGTGTGGACACCCTGTACATTAAGAATCTAACCCCTTCCTGAAATGCGCAAAAATTACCAGTTAAATTATTCACTCTGTCTATAGACGTTCTTCCAACTAACTACTTTCTGCCCCCTTTTCCCTCGCTGCTAATATTTTTTCTTTGGTCATTCCTTCCATTGTCCTTGATTCGTGATCATGGCCACTTCGGGTAAACTCTCATTTTATATATGAGGCATCGCGAGTACGAGGGGCGAACTCGCTAAACCAGTTTTAAGATAGATGCATTTAAAATTTGTGATTATTGAATCGCGTCTCGGTGGTGTAGTGGTTAGCGTCGTTGACTTCGAATCCATCGGCCCCGGGATCGAGACCCGGTGACAGCAGGCTGCGGCGGCCGCGCGCAGCAAAACCCAGCTGTTCATCCTTCCACACTCGATAAAAGGTGGTTGGTAGATAAATGGGTAGCCTAGTGGTTAAAACTCTGGGCTGCTGCTGCTGGTGGGGTGTGGTTCGGATTCCACGTTAAACTGTAGGTCTAAGGTGGAGTGACAAGCTTGACCTTCGTCAGAATGAACAATTCCGGCGGAATAAAATCGAGGTAACCGAGGTTATTGCGTACGAGGGGCACGTAGCGCAAATACTACACGCATTGAAAATAACTAAATTTTGAGCGTACAAGGGGGGAGTATTTGGCTATACCAAGTTGTCCGTGGATGGGGGAGGGTTGAACTATTCATTCTTGGAACAATCGCAAAATCGACAATGGCGAGTTCGCCCCTCGTACTCGCGACGCCACATATTACAAAGGTGCGCGAAGTACTGAAATTTGTTACTTCCGTTAAAATGCGAGTAATTTGACAAAAAATTTACTTAAGTTGAAGTACAAATACAATTCGCGACTCGTACTTAAGTAAGAGTAAAAAAGTATCATGTCCAAAGTATAGTGAAGTGGTAAAAGTAAAAAAAAGTATACTTAGCATCTCAAACAACATTGATAATGATTACCTCGTAACGACGATAAGTTATGTATTAATTATATTCATTAGGGAATGAAGTAAATACGCGTATGACCAACAAACTTTATTACGAGCGCAACTTCTTATTTAGCTTTAACAATAATTGGTTGTCAAAGGTGTGCGTGATTGGCTGCATTAAATTCACGCACTGTCTGCCTCGGATTGGTTGATTTAATCACGAAAATTTGCCAAACGTTCGGGAAAAGTACTTTCTACTTTACGGATATCGGTTAAAAAGGTACTTGGGTTAAAGTACAATATTTTCTCTTAATGTACTTAAGTTAGAGTAAAAGTACTTTAAAATAATTGTACGTTCTAGAAAGTGGATCCTGAAAAATTTTACTCTAGTACAGTTACTTCACTACTGTACACCTCTGCTCATATATATATATATATATATATCTATCTATCTATCTATCTATCTATCTATCTATCTATCTATCTATCATTGTATGGCCTTTTAAACGTTTCTGTATTACTGTTCAACTTTATATCCTTGTTTTTAACCTATTTTTTAATTCATCTTTTCACTGATGATGACCCTCACTCGAGGTCGAAACATTTGTAATAAATGTTTGGAGCTATCATCTTGGTGGTGGTCCTTATTAGACTTCGGTTCCCTAAGACCGATTGTCTCACACACACACACACACACACACACACACACACACACACATATATATATATATATATATATATATATATATATATATATATATATATATATATATATATAAATTTAGAAAATTCCGATCAGTTTTTCAGAATTTAAGCCTGAATAACACAAGGTCATTTCCGTGACCCAGCGGTTGAGAACTACTGAATTAGACGACTTAAATGTTAAAGTGTACAATGAGTTCCATTGTTAACTAAAATGATCGTAGTAGTGGTAACAATTAGTACAAAAAGGACTGAATTTACTATACTGACTATACTTACTTAAAATTAACTGAAATAATTCTGTACTTTCTACTTTTCTAAGTATATCGTATGAAGAATTAACTTCTTTTTTTTTTAAATATTTGAACGAAGTGTTCATTCCATTTCTGAAGCCCATTTGGAGTCAGTTAAACTCGTTAAATGTCAAATAAATTAACAAAATATCGTAAAGGAATTGAAAATTAGTTTGGATTCAGTCTCGGCGAAAAGTTGTCAACCTTCCATTGTTTAAGCATTGCCTAATTGTTTATTTTAAAATGAAGTAAATTATAAAGTTTTGTCTTAAAGTAATTTATCTCGCTGCAACTTCATCGTAGATTTGACTTTGTGCTACTGTAGGGGGGTGGTGATAAATGATAGTAAGATTTTATTTATAAAATTTGAAAACAATATCACTCCTGTGTTGTGATTCTAAATATTTTTCCACCGAGGTAGTACACTTGGCAATACATTCATTTTTGACCCATCCCAAGCTCCAACGCAGTTCGAGAGTTGCAAATGGCCATTCGCGGGTGGTGAATGTTGTAAAGAAATTTGAGTCTATATACTCGTAATAAAATGAGGTACCAAATTTTTATCTCAATTACCCCACCTATGTAACATTGTTTGATATATATACTGTATATATACATATATTATATTATATTATATTATATTATATTATATTTTATTTTATTTTATTTTATTTTATTTTATTTAGACAATTTTGATATGACATTGATGATGGAGTCAACACAATAACAAGTCGGAGAACACGACAGTCAGGCGCACTTCTTGACCCAGACATTGACTTTCCACCAATAAAGAAGTTTACAGACATTAAAAATCATTGATATATACTGTGTATGTGTGTGTTATATATATATATTATATATATATATATATATATATATATATATGATTATTTTTTTCAAAGTATGACCGCTCATGGTCACCAAAAGAAAGGTGGATAGCAGAGCGAACACAGGACGAAAACTATGAAACAGCTAGCGGAAATGAACAATAGACGGGGGAAAAAAACAGATACAGAAAAATCATAGCGGAGTCACAGCCGGTAAAGAAATCGGGAACGAGAGAGGAAGGAGAACAACCCGGTTACCGAAAAGTAGGGACCTTCAGTTAGAATAGTGCCAAGCCAATCACAAGGCCCGACGCTCATCAAAAAGGGAAAATACTCTGCGCAGAGTAAAGCGGACACTCCACCAGGAGGTGGGCAACTGTAAGTGGGACATTACAATTGGGACGTCGGGGCACCCGATCCCCGGCCATCAAATAGCCATGGGTCAGGTGGGTGTTGCCAATACGGAGGCGGGCCAGAGCCACCTCCTTATGGCGCGACCGATGGAAGGAAGGGGCCCAACATCCCAGTTTGGGTTTAATCTTGCAGAGTTTGTTAGTTGTAGCACCATCCCAGCGACTCTGCCACCGGGAGCGCAAAAACCTACGAAAACCAGGGATATAATCGGAAAAGGGGAGGGACACGGGTGAAACCTGTAGTCGGCACGCGGAACGGGCAGCTTGATCGGCAGCCTCATTTCCAGCCACGTTAACATGTGCAGGGACCCAGCAAAATACCACCACCTTGCCACCAGAAGTAACAAAGATATGGCACAGTAACTGGATACGTCGGACCAGTGGGTGGACGGGGTCGAAACACACCAAGCCATCCAGGGCACTGCGGGAATCCGAATAGATAACAAACGACCCATCCGGATGCTCCCGCACCACCTCCAGAGCGCTCAGAATGGTATAGAGCTCCGCCGTGAAAACGGAAGCCTCATCAGGGAGGCGGGTACATCGGGGAGCAAGGGCAGACGACTGGGGAACAGCCGCAGCCCCAACGCCCCGCGACGACCTCGAGCCATCTGTGAAGACCGCAACACATGCAGAGTGACACGCTGTATGCTGAAGGAACAGGGACCGAAGCAAGGCGAAGTCAGAATCGGCCCTGAGAACGGGGCGCAACGCCCTACAGCATGTAACAGGGGTGCTCTCCCAAGGTGCAACACCCTTGAAAGAGACCGGTATGACGGATGGAGGAGTGCCCATACCATCGAGGAGGGAGGTCACCGTGTCGGTGAAATACCAACCGCCATCCCGGCAGAACGCCCTCTCCACCACCTGGAACAGAGGAGAGTTGGGAAGACGGAGGATCCGGAGATAGTGCTTGGCAATGAGGAACGACCTCCGATCCTCCAAGGGAGGGATGTCGCTATCAACCGGAGAGGAGCGGAAGGCGCCAGATGACATGCGCAGTCCTCTAGAGAGGACCGGGTCCAGTATCCGAAGGGCCGTACAGGAGGCGGAGCCATACACCACACCCATAGTCTAATTTTGATTGTACCAGGGACACGTACAAACGGAGGAGTGTCCGCCTATCCGCGCCCCATGTAGTGTGAGACAAATGTCCCAGCAAATCCAGGGTACGTCTTGCGGTCTCGCGCAGCCTGCGAAGGTGGGGGACCCAGCTCAAACGGTTATCGAAGACCATACCCAGAAACTGCACTGATGGAACGAGGGCGAGAGGCTGACCCCCGAGTGTGAGATTAAAGGCCGGGACGGCGCCGGAGCCCCGTCTCCTCGACGGAAGTAAGGCCACACACGAAGTCTTCGGGGAAGACAGCGTAAGGCCTACCGATGACGCCCAACGTTCAACTCGATTGACGCGAGTTGGACTTGCCTCTCCACGAGGGGAGAGCTCGTCCCCGCGGCATAGACAGCCAGATCGTCGGCGTAGACGGAACAACGCACCGAGGGCGAGAGGGCCCCCTGTAGTGCAGACATGACCAGATTGAAGCAGGAGACGCTCAGTACACACCCCTGAGGCACCCCCTCCTCCTGAACGTAGCTGTAGGTCAGATAGGGCCGCCCCATTACGGACGCGGAAAGTGCGACGGCAGGGGAAGTTACAAATAAACGTGGGCAAAAGGCCCACGAAACCAAGAGACTTCAAACGGTCCATGACAACTCCCCGACGGGTCGTGTCATAGGCCTTCTGGACGTCGAAAAAGACGGCCAGAACAAGATTCCGACAGGAAAAGGCCTGTGTAGCATGATCAAGGAGGAGAAGGGGGTCCAGAGTACCCCGAAACCGACGAAAGCCATACTGGGTCGTGGGGTATAACCCAAGCGACTCCAGTGTAAATGAAAGTCGGACGGCCACCATCTTCTCAAGGAGCTTGCATAAGCAGCTCGTCAAGGCAGTAGGCCGATAGCCCGCCACCTCCGCCGGATCCTTCCCCGGTTTAGGTATCGGGACCACAATCGCCTCCCTCCAACGGGAAGGGAACGACCCCTTAACCCACATCCGGTTGAAAAGATCCAGCAAGAAGTGTAGGGCCATCGGGTGCAGATTCCGAATAAAGTCATACGGAATGTCATCAGGACCAGGTGCGGAAGAACGACGGATTGCCAAGGCAGCCCGAAGTTCCCGCATCGTAAAGAGACGGTTATAGGTCTCGTTCCCAGGTGGCGGGAACGTAACATCCGACAAAGGACGATCCGCAGCTGAAGGCGAACGGGAAACCGCAGCAAAAGCCCCGGCCAGCCGATCGGCCACAGCAGTAGGATCCGAAAGGAAGCCGTCCCCGTCCCGAAGGACAGGGCGACGAGCAGGGACCGGCTTCCCCTCGATACTACGTACCTTCCGCCACACAGCAGCAGAAGGGGTAGACGAGGAAATGCCAGATACAGAAGCACGCCAAGAGGCCCGACGGGCCAACTTGAGAGTCCGGCGGGCGAAAGCCTTCGCCCGCCGCATCTCAATCAAGTGGTCCGCGCGCCGGGTGCGGTGGAAGCGGCGCGTTGCCCTCTTCCTCTCTCACACCGCCTGGTGACACGATGGAGTCCACCACGGGACGCTACGCGTCCGCGGGTTATCGAAAGATCGAAGAATACAGTCCTCCGCTACGCCCATCACCACCCGCTGGAAGAACTCCAAGCTCTCATCCACAGAGCCAAAGTCCAAAACCGAAGAGGCAACGATGGAACGAGCTCTGAAGGATGGCCAGTCAGCCCGCGCCAGGCACCACCTCGGTCGAGAAGAGACCCGGTTGCCGTCCGACCGGCTCAAGACAGACTGGGTAATGATCACTGCAGAGATCAATACAGGTAAATGAACCCGTGGGTTCGTGAAAATAGGTAGGTCCGCCAGAATTGAGGTAAGTAGAGGAAAGTTCCTCCATTAAGGAGAGCAACATACCAGCCACATTTGTCGACCGGACATCTTCCCAAGCCGGGTCACGACTATTAAAGTCCCCGAGGACGAGAAACGGCCGAGGCAGTTGCACCACTAACTCGCGAACCGCGTCGCGAGAAGGAGGGTCATGGGGAGGAATGTAGATCGAGCAGGCAGTGTACTGGCGATCTAAGACGAGCCGCACAGCTACAGCCTGCAAAGAAGTACGAAGAGGCACACCGCGCGAGGGTAACGAATGGTGGACAAATCGCCGCACCCCGCCGGTGTGTGTGTGTGTGTGTGTGTGTGTGTGTGTGTGTGTGCGCGCGCGCGCGCGCGCTCATCCGAGGTGCAAGGGAAACCAACGTAGCCAGAGAGGCGAGGGAGCCCCCGCGCAGCAAGGATAGTCTCCTGGAGACAAACGCAGGAAGGCCGCTCGCTCTCCAGCAGCAAGGCTAGGTTCTCCCAGTTAGCTAAAAGCTCCCTACAGTTCCAATGCAAAATGGAACTGTAAGGGGAAGGGACAGAATAAAAGGCAGAGAAAACAGAAATAGCCACGGACCAAGCTGAGCAGCAAACTCAACAGTCCGTAACCAGGGACGGAACCTGCTTCCCCGACTCACCCCGAACGGGGAGGGTAGGGGCCACAGACTCCGCAGCTGCTTCACCCGTAGTAGAACGAGAGTGGGAAAGTGGAACAAGGAGTTCAGAGGGGGGCTCCCCTGAGGGGGGGGAGGAGACGACGAGACGGGCCCAGCCGAAACCCCGACTCCCCACCAGAGGGGGGGGCAGGGAGAACCAGATGTTCGAGGGCTCGCCACACCAGACAAGTGCTGATGGGGGGGGGGAGATCCACCACAGGTGGGAAAGGTAGATGCAGGAGAGAGACCCGACCACTCTCAGCAGGAGCCGAATGGAGAGAGTCCATGAATAAGGGCCAGGCCCCTCTCGACCGAGTCAGTAATCGAGGGTGTCATGGGGCGGTGTACCTCAACCGACACCCAGACACTAGTTGGGGCACCGGGAGGTGACGCCCCACCAGCCCTCCGTATAGGGGGGGGGGGGAGTCCCGAGCGGATGAGGAACGGCGCGCCGCTTCCCCTCCAGTGAAGAAGGGGAAGCAGGGTGAGTAGTGGTCATGAACGGGTCAGGAGGACTCCGACCACGGTGACGCTTCCTCCTCCCCTTAGGGGCATCACCTTCCCCACCCGAGGGACGGATAGGCAAGGGTCCAGACCCCAAGGCCGGAGAGGGAGAAGGGGCACTTGTAGGCAGGGCATCAGACGTGGTGACTGAAAGTGAGGCAGGGGAACAAGAAGGTCCTGCGGCGCCAGGAAGACCACCAACCCCCTGAACTTTCAGGGGGGCACCACTCCAGTAGGCGCCGGGGTAGCACGGGAGGGGCCCGAGGACCCGCCGGAGCCAAGAGCCGCAGCATAGGACAACCCCCGCCGCGGCTCCCGCGCACTAAGGAATTCGGTAGTCCTTAAGGACCGCACCTCGAATTCAAACTTGAAAACGGGCAGTCCCGAGAGGAGGAAGGGTGGGCTCCCTAACATGGCCGAACCGGGTCAGGCACATACGGCCGCACCGAAAACTCGCACGACCGGCGTCCGGCGATCACCCATGCCCCAGAACACCTGGGCCGGAGGCACAAGGGAGTCAAAGGTCAGGAGCAGACTAGCGGACTGGGTAAGAGCACCATCCCGGCGCGACGAAAAGCGGAAGACCGTTACCCCTGGGGGGCAAGATCCTCCTTCAACTCGCCAACCGGGATTGACAGCAGACGGGAAGCGAAAATGGTGCTCTGACAGCTATTCAGTTGCGGATGGGGAGTCACAGAAACTCTGCAACTGTAGAAGGGACTCAGTCACCCCCGAAGAACGGGACTTCAAAAGAAGGGCCCCATCCTTCAGAGGGTGAATATCATAACGGCAGGGAACCCCCACCGTCTTAAGACGCTGAAACACCCCTTCCGAGTTGCCCGGAAAGGAGTCAGCGGAAGGGCGAAGAACAAGGAACCTGTCCACCGGACAGAAATTGACAGTAGAGACAGGTCCATGTGTGACGGTAACCGAGAGTGGGCGAGAGAACGAGGGCCGCGAAGACCACGAGCCCGGCCACGAGAGCCAGACGCCGCAGAGGACGAGAGGGGGCCATACGGCTTTAAGGTCAATCCAGCCGAGACAGAGGCCGCTGAACGAGTAGAAGTCTTATCCAAATCCAAGGACGGGCCAGAGTCGTTAACAGGAGGGGATTGAGGTTTAGAAAGTGTACCCATAAACAATACAATTATAAGAAAGACAGCCTCGGACCCAAGGCAATGCACCAATCCGCCGCTGCATCCTTCAAGGCGCAGGCCCAACGTCCCTGGTAGCCCGCCCCCTAACCTGACTGTCGTTTTAAAAACAGTAGATTGGCTCTCCCGGAGATTTGTCCGTTAAGGGCCTAGCAAAGACCCAATCCAAATGCAGCAGCGGTCCGGGCGCCCGTACCATCCCCAGAGCACGGCTCAGCCACGGAGCGATGCCCCCCAGCTGGTGCACCCGATGACCCCAAGACTTCAAAAAACAAACCGAGGGGTGGGGGATACTACAATTGACAGAGGCCCAAGACCGAGTCAAGACAAGACAAATTCCGGAAGATACGGAAAAAAAAGGGGAGCAAAGAGAGAAAGGAGGGGGGAAAAAAACCCCGCAACTAGGTAACTCTTCGCCCACACCCTGCGAGGAGTTGAGGAAACCCCAACAACCCACGAGGTGTGCGAGCCCCCTCGGCCCGGCAAGCCGGAGTACCTAATCGAGGGTGTGTGTGTGTGTGTGTGTGTGTGTGTATATATATATATATATATATATATATATAATATATATATGCAAACAATTCACAAACAGCACGTGATCTTTTTAATAAGCAAGGAACCACAGGAAAACGGAAAATAAAACACGAAAGCGCATGGACTTCGTGTTTTATTTTATGTTTCACTGTGGTTCCTTGCTTATATATAAATATATGAGGGTCCCGCGTCTTACGGTACCTAAGCGCCAAAATTAAAATTCGCCAGAAATCGTCTCCAAAGTTCAGCAATATTCTCGCAATAGTATCTCTGTTATTAATTGAGCTAGAACGTTCATTTTTGGCTAAATTAGAGTTCTAAGTATGCTAATGAAGATGTTGATGAGTTTTTGGAATAGATTTTCATATTTTATATTTTATATATATTTTTTTTTATTTTTTGATTTTCTTATGCCGAACTTTGGGTGAACTTTTGGCTGGTGATAGAGTTTAAAAAAGTAGTTCGCTTCATAAGGTTTTCAACCATACTTCTAGTGTCGTAAGGTCATTATAACCCCCCCCCCCTTTTCTACTCGAGGGGGGGGGGGGGTCATTTCGAGCTGTAAATTTATGTTTGAGGTTGAGAGGGGTCAAAAATGAAGGTAGCCCTCTGTGTATTACCTTATTGAAAAGGTATTTTAAAGCGTAACACGATGGGAATGGTTTTGGGTTGAATTTTTTAAATCTCGTATTATCCGGGCCCTAGACTACTAAGTTAAATCTGTTGTTTTTACTAGAACTAGCTCATAGAGTGAGGTTAGATTAAGAAGCTTTCATTGCCCACTTTAAAACCTTTGAATATTGTAATTGAATATATACAGTTGTTATAAAGTTGAGTTTTTAAAATTTAATAACTTTTTACCTGTTTGAGATATAACAGGATAGTAAATGGCGTTATGAAGCTTAACTATCAAAGATTTTTCACATATTTTATAAAAACTTTACGCTTCAATTCATGTTCCATGTTGGGCAATACACAATCATTTCACTTTTGCGAGGATTGAGACACATTTTTCATTTGTTGCTGTGTGATTTGACGGATTTTGCTTCGATTTGTGACTTCATTTCTGCCAAATGTTGGAACTTTGTGGTGTAAACGATGTTCTTTAAGTGGCACATAAAAAGAAGTCTAAAGGGGTTCGGTCGGGTAAGTGTGGTGGCCACTGGAATATCCTTCCCTCCCTCACCAATCCTTTTCCATGCCGCTTCTGAACTTCGAGTTGAGGCTGACATCCACCCTCTTCCCCATCTCCTCCGTACCACTCCCTCCTTGACTTTCTGATGCCCCTGGCATTCTGTCCTCCATCTCCATCCCGGACCCTTTGCTTTGTCCGGAGCTATTGGGCGCGTCCCTCTGTGGCTAATGTGGGAATGTATCTTCCTTCGATGTAAGGGCTCTCTCTGCCTTCGTGGACCATTGGACCCGTCGGGGGACCCGGCTGATCTGCTTATGCTTTTTTCTTTCTCCTTTCCCCCAATCCTTCTGGCTTTTTTTTTCCCCGCATTTGGCTTTATTTTGGACTTTGACTTGACTCTCTTCCTTTGACTTTGGGTGAGGCAGGTGGTTGTCCTTTTGTCCTTCACCCTTGTCGCTTTTAAACCAAACCCAAGCCCTGTCCCTGCCATCTTTCATCGCGCGTTGGATGAGAGTGGCCGCCTTTTAGCAACGGGAACTGGGTATAGGTGTATCTCCCCTGCGTAACATCTATTGGCTGTGGGACCGTGTGTGCCCATGATTCGCCTTTCCCTTGTTGGAGTCGGTGGTGGCTGGATGTGCGCGGGGGATGAACCCTTCTTTTTGTTAGCTATAGCTTCTTCTACTTCTCGGCTTACGACCTCTGCTTCTAATTCTCGGACTACTACTTCTCTTAGCACTCGGGTGGTGGGCAACCAGGCCCTCGAGTCCTCTACCACTGGAAGACCGCATCCTGATGTGGTTAACCCCCCTCGGGCTGCGGAACACTCGCGTCCCAGTCGCTCAAAGACTTCTCGTATGTCTTATTTCCGCAAGTCTTTTGACCCCTTCGTAGGGGCTGACGACTCTGACCCTGATTACCCTCGGTTTCTTGTCCTCAGTTCTTCCGCCTCCCCCCCCCTTTTCACAGTGGGATGTTTTTGAGGTCTACGAGGACTTCACTTCCCGTTGTGGCGATCCCCGACAGATGTGGCCCCAGAACGATGGCTCTCTTGTGGTGGAAGTCTCCTCCAGGGCCCAACACCAGAAGGTTTCGTCCCTTTCGACCCTGGCTTCAGCTTCACTGGATTGTCTCCCCCGCTCTACCTTTAACACTTGTACGGGGGTAGTGCATGCTCCCCGCCTTTTGGAATACTCAAGAGTCAGATCTCACCCGCCTCTCCTCTCAGAAGGTGTCCCGTGTTTACCGCCCCCTCCCCCGTATGGTTCAGGGGGCAAGGATTCCATCTCCCTTATTGATCCTGACTTTTGCTCGTTCACAGCTACCCGAGAAAATTAGGGCCGGTTATTTTCAATTTCCGGTCCGCCGTTATACCCCCAGACCACACCGATGTTTTACTTGCCAGAGGTTCGGACACGTCAGTAAGACATGCCGAAGTTCCCCTGGTATTTGTGTCAACTGCGCGTCCCCGATACATGGTTCCTCCTGTTCGAATCCTCCCCGCTGCGCCAATTGTGAAGAAGGCCCCGTACCGTCCTCTTCCACACCCTATCATTCTAGGCCTGATCACGCCTCATCCACCCGTCCCCCTATCCCGTCCTCTACCTTCTCGTCGTCTCCACCCCCTGTGTTCACTATTCCTCCAGTCTGTACCCCTAGAACTTCCAATTCCACTGTCCCCCATCTGCTCCACCTCAGTAGCAACTAACCCGCTTACACACCCTCCTGAAACCATTGCTGACATTTCACCTCCGCGCTCTTCCGTTAAACGACCCATCGCCAGCCCCTGGCGTGTGGGTCCCTCTGCCAAGCTTCCCTGCTCAGGCCCCGCGTCTCCTAGTCCTCTTGCTCCCTCTTCCTCCTACCCTCGTATCCCTTCCGCCTTCAGAGATCCCTTTCGTTTTGCCGGCTCCTCTAAGTTCCCCTTTTTCCCTTCGCGACCGTCCCCTTCCCTCCTCTATTCCTGATGATGGTCATGCGGCCTCTGAAATTCAAATTCAAGCCGACATCCACCCTCCCCCTCCTCCACCGCCCCGCTCCCTCGTTAACCTCCCGATGCCCTTGGCATCTTCACCTCCACCCCGGAAACCGGATTCACCCCGGCCCGCTTTGAACACCCCCTTCTCCTCCCCCCCGCTCCCTCCTTGACCTCCCGATGCCCCCGGCATATTCTCCTCCACCCCAATCTTAGACGTTAGATTCACCCCGCCCTGCTTCCTACCCTAATTCTCGCATTCCCCTCAATCACCCCTTCTTCAACCCGCCCCCCAGCTTCGTCAGCTCGTCCTTCTGGTCATGTCTCTAAATCTCGCCCGATTACCTCTCTCGCTCCCCCCTGTATTCCGCTTTTGATGGCAGCTATCCTTCAATGGAATTGCCGAGGCCTTCTCCCTAATTGGCAGGACTTCCTCCTCCTTAGTTGAGATTTTGACCGTGTGCGTCTGCCTTCAGGAGACCCAACTTGGGGTTCGCCCCCTTGCGTCCTCTCCGAAGGTTTCCGTCATAGCTTTCACCCCCTCCGTCTGATGCAGCCTCCCGAGGGAGCACAGCCGTTTTCATCCGTTCTGATGGGCTATCTACTCGCCTTCCCCTCAACACCCTCTCCAGGCAGTAGCGGCCCAGGTGACCACCGTGATCCTGCGTTCCTCCGACGTAAGGCTTTGCTTGTTCGCTCCCTTCACCTTTTTTCAGACTCCCAATAATTTCCCCTATAACCGCCTTTTTCCTATGTCGGAGCTGAGATCGGCGTTAGCTTCTTGCGGTAACTCTGTTCCCGGCTATTCATTCATTCATTCCTCATCCCGGAAGTCAGATTCATCCCGACCCGCTTCGCATCCCCCTTCTCGTATCCCTCCCACCCCGAAACACAAACTCTTCTCGCCTTCTTCCTCTTCATCCTGCCCCCCCCCCCCTAGTTTTGTTTGCTCGTTCTACCGTTCACACTTTTAAGTCTCGCCCGATTACGTCCCTCGTTTACCCTTTTTTTTACGCTTGATGGCAGCTATTTTTCAGTGGAATTCTCGTGGCCTTCCTAATTGGGAGGACTTCTCATCCGCGATTTTTCTCTGGTATGCTTCTGCCTTCAGGAGACCCAACTTGGGGTCCGTCCCTTGCGCCCTCTCCGCAGGTTCTCTTCGTACCTCTTACCCCTTTCCTGATGCAGCCCCCCGGTAGGAGCACGGCCGTCTTGCCTGGTCCGATGTGCCGTCTGCTCCCCTTCCCATTCCTTTCCCTTCTGCTCTCCCCTCCAGGCCGTTGCGGCCCGGATTTTCCTTGACCACTTATATACGATTTGTTCTTTATATCTTTCCCATCACAGGAAGTTTCTCTTAATGATCTTTCTGCAGCTCCCTCCCCCATTCATGTTTCGGACTTCAACGTGCGCCATCCTCTTTGGGGTGATACTGTCACCAATCAGCGGAGTGGCGTTGTGGTCTACCTTCTCTCGACTCCTTTGTCTTAATACCGGGTAGTCCACGGCTTTTTACCTCCATAGATCTTTCGCTTGTGCGTCCTTCCACCTTCCTTGATTTCTCGTGGTCTGTCACTCCAGACCTCTATGGTAGTGACCATTTTCTCCCTCTTCCTCCGTACGTCTCGGGCCCTCTGCTTCTCCGCTCTTCCTACCCGTTGGTCTCTCGCTAAGTCTGACTGGCCTCTCTTCCAGGCTGAATCTCAGTTCCGGGTAACTTTCGGACGGTCGATGATCCCTCCACCCGCCTTACCGATCACGTCACTTGTGCCGCTGTCCTCCATTCCCAAGTCAGCATTTCCCCGCTCCTCCACCTCTTCAGTTCCATGGTGAACTCCGGCATGGGCTCTGACCGTCCGTGCTAAGTCGGCCTTTCACTAAGCGGCGTAACCCATCATTTGCTAACTTAATACCTTTCTAATATGCGCGGGTTTAGGCCCGTCGCACGGATCGTGAAGCACGGCGTTTTTCCTTGCGAACCTACGTCTCTTCCGTCACTTTTTTTTTTTTTTTTTTTAGAAAGAGCCAAATAGCCAAATCAGTCTCGGAGGCTCACGATGCTTTTTTTTTTGTATAAATTTTGCATAAATTTTTATAAATTTTAATAAGATTTTGTAGTGTGTGTTTGAGAAGACGCTGGATTGCTTACAGGGTAGATGAGACAAAAAAAGATCAGTGACAAGAGAAAAGGCAGTTTCAGTACTCCGTCTCCTGCCTAACGTTCTCCCCTGAGTACTTTCCTAGTCGATTGGTGTCGACAATCTCCTGTCTACAATCTCCATTTTGCGGCAAGCCTGCACCCGGCCCCGATGCCATTCATTTTGATGTGATTCGCCACCTACACCCGTCGCCTCTTTTCTTCATACTCATCCTCCGTAATTGAATTTAGGTGGTTAGTACTTTTCCCGCCTGTTGGAGGGAGGCAGTGGTACTCTTTTCCTAAGCCGGTAAGGACCCGACGTATCCCTTTAACTACCGTCCAATAGCCCTCACCAGCTGCCTCTCGAAACTTCTCGAGAAGATGGTTTATCGTCGTCTGAGTGGCACCTCGAACGCTACAAGAAACTTCTCGAGAAGATGGTTTATCGTCGTCTGGGTGGCACCTCGAACGCTACAAGAAACTTCTCGAGAAGATGGTTTATCGTCGTCTGGGTGGCACCTCGAACGCTACAATTTACTTTTTTCTCACGCAGATCGGTTTTGTCGGGGGCTGTAGCCTGATATTTTGGGGTTCAGTTGGAGGCGGCGGTCTCTGTATCATTTGCAGAGCGGCGTCACCTCCCTGGAGAAAGCATATAACACTACCTGTCGGTGATTGATCTACCGTAAACCTTATCTCCTGAGTTTCTAAGGTTTTTTACCTCCCTTCATCTCCAACTTTTTGTCTTCCCGCTCCTTTCGTGTTCAGGTGGGTACTTACTGCTCTTCTGTGCACTCGCAGAAGGAAGGGGTTCTCCAGGACAGCGTCCTGAGCGTCAGCCGCTTCGCTTTGGTGATCGATGACGTGGTGACGGCTCTGCCCTCGGGGATTACAGCCACCCTTTATGTCGACGACCTTGCCATTTATTGCTCCGGTTCCCGATTCATCTCCTCCAGCGGGCCCTGGATTCGGTCTCTAGATGGGCTACAGATCATGGGTTTCGTTTTTTCCCCTCGAAGACAGTGGTGATGCATTTTTGACGCCGCCGCCGCTGCTGTACTGCTGTCCCTTCCCTCTCCCTTTATGGATGGCCGCTCCCCGTTGTCCCCAAACAAGATTTTTGGGTCTTCTCGATCCCCGCCTCTCTCGGATTCCCCACCTGAAGTCTCTGAAGGCTTCATGCCTTCAGACTTGCACCCTTCTCAAGTTTCTTTCCCATACCGATTAGGGTGCAGACTGCAACACCCTTTAGCGACTCTACCACTTCCTGACCTGATCCAAAGTAACTTGGATTATGACTGTCAAGCCTATTCATCTGCCCCTGTCTCCACCCTGCGCATGCTGGACCCTATCCGCTCCCTGGGTGTACGCATCAGCACTGGCCCTTTCCGATCCTCTCCTATTGTCAGCCTTTATGGGGGAAGTGGCTATCTCCTGTTAAATGTCTACCATACCTTAGAAAGCCTAAATACCTCTGGCATTCGACAGTTTTCTTTCACCCCGATCTTCCAGTCCCTCTTTGGACCTTCCACTTCGGCCTACTTTGACCGTCGTCCCCATTTGGTTCGACCGTTTGGTTTTCGGCCCTGTCCTGTCTTCTCTGGGGGATGAAGGGGCATGTGCTTCCCCCTCTCCCTCTACCTTCCCCCGTGAACCCTTCCTCCCCTCCGTATTTGCTCCTTCATCTATACTACACCGAAGTCACAGTTTCACCCTTTTGCCCTCCGACAATTGTTTTTGTCTCGTTCCTCTTCCCATTCTTTCCATTCTGATTCTATCCTCGTGTTCACTGACGGCTCTCGGTCACTGCTTGGAGTGCTTTGCACGGCAGCCTTCCCGTCAGTGATTAAATCACTATCCCTTCCCCAGTGTCTTCCATCATTACAGCGGAGCTCTCGGTTATTTTCTTGGCGTTTCGGTCTCTCTCTCAACTCCTACATTTTTTGTTAATTATGCACTCTCTCGTAGTGCCCTTGAGGCCCTTTCCTCTCTTGTTTTCCCCGCGCCCACTGGTGCGACAGATCCAGGACTGGTTTGTCCTTTCATCATGTAAGTTGGTGGCCTTTTGACGTCAGTGTTTCGGGCAACGAACGTGGGGACGCTGCCGCGAGGGAGGTGTCCTCTCTGCCTTTCGACCCTAATACCCCTCTCCCGGTGTCGGACTTCGCTTGGGTTTTCCGGGATGCACTCCTTCGAAGTTGGCATCGCCAGTGGGACGATGTGTCCGGGAAATTCCTGAGGGCCTTGAAGCCCTTAATTCGTCACTGGCCTTCCCCTTGTCAGCATGATCGACGTTTTGAGGCCGCACTAGTACACCTGCATATTGGTCATACTTGCCTCATGTATGACTATCTTATGACGGGGGTTCTCGCCCCCCCTTATGCCCTTGCGGCACTCTTTTCTCCGTTGCACATTTAACATTTACTCTTAGCCTTTGCTCGCTCCCAGTTCGTCCCTTTTTTCCCTTCAGGCTCCATTCACTATTTAGTGTGACTCGGGTATAATTTCTTTTTCCCTTTGCTCTTCCTCGTGCCTTTTCTCTCTCTCCTAGTTTAGTTTCGGGGTGATATGATCTCGGCAGTCGAAGCGCTGATGAAGCACTGCTATTTATTCCATTCTATTCACAATCCTTTTTTTTGTTGTAAAACTCTCGTTGAAACATTCTGGAACATTCGTAACCGCTACTGGACTTGGATCTAACCGGAAAAATTGTGCATCATTGCAAGGTAGCGCTTTCCATTTACGGTTGCTTCAAAATAGAAGCACTTTGACTTTCGTAAAGTGCACCACACTTTAATCTTTAGAGTTTATGATGCTCATATTTAACAATTGTGGCGGTTAGCATTGTCACCGAGATGGAATGTCGTATCATCTGAAAAAAATACTCCCAAAATATTAGTACCTCTTATTTTTTTTTAGTTATTTGCAGAAGTGTATTGTGCCAACGAAATTGTGGTACGTTTCATAGCTTATGCTATGCAACTTCACTTTCATGAAAAAAAAACTATACATGCCTATTATACAGTTCACATTATAGTTTGCGTATAACTATAAATTGCCTAGGTTTTCGGGTAGAGCCTATTGGAGATGGGTAAATTACCTTTGGGAAATAATAAGAGCAAAATATTATGCAGGCATTGGACCTACTGTCACAATAGGATGTGTCAATTTTAGGGAGCAAAGTGAAATCTTTAGATTTTCAAAGACTACTAGTGACCAAATGATGCATTTTTATGTGCTAAATCGAAATACAGTAATACCCCGCCTTTACGAACTAATTCGTTCCTAGCGATCGTTCGTAAAGCAGGAATTCGTAAAGTGGGATATTATTTCCCATAGACGTAATGTTTTAAGCGGGGTTACGTTCCCGGAACAAAATTTTACATAAGAAATATATGATATTCTTAAATAAAAGGCAATAAAACAAGTTTATGCATAAACAACGATTTATTTATCAAAACATACCATTTAAAATCAAGATGATATCAAAGAAATTATATAAAAATATTGAAGAACATTCTCTTCTTCATCGTCAATGTTCAAATTCGCTTGTGTTGACGCACTCGTTGTAGACTCGTGGTTGATTTTTTTTCTTAAGAAATGAGTCAAGAGTTGTTTGTTTTGAAGACATCTTTTTCTTTTCTCTGTAAATTTCTCGATAACAAGCATAAGCATTTGTAAAATTTGCAGAAACTTTTGCACTTCGCTCGAAATTTGGATCTTGTGACTCAAAAATTTCGATGGCTTTTTCAATGTGCTAAAATGCTTCGGCGAGTCCTTTGAGAGTTGAATGAATGAACAGGGGGTTTCAGTCATTTAATTTTCTTCGTTCATATTTTTCCATTTCAATGAGGTCTTCATTTGTGAACTCCTCACTGTGTGATTGAAGCAGCTCATCTACTGCAGCTATACAACTGAATTGAGTGAGCTGAGTGAAGCATTGCTGCGCCTGAACGAACGAACGCACACACGATATGCATACGCGCAGTGTATTTGAATGTTTCGAAGGTATTTTGGGCGGTAAATGTTTATATTATTGACATTATTATTATTGAAAAAAACATTCGTAAATTGGGAGTTCGTAAAGCGAGGTATTACTGTATGGCTTTAAAATCCAGATTTGACCACTCCTAGCTACTTATAGTTGAAGTTCACGAAAAATCAGCAATTTTTGCAAGTATTTTTTTTATTGTATATAACTACATTTTACATACATTACATACAATTAAAGACAGTTTGATTGTATTTCAATATTAAAACTTAGAAATATAGATAGGTTTCTTGAACTTTGCCAAGGATGCCATATCTGCCTTGCTCTTGTTCCTGGACATGAGCTCCCTACTGGCCACATGGCCACTGATGTACGCCTCCCTCCTCTCTTGTGAGTAAACATGTTGTGCTGCTTCAGTTGTCATCCTTACACACCTCTCTACTGACTGTGTGTATGAGGGCCATGCAGGAACTTCCATTGGTCTATCCAGAAACTCCTTGATTGTAGCAGTGGTGAGGGAGCAGGTCACAGGAGGCTCAGTCACGCCAGAGTTCCAGTCAATAAGCTCCGAGAGTTTGGTGGCATCTGGGTTGATGTCAGTAGTCTTCCTGGGTCTGACACTGCAGTCTCCTACCTGTGTGTCCTCATCTCCTTCACCTCTGATTTCCAGTATCCTCTTCACTGCCTCCCTCTTCTCCACCTCACTGCACAGCCTCAGAATGTGCATACCAGGCTGATCTCTTCACTGTAGGCCTCACTATTCCTATCACCTCCTCCTTCTGACTTCTGAGCAGCTCCAGCTGGTATACAGTACATGCCTGGGACCCTCCACCCAGCTGTGATTTAACTTGATGTTGAGCCAGTTTGGCATGTAGACTCCCACTATGAATTCGACAATTATCCTCAGATTCTTCAGGTTCCTACCCTTCAGCCCATGTTTGGAAATCCACAATCTGCAGAACCTTAGAGCCGTGGTGACCCACCTACTGTGACAGACTGGCCCAATCTCCAGGAGAGCTAGACTCTGAGGTACCTCTCCCGATCTGATGGCAGTGATGATTCTGTAGCCATATGATTGGTCTGTGATGATGTCCTTGACTACCTCCTGACTGAGATGGGGTAGAGGAGGACCAACAGTGATCATCGTGAAGTTTGGGTTGATCTCCAGCTCAGTGGCAGTGTCTACAGTAACATCTTCCCTAGGGACCCAGACCACTTGTTGTTGCTCAATGTCTTGCCATCCAGTGCAGTCACCAGGTGTCTGAGACTCAGCTCCCCAGTGTGCAAGTTACAGAGAATCCACACCAACTTCCTGTTAAGCTTGGCCTCCACATAATGCATTACTACTCCCTCCCAGCCAGTATTCACATTAGTACTGTCACCTCCTATGGCCAAAAGGGTCTGGTCTGCTCCTCTCTCTCTTAGCCAGTTCACCAGATGATCAGCAATGACCTCAGCATGACTTCTCTCCTCTCCAGCTTCCTCTGGTACAAAATGCCACAAATATTTCCCACCTGGTTCATTGCACACTGTGTAGTGTTCTTCGTTAATGAGGCCAGGAAACTGCCTGTCACTGCCCTCAGCTTCCATCATCACTTTGGTGTCATCTCTTTTCCCATCAAAGAAGATACAGGTGATGCCATTTTCCCTAATCTCTTCATCAAACTTCTTGACCAGCTCCTTAGTCAGTCTCTCCTGAGCCCTCCTCACCTTGTGGTCAATCACCAGTGCTGTGTCAAACTCTGTGATAAGACCAGCATCAATCCAGGCAACAGTGGCAATCTCTGCAGCCTCTCTCAGCCCAGTATGATGTCTCAAGCTAGCCAGAGCTATGTTGGTGATATCTTCAGTGTTGTATTTCTTCTTAGCCACAGGCAAGGAAGAAGTTGTCGCAGCCTCTGGTATGAAGTCTTCGTCCTCTTCTCTCCTCCCTGCCTCCTCCAGTATATCTCTAGTCTCCTCCAACTCCAACTCCATCTCCAGCAGTGACTCTTCCCTCAACTCCTCTTCTCTCTTGGCTGACTCCTCTGCCTTCCTCCTTCTCTTCTCCTCGGCCTTCCTTCTCTGCTCCTGTCTCTGCAGCACTGCTTCCTGTCTCCTGGTCTCAGGGTGATCAGCTAGACCCATCTGGTGTGCCCCCACACTGCCCACCTTTTCTCTGACCTTTAATGAAGGCAAGCTCCTGCACTGGTATATTCTGCTCGCTCCTGCAGTTGCAGTCAATGTGAACCTCACTGTTGCAGACAGGGTTGCACCCAAGCTCACTGCAGCTCCTAATCACACAGTGACAGGTCAGGATGTCCACCAGTTTGTCCAGTTTCATCATGAACCTATCTTTGACCTCTAGCTTCACATTGCCAATCGATACCTTCACTGTCTCATCCCACAGTGCCTTCACTTTAGCTCTGATCCTGACCTCAGTGTTGATTACAGGTCCTGTGAATAGAGCGTTGGCCTTTTTCCACTGAGCCAGTAGCCCTGGAACAATGCCGTTGTTAATCAGGTCATTAACTGGGTAATTCCTCTTGTCTTCCTCACTCATCTCTCTCCTCAACAAACTATACCTCAGCAGATCTCTGGCTGTGGGCAGCTCAGCAGGGGGAAGTTCCCTCCCAGTCCTCACCAAATGACTTAGGTGACAACTTGATTTGCTTCGGGTTCTGATTTCTTTCTGACTCAATTGACTCATCCTGTGGACCTGTGAACAAAAGAAATGTCATTGAAATTTGGATAGGCCTACTGATTATAATTACATAAAATTAAGTTAATTGAAATTCTTAATATCTTCCTATAAGCTCAGATAAAAGGTTGTGTTGTTATAGGTACAAGACTTAATTATTCAAAGTAATGACAATTTCATATATCTATCATATCAAAATATACAGAAAGTTTGGGTCACACACAACATTTCGAATAATTTGAATTACACAATATTTACATTACGAAGTAATCAAAATTCTCAAAAAGGAGAGAAAACTCATGCATTCACAATCAAAACTCCAGCATTTGTGACTGTGTGAAACTTAGAAACCATGCTGCACACCAAAAATAATCAAAGTTGACCACACATATCAGTGGCACATTGATATACGATGCTACAGTCATATTTAGGTTATATTTCAAACCTTTATGGTCAAATATAAGTAGGTAAATGGCTTTATTAAACAATACTAAAGATGTTTCTAAGTTTGCTAGATAATATGACATCATTTGAGCATTAGTAGTTTTTGAATCGTTGACTTTACTAAAATTGACACCCTGCTGTCACAGAGACTAGTCCTTGTGGCCAACATTGACAACAAAACAAGACGTAAGATAACATTTTTTCGTACCAAACTTTCCATCACCGACTTCATTAAAACGAAAATATGTAAACGTGCGTCTGGGGAATTTTCCGTTTTGCAAACATGGACAAAAAAAAAAAAAAAAATCAAAGGAAAAAATATACATGGAACTCTCTTTTAGTTGAGAGCGAATGCTCGAGGCGATAGGGAAGAAGTGTTTAAACTTTCCTTCAAGTTCTGTGTAAATTCCATAAGAAAAACAATTAGGCACAATGACCTGCCTATATTGAGTGAATAAAAACAACAAAAAAAAAGATTCGCTTGTAGCCTACAACATCAACAGACGCTGAAGTAGGCTTCAGAATATGGACAACAAATGCCACTCGCTTTGAACCCTGACATGCAAGAGCTAGGGTAAGTTGTTCCATATTCTCTCCTTTTAAGCGGCTTGTCTTAAAGTTAGTGGGGACACACACACACACACACACACACACACACACACACACACACACAACGAGAACACGTAAAAACGTAGGCCGATTGCCTGTTGTGTTTGCATTAACTTTGCCATCCAAGCTCAAAGGTGATAGACAATCACATATAGGCTAAAATAGTTTTTCTAAAACCTTCAAAAATTCCGTTAAGACACGGAACGGGTAAGAGGTTTTCTTAGCTTCATTTCAAATGTATAACGAACAGTTGCTACAGTTTATCGGAATGTCTCCTAATATTCACTGTTTCTGTCTTTAAATATTTTTTTCAGCCAATTTCTGATTGAGGTTTCACATTATAAATCTTTATTTCAGTTTGTTCTCAACTTGGTCTTGCCGTCGTAACCATTTAAATTTCACGAACCATAATTTCTTCGCGTCGTTATTTTTGTTTATTGCCCAACGTAGTCTGTATAGTTAGTTCATAAAGTCCTCTGGTGAAACTCCATTTCTTAACCGATTTTCATCAGTAAGAAACGTGGAGCTTTACGATAGGACTTTTTGAATCGACTGTACCAGCGCCTACTACAAGGCGCCAAGCCAAGCCCAAAAAATTGGATAGTTAATCTTTTTGATGTTTATAGTTTATTTTATTTTAAATAGGTAAAAAATTATTATTAAGTCTAGTTAAGTGATTTAAAGTTTTTTTTTTTCTAGCTTTATGGATGTGTTAAAGGGCTTCAGTGAATGGTTTTGGAATCCGAATATATGGCTTATGCCCGGAGTATCTTGGCAAGATGTTGAATCCACACCAGAAAATGGATACCCAAACCCAGCCGATTTACTACCGTATACGATCGTTTTAGCCGGCTTTTTTTTATTTCTAAGATATGTTGTTGTGGAACCATTAATTGTGAAACCATTTGGCCGTGCTATTGGCCTTAAAGAACACATGTGTAAGAAACCACCTTATTCTCGAGAACTGGAGTCACTGTTTATGAGTAATCGGACCTGCAAAATGGCTCAAAATCAGGTCCAAAGAGTTGCCCAAGCAGTTGGTTGGACTGAAAGACAGGTTGAACGTTGGCTTCGACAGAGAAGAGCTGCCGAAAAATCTTCAAAAATCTTCAAACTTTGCGATTGTTGCTGGCAATTGTTTTATTATGTGTGTTATTGCGGCTATGGCGTGTATGTGCTTCATGACAAATTTTGGTTTTGGGACATAAGGTTGTGTTGGACAAACTTTCCTTTTCAAGCAGTGACAAATGATATCTGGTGGTACTATATGATTCCTTTAGGTTATTACACCATCATGTCTCTCACTTTTATGATTCAACATCAGCGTAAAGACTCTGTACAAATGTTAATTCATCATTTAGTGACCATCGCTTTAATAGTTCTTTCCTTTGTGGTAAATATGATCCGTGCTGGATCACTCATTCTGTTTGTTCACGAATGCGCTGACATACCTCTGCAACTCGCTAAAATAAGCGGTTACGCCGGCTATAGTTCTTCAATGGATTTTTTGTTTGTGATATTCCTATTTTTATGGATTGCAACTCGTCTCTTCTTGTTTCCGTTTTGGATTATGAAAGACACGTTATTCGAAGCTCACGTGATATTAGACACCATGTACCCTATCTATTATATCTTCAATGGACTTTTATTTGTGTTGCTCACATTCCACTCAGTTTGGACCTATTTCATTATTCAAATAATTGTAAAGAAATTCAAAACTAAACAAATGAGAGATGTCCGGTCCGATAGCGAAGTTTCTGAAGATTTTGGAGATGAATCGTCGTTGCCTACGACCGAGGCTAATCACGTCAAAAAAGAAAACTAGCGGACAACCGGCGAATCATAGTTACCTTCACTATTGTATTTTTACCTTTATATTTATCAGTGCCTAGTTCTTAATATTGGTAAATAATTTAGGCCATAATTAAGTAATTTTTTATACATTATTCCGAGCAAACCCGACTGGAAACTTTTTAAACTTGAAAAAAAACACCTTTCATCAGGTTTGTAAACGCTGAAAGGGTCGTAGATAGCGTTCTTAGGGTTCCTAGTCGAGAGTTTCTTAAAGGTGGGTACCGATCCCTTCAGGTGGTTTTTCTGTGCCTCTCTCAAACGTTTTTTTCCTACTTTTCTTATACTTCCTTTGCACTGTATTTTCATTTCCTTTCCTAAAGACTCCTTCAGAAACTACTAAGTTATATTAATGCATTTACGTTTAAGGAATGATGTAACATATCTCACCCTAAGTCATGAAAGAGAGAATTGTTTCCTCTGCGAGACACGAGTCATTGCTGAGATTTATTTTTGTGGCTTTATTATGTAACACATTATAATATAAGGAATTTTTATTTCTACATGTACTGTACAATATCGCATTACTACGGAAGAAGTCAAAATCGTGGGTTGAATCATCTTTTTGTGTATACTTTTTGTTTCCACAACACCCTCGATGACATTCTTAAAAATGCTTTATAAAAATGGTGATAAAACTGAATTTCATTTTTTGAGATTCTTTTACGACTTCTTTGACCAATGCACTCAGTTATGAAAAGGGCACGATTTTGATATTCGGTAAGAAGACACGTTTTGGGCATCTTCATTTAAAGAATTTATTCTCTCTTATTGGTAAAGTATTATGTAAGTTCTGATAATGCGAAACATTTTATTATTCCCGAACACGAAACCTGAGCACATTAATGGAACCAGTAGAATTACAGAAAACCTTCGCCATACAGTTCACCTCTTTACGAGACGATCATATCCCGTTGCTACACTTAATTCTAGTGTTCGAAAAGTATGAACCCAATGGAAATTACATTAATTACGGAGGCCTACAATGGTTTGGGGGTCTGGCTAATTGTGTGTGTCCCGTAATAATTAACTGTCCTGTAGTAATTAACGCATGCTGAGTAAAAAAATATAGCTTTTTTTCTCCATCACCCACATATTTTTCGCAAAACGTCATACTGTTTTTTTCCGTTTCGGAATGAAATACTCAAAAATGCTATCGCATTCTTCATCATGACAAAGTTGGAAACCACTCGTTACCCATATTTCTAGCATAATCTGTCACATTTGTGTTGTATTAATAGTCCTCTATTTTCTTCACTTTGAGTTTTTGTCCATTTTTTATCAAAATGTACACAAGTTGTTATTTGGATATATGAAATACGTTGTACAAGGGAAGGAAAAACGTGGTTTCCTTTTGCTTTTTTTCCCTTACGTGATACGAGGAAATGGACGTCACTTTTGAAATCAGTGTAGCAAACTTAGGGAAGACCCCATATTAGAACATAAACCCCATTCTACAAGTTTCAATTTGCGGGCCTGTGTTATTTACTTAATTACATTAACTTGCTTTAAACCGAACACGGAACATTTTGAGTGTTTGTTATGGTTTTATAAATAAGTGTGTTTCACATTGGGTACACACTTTTCGGACACTTTAACAAAATGTTTTCTTGTTGCGTGACTGAAGTATGTCCAAGGCAAGATGTCTTTCCGTTACCGTTTATCAGATGATTTTTATTTTACTTACCAAGAATACCGTTGTGATAATAATAATTTTAAATGGTTTGGAGAGGCGCTTCTTTTGAAAAGTAAGTGTAAGAATCCCACTTTGGGGTTTTAAAAGTTTATTTCAGGGCATTTCAAACATTCTTATTCAGGGAAGTTATAAAGTTATTTCTCTAACTGTTCTTTCATAAGAGAAGCGGAGCTTATTTTTATCGTAATAACAAACTGGCTTCATGTTTCAAAGTGCACCGTGTCAATTGTTCTACTTTAATTTGTTCCTCGTCCCCTCACCCTATTTTTTTATTCATAGTATAAAAAAAATGTGACGTACTGGTCGTAACATCGGCTGAACGCGGAGAATGATGATGATGATCCGACATCCAGACAGACTCGAAGTCGTTTAACCCCTGATCTAACGGGAAGCGGTGTTGTGGCGTGACCATGACACGCCCTTCGTAATATTTAAACCCCTTTTCCAAACAAGAATGAAGTCAAAAGATTTTAATTGTTGATCATCATCATTTTTAAAAGTTTTACAACCTTTATCTTTTGACAGTTTAAGTAATTTGAAGGAGGTGGAAGCAATTTCCTTAAAAATGCACTGACAATATATATATATGTATATGTATATATAGAGAGAGAGAGAAAGGACTGTTCTGAGGGAACTGGCATTTAAGGATAAAAAGGATAATGAACGTCAACATTATGAAGATTTGATATCGGACGTTTTCGGAAGTTAAACTGCCATCATCATTGGCTAAAAACAATATAAAATTGGTGAAAGACTAGTCAGTCAGGTATATAATTAATTAAATTTAAAAAATACTTTTAATAGTACACCAGCAACAATAAAATTATAATAACACCAATAATCTCGCGTTCAATTAAGTTTTAACTAGCTAAATAGGGCCCTACATGACTGGTCACGCGTATATTTTCGTTCATCACCCAAATCCACCATACGACGAAGTTTGGTCGAAATCGGTTCAGAAACGTAGAAGTTTTTTCTACGGGCAGACAAACAGATACATTTGGTAAATTATAGTGGTAATAATGTATAGACAAAATTAAAACATAAAACTAAAGCAAATTACAAAATACAAGTACAAAATATTAACTTATATGTAGTGTGTTTAAAGTAACGCGTGAAGAGAAATCCGATTTGAATAATATTAACAAGAATAAATATCGACAAATAATACTTATTACGTGTACTTCATAACAACTGTATCTTCGATAAGTTAAAAAAAAATTTAAATTTGTTTAAACCAGTTCATATCGGACTTTCCTTCACTTGCGTTACTTTATACACAACCTGTATAATATACAGGGTGTCCCAGAATTAAGTATCTATTTCAATGAAATCGGACAAATTTTTTAAAAACACTTTTATTTATGTTTATCATGTTTAATATGTGTTAAAAATGTATACATTTCTAAAAAAAATTTCATAATTTTATTTTCATAATTTTTTCATTATCTGGTCCAATGAAAGACCGTCTGAAGTCATAGAATGGCAAAGAGACTCTCCAAAAGTTAACGTGTGGCTTCGAATGACCAAATCCAAAATTTATGGCCCATTCTTCTTTGCGGAAGCAACTGTTAACAGGTACCGTCTACCTTGATATGCTTCAGCAGTTTCTCGAACCACAGCTTCTTGATGATGGCATTCTTGATAATGTTGTGTTTCAACAAGAAGCATTGATCTTTTGGAGATAAATCTTTGTTTTTATGAAACCCCATGCAAAGAAATCCAGGGGTGTCAAATCCGGAGAACGCGGAGGCCAAGGTCGAGGTCCTCCACGTCCAATCCACCGATTCGGAAGGCGTCTGTTGAGGTATTCTCGAGCAATTAGAGCATAATGACATGGTGCTCCATCTTGTTGAAACACAACATTATCAAGAAGCTGTGGTTCGAGAAACTGCTGAAGCATATCAAGGTAGACGGTACCTGTTACAGTTGCCTCCGCAAAGAAGAATGGGCCATAAATTTTGGATTTGGTCATTCCAAGCCACACGTTAACTTTTGGAGAGTCTCTCTGCCATTCTATGACTTCAGACGGTCTTTCATTGGACCAGATAATGAAAAAATTATGAAAATAAAATCATGAAAAAAATTTAGAAATTTAGAAATTTATACATTTTTAACACATATTAAACATGATAAACATAAATAAAAGTGTGTTTTTAAGAAATTTGTCCGATTTCATTGAAATAGATAGTTAATTCTGGGACACCCTGTATATTAGGTGGGCCGAAAGTCGGGAAACATGGGAACTACTTTTCAATGCAAATATATATTTGTATATTCGCAATGAAAAAAAAAGCGTAGTTCCTATGTTTCCTGACTTTTGCCTCACCCTGTGTATATCGTAAGGAAGCTTTCACCGGTCTAGGTATGCATTTTTTAAATGATGTTCCTTTTGGCTTTAAAGTTAATTCCATTAAAACCCTTATTGACCGTGCTTTCAAGGTTTGCTCTGATTATTTTTCTTTTCTTTCTGAGATGTGCTTTTAATTGGTTATTTTAACTCTAATTTTTACCCAAAGGATCTGATTATAAAGCATATTCGAAACTATTTAAATAGTAATTTTAAACACCAACTCCCAGTTTCCACTGTTCGAAAAGACAAAAGATGTATATCGATGCCCTTTTATGGCTACTTAACCCTTTACCGCACTGTGCGTCGAATACGTAACGTTTCAAATACTGTACACGCATTTTAGACTCAACCCTACGCAAAAAGTTCGGCGATAAAGGGTTAAGCCAAAGAATGAAGACCTAGAACGCTTACTCGCTCGGTCTTATCCACAAATTTATTTTAAATTTATATTTATCAATAAGTTACTTCTTTACCACGAAGTAGACCAGCCAAATCCACAGTCCTTGAACATTGCGAAAGTAACAACTATCCATTTGACAATTTCTCAGTTTTAATCACTTTGCATTAAACGAACTTGAGAATTATGGAGTCCTTATATAGATATATAAAGACAAAAGCGGAAGTTAGACTACTATAATTCTGCAAACAAATTAAACATAGTAAGTTAATATTTTCAATATATATTTTATGTTCTGTTTTAGTTGTTTTGATTTTTAGATAGTAAACTTAACTGAATGGGAAATTATGGTTGTCGTCGTTATTTCATTGTTGTTGGTGTACTGTTCAAAGTAATTTTTTTTTAAATTATGTACCTGTCCACTCTGACCAGTTTTACATTATTTTTACTTTGTGTTATCGTTTTTAGCCACCGATGATGGGAGTTTGACCTCCGAAGCGTCTGATGTTGAATCTTCATAATGTTGACTTTCATCGTCATATATATATATAAATAAATAAATAAAGTTTATACTTTCCTCTAGTGAAATCAGCTGACACCCTGAAGATGTCAAACGTATGGTTGACTTAATAGCAATCAGTTCAAACCAGTTTTGAATTCTCTCTCTCTCTCTCTCTCGAAATCAAACTTAAATGACTTCGTGCTTTTACTTCTTAATTCCCCCTACCCTGCCAGGTCATTAATAATGAGTTAATATTAAGTACAATTGCTTGCATGCATTTTAAGTCATTTTGTTCTAGGTCAGTTAAATGAAGTTAGTTAGGAAAAATACAATTATTTGGGTCCCAATTTTTAAACTGGTTGAATACCTCCCAAATTCCATTTAGTATTAGTCATTTATTTAAGCAAAATTAAAATTTAAAGGAGTTTCGTGTGAAACCATGAACCAAAGGGCTACATCAAATCCATAATAAATATATTATTAATTTGTTTTATTTTTACTCGTACAAATATATATACTTTCCCTTTTGATGTCAATGGTCCTTCCCCCTTCTAAATGCTAAGGGGTTGGGCGCGTTCTCCAGTTTCCTATTTTTTTCTTTTTCTATTTTTCCCCTCCGAGGTTCACATCTTAAATTCCATTCGGATTGCGTCGTTGCCTTCCGAAGGATTGTCAACGTTCGCTATTTGTGGTGGTACTACTTACTGTTCCATCGACTATAATGACGTAGCGAAATTACTGTTTTTTTTTGCTGAAAAAGAGAATACTAATCATGTAAAGTGGTTGGTTGGTTGGTTCTTTAGGAATCATTGGCATTCGGTAAGGTCAATTTATCGATTGATGAAGGTGGGAAAAAAATAGTGAGGTCAAAGAATAAAGAACTGATTTCGCGTCCCACGCTCAAGCGTCGTGCCCACCCTATGAAGACTGGAAATGGTTTCTTAAGCAGAAAGAAAGCGGGAAAGGGTGACGGAAATGTAATGCGAGTCACAAAAAATTCAGTGGCTATATTTCTTTATTGAAATGTTAAAAATTACAGAGAGCACTTATCATATAAATAACAATATATTAAATCTAAAAAAGAACAATTAAATTTCCTTTTCGCTTTTCTATCATGAAAAGTTTTTGAATAAATTTTATCTAAAACACTGAAAAGACCCGTAATAACTTCCTTGAAGTCTTCTCTCAGTAAGATGATAACCGAAAGTGATGTCGCCAAACCAACCAACACATGAGCGAAAAATGAATTCCGATAAACAAAGCTCTGAAATAAAGAAATTAATTAGTTCTTGAACCATCCTCATCGAGAGAGACTACGTCAACGCTTGATATGATGAACTACAGGCTACACAGGAATTCTTAAGGTAAACAACAATAATTACAATAGCCGATTTCATATATATATATATATATATACACACAGGGTGGCGCAAAAGTTGCGCATCATAGGAATTTTCAGTGTTGACTATTTTCTTTTAGGTAGGGGATGGCTGCGAAATTAACAATAGACGAGGGTGAACTGGGTTTTAATGTATGGAATAAATTCTGTACTGATTCATCGATGTGTTGTACCTGCTATTCCATACATTAAAACCAAGCTCACCCTCTCGTCTATTATGAAAATAAAAACCCACTCTAATAGACAGAAATTCTTGGTCAAAAGAAATCCCTTACGGAGTCGTGGGAACGTGTTCGAACCTAAGTGTGAATTTCTTAAATGTGTCTGGATTGGATTGTTTCCTTACTCGCTTTTAGTAAATGTAATAATGGAAGTAATAAATGTGGAAATAAATATAAATGCAACAGATGTAATAATAAAGGTAATATTATAAATTTAATAATTAGGGTAAAGGTAATAATAATAAATGTTAAAAAATGTAAATGCAGTAATTATGTCAAAATATTAGAATGTGTATGTATAGAACAAGAAGATAGTTTTAATTTGTGGGAATGTACTTATACGCGGACCCTGTAATAAAATGCCCTTCCGGTGTCGGGAGAACGGTATCTAACCTAGGTGCGAATTTCTCAATGGTCTCTGGATTGTTTCCTAATCGGCTTTTTTCATTCGTTTTTCGGTTTATAAGTTCTGTATAATAAACAACAATGTAATAATAAGTTTATAATTTCTGTAATAAATAATTATGCAAAAAAAAAAATCCGTATGTTTAGACCGTAGTTTTAAATTTGCGCGAATGTACTCAATGAAAATGCCCTTCCGGTGTCGGAAGAATGGGATCTAACCTAGGTGCGAATTTTTTAACGGTCGGTCCCTGGACTGGTTTTCCCTCTTGTTTTGGTTCATTCGTGTTTCTGTATCCACCCGAGGAGGATGCCAGTGGGCGTCGAAACTGTCGTGGAAATAAACTGTCTATTAGAGTGGGTTTTTATTTTCATATTTTGACCTTCACGTAGAAAAAAGTTTTTTGCGTCTATTGTTAAAAGAAAATATAGTCAACACAGAATTCCTATGATGCGCGACTTTTGCGCCTCGTTAGTGTGTGGTTAGCATCGCTGACTAGGTATACATCGGCCAGGGCTCGAGGTCCGGTGACGGGTAGGAGGCACTCGGCTGTTCATTCTTCCACACACTAAGAAAAAAAATGGGGTTGGTTGATAAACGAGTACCATGGGTAGCCTAGTGGTTGAAACTAGGCTGCTGGAAGAGCGTGGGTCGGATTCCACGTTAAACTAGGTCTAAGGTGGAGTGACAAGCTTGACCTTTGTCAGAATGAACAATTCGGCCGGAAGCAAAACCAAGGTTTTTTTACACACACACACACACACACACTGCATTCCAAATTATTAAGCAGATTAAATTTTCTCCAATATTTTCAGTTGTTTTCACCGATTTCAATGAATTTATATCAAATCATTATACAGGGTGTTTCAGGTGAACCCTAGAAATATGGAAATTGCCGGAATTCGTAGTTTGTATTTAGTATCTGGTATTTGAAGTTTGTCATAGTAATTCCGTAACTAATATGAAGCGTTTCTTTTTATTGCGGTGATTATTAAGGTCGACCTGAAACATTGAATTACTACCTACTTGCTACAAATTCCGCCAATTTCTGTATTTCTAGGGTCGACCTGAAACATCCTGTATATAGCAGCATTGATGGTATTCATTTTGATAATTAACATAATTATCTCATTTCATTAAAAAATATGGTATTCCACATTATTAAGTAAGTATTCTATTTAGAGATCTAAAATGTTAAAAAAAGGTAAGAAACAGGATTTGACCCAACTGAAAAAAGAAGTCGCTGAAAATATCAAATTATTGAAATTGCGAAGCAGCTAGGCAGGGCTCTTCGAACTATAAAGAAGTTTGTAGCGGAGGGTACCAAACTAAGGCAGCGAAGTGATAAAGAATCTATATTTTGAGGCGGTAGATATCCAGGGCCGTAGCCAGACCAAATCAGTAGGAGGGGCGGAGAAATTGACAGGGGTACAATGAAAAAATTTAATGTCATTTTTTGTGAATATCGAAATATACTGCAGAAAATTACATTCAAACTATAACAAGTAAAACACCGTAGGCTAAATAAAAAAATGATCAAACCGACACATATAGATAGGCATAGTGGGTTATAGAATACAATATTTAGTCTAAATTTAGTGTAAATAAGTAAGTTTTTTTAAATTTTAGAATAACTATGCGGCGTTTTTTTTTAGCGAAATTCTTTAGGAATTCAAACATGTCTATTTGCTTCGTTCTCTTATTTTCAAAGGCAAGTAAAACAAGTTGGCTTTGGCGTTTTTGTAGCATGGAACGCCGTTGCGGTTGGTTTTCCCAGGGGGGGGGGGGGGGGCTTTGCCCCCCCCCCCCCCCCCCCCCCCCGGCTACGGGCTTGCAGATATCTGTAATCAAGCGCAAAGTTGCGAAACATCCATTGTTCTCGAGTAGAGAGGTATTTGAGCAGACTGGCATACGTAATGTACCAAGAACATCTCGATGTAGAATTCTCCAAACAATTGGCAAGACGTGTAAACCTACAATTCAGTCACCATCAACACCCAAACACAAGAAGCAGCATGTTGAATGGGCGCGTTAGTACATGAGAACAGATTTTAAGACTGTTTACCGATGAATGCCAGAGCAACCCTTGATGGCTGGTCAAGAGGATGGATTGCTAAGGGTCTCAATCTCTACCATCATTTTTACACCATCAGACACTCTGTATGGGCCAACAACTTCATTGCCTATCAATCCTGTCCAAAACATGACACCACCTTGTTGGCGTCTTAATCTCGATGGTAGAAATTGACTGTGTGTGTGTTTTTACGAAATGATGTGATATAAGAAAAGAATTCCTTGTGGAGGTGGAAAAAGTAGGTAGAGATTAATTAGTATGATACAATAAGCAATGAAAGTGGAGTAAAGAAATGTGCAATTGCTAAAAATTGTTGTATACATTTAAATTTACTCTTTACTGGAAATTACATCGCAGTTAACTTGCTGTAATGAAAAATAGAACCCACCCTGGCTACGAACCACAGGTATATTCTCTCTGTGGACGTACATATAATATATCCATGTCATAGTGGCATCGGTTATAAAAGTATGGTTACACTGGTCGTAACATAGGTGTGACCCTGTGTATTTTTTTTTTAAACCTTCGTAACATTAGGTTATGTGCCGGAGGGGACCATCAACTTAACACGAGTGGCTACTTCTGGACGCGGAGAACGATCATCCATGCAACTACTACCCAGACCCAATGTCGCTTAACTTCGCCGATCTAATGGGAAGCAGTGTTGCGGCATGGGTACAACGTAGTCCTGTCCAATGGTACATATAAATACTAATTTAAAAATAAAAAATGGGCAAACAAAGCCTTTCCAGGCTACATTCTATTTAATCGTAAGGTCATAAGACTAAAACAAATGCTGAAGTAGGGAAGAAGCTAAAAAGGCAAATACAAGTGACTAAAGTAAATTATTTCTATAATGCTCCAACATCGAGGAGTGGCTTAAAATTGGTATTGCTCGAAACCACACAAAAATTACTAGACTTGAAACCAAAGTCTACTTATTTCTAGTCAGACGACGCTTCTACAAGACAACAGCCATCAAAATTTTGAGCTTCACCTCAGAGCCTCGTGAAATTATAATATACAGAAGGATATTATATGCACGCTTGCGGTAAATAGTCTTTCTCAATTACAAGTAAAGTACAAGTACTTTTGGAATTTGCGAGTACAAATACTTCATGATCAAGTACAAGTACGAACTTCCAGAGGAAATTTAACCCTTTCATACCCAAATTAAGTCGAAAAGTAAGTAAAAAAAAAAAAAAAAAAATGGATATAAATAGTTTAATTGGACCCAAAATAACTGAAAAATATATTTTACAAAGTTTTATTGTTCATAATTAATAAAATACGAAATGTGTTAAATTTCACACATTGGGAACTGGAAGGTCTAAAATTGCTTCCAAAGTTAACGATGAAAATTCCACACACTGGGCATTAAAGGGTTAAACAAAAAAAAATTAATTCCATATTTTTTTGATAATTTTATTGCAATACATTAAAACACTTCACAAGGATCATGTATTGCCTACATCATATGGCTCACGGTTACATCAACATGTCTTTATCAGTAAAGAACGTATAAACTATCACCTATAGGTTACTAGTGAAACTATACAAGTCGAGCATTTAAAGTGGGGCAGGAAAAAAGTTTTATATTGCATCTAAAGTTCTTGAGAAATAGTATTTTTTTTAAAGTAAAAGTACGACTAATTGTGAAATTTCAAGTACAAGTACCTAAAAATTGGTACTTAAGTATCAAGTACAAGTAAATATTTGACCCTAAGCCTGGATATATGTGATGCAGTCTGTTCGGGGGTTGAGTGTACGAAATAGAGTACCAGCAACTGCATGGAGGAACGACGTGATGAAACGCAGCTTAGCCGTAATGGGAGATGTAAGGATGCGAGAGAAACGCTAAATGATGGTAAAATCAGAGTAGATGAAGGCTTGGCTCGGAAGATGAATATGCAGTACCTATGTAGAGAATACAGCGTTGTTATGGGAAGGTGGGAAGACTGGTATTATGAAAGAGTGGCAGTGTGTTGGTGGTAGATGAGCAAATACGTGAGTGACTAATTTTGTGTGCTGATAGGTCAGGTAGGTGAACAAAGAGGAAATGTGAATGCAGTTGGTTTTGGCGGCGTTATACCAGGGAGAGGAGGACTAAATTCGAAAAAGTTGAACAAGCAGTATACAAGTTGAAGAAAGGAAAGCCAACAGTTGCTGGGATATATGTAGTGAAATAAGGGACGTTACTTCGGTTTATAGTGTTGGAAATGTTAGTATTTTTTCAGGTAAATCGCGGAATATCTAACTAAGCGAGCTAGAGAAAGTTTTATATAATAATGTTCCCTTTTGTAATAAATGTAGTAGGTGCAGCTGGCGGGGTCTGGTTTCAGAGCATTTGGATTTCTCAGATATGGGAAGCTCGAGATCTCTTAGGAGTCAAAACCTCCGAATAAGTCATACTCGTCTCCAGGGAAGCTACTAAATTATAGTGAAACTTTATTGCCAAATTGATGTACAATATTTAAAACTAAAAATAAAATTTTTATGCATATTACGCATTATTATTATTATTATTTATTCCCCATTATGCAAGGGGAACTCTTAAATGGTACGTCTGGCTTTTCTGTGCTCGTTCTTTCTCCGAGTGGTTTACGACTGAATGAAAAGTATACGTGCCATCTTGAGTCAGCGGCGAAGCTGTTACGGCTCCTCCTTTTCGTTTTAACTCGCTCTCTCGCACGTTTGGTTACCTTGCGGAACCGCAACATTTTCAGTTGTGGATGGTGATACTCCACCTAATTCAAATAACCTAATAACTTAATCTTCAGTGTATTCCTTCGTAACATGTAAGGAAGGGACCTACAGCTTTTTGTGGCATCCGAACTACTATCTCGCGTAGGGAGGCTTAAAGAAGTACCTTTATCTTTGAAATCCGAGCTGAGACGCAAACCCGGGACTTTAAGGTTAACATTCTGGCACTCTATCACTAAGATACTGTGGCGAGTGCCAGGCTCAACAACTATGCGTTATACGATGCCGTATTTAAAATGATTTTCAATGAAAACGCATCAAACTACGCTACCCGAACGTTTTTGTCATGAGCTAAGTGTGTATACTATTGTAGCAGTTTCGCAAGGTAGCACACTATACCATGTATATTTATGGATGTCGCACGTTGGAATTACAGTATGTTTTTGTAACAGATAGACCACCTTCCACACATGTTGTACTACTTTTATTCTATCACCAATGTTATTCATTCCAGGCACGCCATACTTCGCAATCACTCAAGACTCGATGCCAACTTCCACTTTCCAATTCAGATCATCCATTACAATCACTACATGTATGCATTCCTCCCGTTCCCAACCACATCACTTGGCATATTCCAGAAATATGAGTAATCCTTCTCTTCTACACAATCATCAACAAAAATACCGCTACTTTTTCAGATATTGGATCCTAACCTAGTCATCTACCCTGGTACGTAGAGCGAGGCAGACGATATAGCCCAATAATTTACCTTACCAAAATGTCTGAAAATATCAAATTTTAAATGTTTATTGTTGTTTTCAAGTGAAATCCGGTGCCAGTGTCTCCGATAAACTGATACAATGAGAAAATGGTCGAACGGACATATTCGCTCACCGTATCGAGAGGGTAAAATTGGATAAATAAACTCTGTGCGACCGTGTGTGTACCCAATTCTAAATACAAAGCTATGTAATGCTTCTACATGTGACAGGATACTGTGGCTTCACTAGTAATACTGTAGTACCCACACAACTAGGGGGGGGGGGGGACCGCGACTTGACAAAGATGTAAAATGGTTACATTAAAAGACTAAATTTAACTTACTTCTGACAACGCCGTGATGATAAAAGCGAATGAAAAAGTCGCGATGATCCTCTTCGAGATGGAAAGGGCTTCCAAGGGGTTCGAACCGCTCGCCTCGAATGTCCTCTTCATGTAGTGTAAACTGGAACGAACAAACAACCTCGATCAAGAGGAATCCAAACAACAAGCAGTGTGCGCGTAGGGCAAGTGGACATAAGTGAGGTCGACTGTGTGGTAATTCACAAATGTAATGTAATTTTTTGAGGTAACACTTTTAGTACCTCGGAATATTAAAAAATGTATAATAAACTAGAAACATATTTTTTGTTAAAAATATATGTTGATCCTGATTAGGTTAGGTTAGTTAAAGATTGGTTAGGTTAGGCTAGTACCTCACTATTTAACCTCTTGACGACTGAATTTTTTGTAGGGTTGTTATAAATGCGTGTATTGGAAACGGTACATATTCGACCCAATGGTCCAAAAGAGGTTAATGACTTCACAGAAAACACCTTTCGAGCCCTCAATTGCACCTGAACACTTATGACGCCCTTTTCGGTTCGATGACACTAAGGTTAGGTTAAATTACGCTTGGTTAATTAGCTTCTTAGATACAGTACATGAACTTTAAAAAGTCGGTACCTCGTGTGTGTGTGTGTGGTGTGTGTGTGTGTGTTGTGTGTGTGTGTGTGTGTGTGTGTGTGTGTGTGCGCGCGCGCGCTCTGAGATAAAAATCCCAGAGCAACTATTTGGGATACTCAGGAACTGGTGATCGATCCCTCCCACCCACCCACCCCGAAAAAATGGTTGCGTTGCCTCACCTCAGACCGATTCTAAGCATCATATTGACGCAATTTCCGATCACGAAGCCGAATGCGCCCAGAAAATGGGTTGCCGCCACTGTCACAAAGAGGTAAATGGCCGAAAATAAGACCAGATTGTAGTTATGCCTGAAAAAAGTAATTCAGCCGTACGTTAATTACAATCCGACATTTTTCGATGTAAAAATACAGAATGATGCATTATATTATTATTTTAACAAGAGAAATTGTAATATTAATTTTATAAATAAATTTATAAATGTAAAAATAAATAAATATCTTCACAATTATTTAAATTCAGCGTCTAATTTTCAGTGGTGGGCACCGTTAACCAAAAAGTTAACTTCGTTAACCGCTAATCCGTTAACCAAAAAGTTAACTTCGTTAACCGTTAAACATGTAACGGAAGTTACCGATAAACCGTTAACGTTAACTTTTATTATAAAAAAAATGAAAAACACAATATACAGGGTGTCCGAGAATTATCTGTACAATTTTTGGCTGTTATTAAAAGTCAACCATGAAGTGTAGAAATTCCAGTGTTGTCCCATTTTACAGAGAATCTCTAAGTTTTTTCTGATACCAAGTTTTGACAAGTTTTTTAGAAATTCCAGTGTGTCCGAACATTATCTGTACAATTTCATCTTTTAATAAAATTCTTGATAACACACGTAAAATTCTTAAACAAGATTATTTAGAATCTGTATTTTCAAAAGTTTCTTTTCTTAAAGTAACGTTGTTACAAACATTCGATATGTGCACCATTAGTGATTCGCAAAACATCCAATCGATACTCCAAATGTTGCCATGTACGTTGCAGCATATCCACATCAATTCGCTCAATAGCAGCTGTAATTCTTGCTTTTAAATCATCAATGTCTGTCACCCGCGTACATTTCTAAAAAACTTGTCAAAACGTGGTATCAGAAAAAACTTAATGAGATTCTCTGTAAAATGGGACAACACTGGAATTTCTACACTTCATGGTTGACTTTTAATAACAGCCAAAAATTGTACAGATAATTCTCGGACACCCTGTATATATAATTTAATTTTCCCTCTTCTTCTCGTTCTCCATTTTGTCCATGAGATGCATGTTGCCCTTCATGAAAATTAGCATATCAAAGTTTTCATCAGACAGGGATGATCTCTTGGCCCTCAGGATGTCCTTGCCCATAGAGAACAAACGCTCCACTGCAGGACTGGAGGGGATGGCTGTGTTGAACTTGATGAACAAGTCCACCAACACTTGCTCACCCAAGAAGGCAGCATCTGTCAGCAAGTCCTTGGAGTTGGTCTCCAGCCAGGTCTTGACCAAGTTCTGGGCCTTGCCCTTGAGTGACCTGTGGCTTCTGCTGCTCTCTTTTGTCTGGATGACAGCACTGAAGAAGTCCTCCTCCTCCTCCTCCTCGTTGTTGCTGCCTCCACTGTTGCTGCCCACTTCGTTGGACTGCTGCTTCATGGCCTCCTCGACTGTACCCTCCATGCTTTTCCTCACCCTGGCGACCTTGGTGTTGTCATACTTGTCCAACCAGATGAGGCGAAACCTGGGATGGAAGGCAGCAGCCAGCTGGCATTCGTCATCCTCCAGGAGGGGCCCAAACCTTTTGTCGATGCCTGCCAAAAGTGCGTCGACCAAGGCGCTGCAGTAGACGAGGCCCTTGAACTTCAAGTCCTTAAGCCTGAAGATTGTCGCAGCAACTGTTGGCAGCAGAGTCCCAAGGTAGGCTTGTTCCTCCCCCTGGATCTTGTCGAGTGCTTTGGCCACAGGTGACATGATCTGGAAATAAAACAATGGAGAATTAGTAAATTGTAGAAATTCAAATTTGTATTATTCTGCAATATTATTCTGCTGTATTTTACTCAATAATATAACGATAATTGAATGAGCAAAACTAAAACGTATCTACTGGCTGGTGTTAAGAAAAATATAACTTTATTGCAATAAATAAATATAGTTGGAATAATTGTATTCTTAAACGTTTACGTAAACAACGCTATTATTGTATCAAGGTCCTGCATTTAATTGTAACCAGAAAAAAAATAAATCGTGGAATTTCCACGAGTCCCGCTAGTTTATTATTAATTTATAAATATATTACCTTGACATACTCTTTCATTAAGTCGACATCCTGGTCTTTGAAGCTGTTGACCTTCAGCTGGGTCATGACTCTGTGGAGAGCAGTCCTCTTCGTCTCCAGGACCACCACAGAGTCATAGGTGGAGTTCCACCTCGTCGTGTTGGGGACAACCAGCCTCCTCCCCACCTCAGCGTAGATGCTGTCTGCTGCCACAGTGCTGCGATCCTGCAGGTTCCAGAGGGCGCGTGCCTTGGCCATGGCAGCCCTGTAAGGGCCCCTTGAACACTGAACTCTGCAGTGCAGCATCTGCATCCTTTATTTATTTATGAATTTTTGGGGTTAACGGACTTGAGTTAACGGAAGTTAAATGTAACGGAAGTTAATTAGTCCGATAATGATTTTCAAAGTTAACTTAAAAGTTAAATCGTTAACGAAAAAGTTAACTTCGTTAATTAACGATTAACGGATTAACGGTTTGTGCCCAGCTTTGCTAATTTTCAACTGTGATGTTCTTTTTTTTTTTGCGGGAAGGGCCCAACGGCGAATGGCCGCAAAAACGCTACGCCAAAGAGGAAGAAGAGAGCCAAAATCAAGGTTCGAGATTTTCGAGATACCTGGAGACACTGCGTTTGAAAGATTGGAGGTCAAAGACGAGGGGGGAAAGATGGATTGAGGAAGATTGTTCCAGAATTGCCCGGCTGAGTAAATGAAAGACTGAAAATACCGATTAACCTTTGCGTTAGAAAGTTGGACAGAAAAGGAATGAGTGTGTGTCGAAAGTCTGGTATTGCGTCCTCTCCTTAAAGGAAGAGGCAAGCAGTTACAGTTCAGATGAGCAGTGTCCCTTATAATAGCGATAGTAAAGAGAGAGTGAGGCAACACTGTGGAGAAGAGAGAGGGATTGATGAGACGAAAAGACTGATTCCACTCGGGTCAAGTAAAGCTGTGTCGGTTGAGCCACTCGACATATGAGAAGTGTACTCCATACAGTGGCGGACAAGACCACTGTACAGAGACAGCAACTGAGTGGGGTTAAAGAAACTGCCAAGCCGGTACAACACACCTAACCTCTTAGAAGCTGTTTTAGAAAGAGTATATGTGATCTTTCCAGGAACGATTACGAGAAAAGGAAACACCAAAAATGTTAAGAGAAACAGAAGGATGGAGTTGCGTATTGTTGAAGGTAAGGGGATAGCCATGTGAAAGATTGTGATGAGTAGCCAGATAAAGGAACCGAGTCTTTGAGGCATTGAAAGCCACGAGGTTTTTTCTGCCTCAATCAGAGATGGCAGAAAGATCAGATGTCAGGTGCACCATAGCTGTCCTAGTGAGTTAAGAAGGAAGCTTTGTGAAGCGGGTGGAGAAGTGAAGAGTAGAATCATCGGCATAGGAGTGGGTAGAACAGGAAGTGAGACTTAATAGATCATTGATAAATAAAAAGGAAAGACTGGGTGACAGAACCGAATCACCTCCGTGATGCGCTCAGCGCACTCGGACGGACCCCGGCCGCGGAAACAGTAATCAGAGAAGTACTGCCTAAGGTCCTCCCCATCAGCGGCGCCGAAATGACAAGGCGCTTCCCTCTTGGGAGGATCCAAAGGCCAAACTGGAGCGATAGGACAGGAAACACGCAAGATTGTGGTCGGAGGAGCCCAACGAAGGAAAAAGTTTGACAGAGTAAAAAAAGAGGATGAGAGGTGAAAAAATAAATCCGAAATGTTGGGCCTATTTCCAAGGTGATCGGGGATAAGAGTAGGGTGCTGTACACTTTGCTCTAGGTCATTCAGGATAGAGAAGTTGTAAGTTAGTTCACCAGGAATGTCAGTGAAATGGGAGGAAAGACAGAGGTGGTGGTGAACATTGAAATTCCCTAAAATGGAGATTTCAGCCAAAGGAGAGTGGAATAGATTGTATTCCACTTTAGAAGTGAAGTAGTGAAAGAATTTTGGATAGTCAATAGAATTAGGAGAAAAGTAGACAGCGAAGATGTATTTAGCTTGCAATTAGCAGTAGCCAGAGTGTAGAATTTGGAGGAGTCGAGTTCGGAAATACGAGAATAAGCTAGGTCATTGCGTACATGTACGCAACATCCACCTTTGGAATGAAATTGAGTATAGAGAAAATAGAAGGGTACAGAAAAGGGGTTGCTGTCAGTCCTCCCAGACACCCGAGTTTCATTGAGGAAGAGAGGCGAGATTTATAGAAGTGGTGGTGTTCAACAGATTGAAAATTTGAGGAAAGGCCACCAATGTTGCGGAAGTTTATGAAAAGTAAATCAGGCAGATGCCCAGAACAATGAGCAGTAGCAGATCCAGCCACATTGCCTGGGTCTGCTTTCCCGGTATCAGCAGCAGGGAAGCCAGAAGTGGGGACACTAATGGTCCCATCCCCAGGGAACTCCAAGGCTCTTGAAGTCGATGCAATTTTTTTTTTTTAATTTTGAAAACTGTGTGTAAGATGCATGTACAGTATATGTAATGAAGAGAGAAAAAGAAAGAGAGAGAGTTACAAGGAGTTACAAGACACAGTGTTGGGCACTAAAGCGTTAATCCGATAACAGTTAATTAACGAAGTTAACTTTTTTTAACAGACTATTAACGGAAGTTAATTTCCATTTATCGTTATCGGACCAGTTAACTTCCGATAACTCGATATTTAGTCCGTTAAAGTCCGTTAACACGTTAACTGCGAGGAGTCATTCACGGAAGATCACCGCTCCGCGAATGAATTCAAACCGCCATAACTTCAGTCTGCCAATTCCGTCCTCTGCCGCAGTGGAACGGCTCTTCTCTCTCGGCAAGGACATCCTGAGGCCCAAGAGGTCAAGACTGGCAGTTGGGCCTAACTTTGAGAAGTTGGTCTTTCTGAAGGGCAACCAGCACATTGTGTCATAGCCTTTAATAAATGTGCCTAAAATTTAATTTTACCTTTCAGTTCCCGCCATAATAATTCTCTGGTAAATTAAAATTTAGTTAATGGTTAGTGGTTACAAGGGTTTCAAAACATGTAATCAGTACATTTTTTATTAAAAATAAAAAAATTATTAAGCAAAAAAGTTGCAAAACTTGATAAAAATACAGTTAAATACCTATTTATTGTTGGATTTTGCATAAACAAACATTTTCTATGGGTTTTAAAGCTTTTTTTCCTTGATTTTTTTAAATGTTAGTAAAGAAATAGTTATCGTTAACGGATTATCGTTAACTTCCGTTAACTTTGTAGTAAAATTATCGGATTATCGTTATCGGAGTTAACTTTTTGGTTAACGGTGCCCACCACTGCAAGGACAAGAGGAAGCGTCAAAGACCTTCCGGTCCACTCTGGGAGGTTCCTGTTATTAAACAAGTTTATTTTTCTTTCAACTGTCCTAGCAGTAATAGAAAACTGGATAGAAAAGTAGAAGGCTCTCTCCCCACCCTCCCTGCCAGAGGCAGGTACGGAAAAAGGTTGAAGAAAATACCTTGCCCTGGAAAAGTAGCCAAGGAAATTTTACAGGAAAGTGGAGAATATATAAATAGCTCTATATTTAGCATGCTCACAGAGACACCGTGCAAGCGAACTCCTGCAGTTGTTGTTGTTGTTATGTTTTAGTCTTAAACTATGAGAATATTCAGTACTTTGTCTAGGCTATTTTTAAACACATTTACACTTTGACTGGAAACAACCTCTGAGGGAAGTTGGTTCCAGATATTAACTATTTTATAGGAAAAGAAATTCCTGCAGACAGAGGTCCTAAATGTCTTTAGTTCCAGTTTAAACCCATTATTTCTCGTCGGATTGGCATTAAGTGAGTAAGTTTCTGTAATCTACCATGTCTAATGTACAGTGTCCAATCCATCGCTGGACCGCCTTTCCAGGGCAGCTATCCTATCAATGAGCTCATGGGTGGAGGGCGCAGCCGCGTCAGTGACCGCCGCACTTCCAACAGCCGGTCTGGACGAGTCGAGCCGCCGAACCCTCTCCTCTAGCTTCTCGTAAAACCGCATGAGTTCGCAAAAGCGGCACATGCTGGAGTGGTTGATCTTCTCGAAGCAGGCTTCTTTGAAGTTCGTCACCCACTGGTTTACTTCACACCTAGCACATTCAGCCTTCAGTTTCCGCGGTCCAGTCATTGTAACTTATTTTTTTCGAACTCTGAATACACTGAATAAAATAAAGCGTTCTAGCAATGAAAACTATCAAAAACGTTCTGACCAGTATATAAAAAAGGAAGGTGGGGGGGTGAATTCTTCCCGCGCGTAGACGCATCCACCTATTTGCAAATGACGTTCATCCCATCCAGAAGACTACACCTCTCGCTGCTGCCGCACCGACCAAGGGTCTCCCCAGGGCCGGACAGTCCCAAACGTGTCGCAGCTACCAACTAATAAACACTCGCGACGCAGGCGTCACGGATTTCCCGCCAGGAGCGACAGCGAGATGCAGCCCCTTACTAAGTCTTACTAGTCACTCACAAGCGGCCAGACTCTTCGAATCCAGTGTTCAAGGGATATCCCACCACACCCAGAGCCTACGCCCGAGAGTTTACGCTGGCCTGGCAGCCAGCTGGGCAGTAAAGCTCTCTCACTTAAGAGCAGTACAGCCAAGCACCATCAACTGGTCACCAAAGAACGGTCGCAGGGGGCTGGTCAGGCCATTACGCGTTAGGAATGCGCTTAACGGGGCACTAGCCACACACCATTCATCGCGCACCTACGCCTGGGACCCCTCCATCCCAGTCTCTCACAACCTGCGAGCGTTAAATGGTGTTTTTTATAGAGGTTCCAAAGCCTCTCTTCCCACGCATGAGGTAGCAGTAGGGTCCTGAGAGTAAAAGAGAAAAAGACTTAATACTAAATTTTTTTTTTTTCAGAGGAGAGCATCCTTAACCTAAGCTAACAGGACAGAGTAGGGATGGGATGGGGTCCTAGTAACCCACGGGACAGGATTGTACAACAGACTTCACCCGCCCTCCCGAAAGAGAGAGAGAGAACCTAAAGGAACTGGCAGCCAATTTCTCTAGAATCCTACGACTCGGGACCTTATTAATAGCCCAGTAAAGCCCCAGTAAAGGGTCAAATTAAATAAATAGTCCAATTTCACAATTATTTATTTTACGTTAAAATTACTGTAACAACAAAAACTAAAACTGTATTTATTTTATAAATAGCGAGCGCCTTCCTTAATTAAGAAGAAGAAGTTTCTCCCAAAAGGCAATTTTGAAATGGATTTACGCCTCAAAGAGGTGGCCAACCGGCCAACTCAAGAACCACAGAGTTCTCTCTCTATTTATTAATATTAGCTTTGCTTCAAGTCCCTAAAATTCTTTTCAGTACACTAATGGCTAATGGGTACTGGGTATTACTGTAAATGGATGGCAATGTCCCAGTGGTTTTTAAACCGAAAAAGTAAAAGAAAATGCCAGTTATTTGTCAAGAAATTTGGAGGATTTCATTCACAGTATACAAATTCCTCAAAACTGATAGATGATTAATTCTTCGTTACTTCTTATAACTTATAAGTAATGTTTGTTTGTGTTTGTTTTTAGTAAACTAAAAATATGAGTCAATGACAAAGTGTAATGGGGTGCAATACTTTTAACTCCAAATCTGAGTCGCATTAAAGGATAATTTTAAGACAGTAGAGAGAAAAATGAGAGGTACATTAGTCTACTCGAATCACGCAATACAAAACTGTCTGTTAGACTATTTGACCAGTTAGAATTTCGTGCCTATAAATAACAATAGTGGAGAGATCTCTACGTTTTAAACTCAGTGATATTAAGGTGTTAAATTATCTTTAAAAATACGAATATATTTAAGTTGGTGTCTACTAAATAAAGGTCACTCGTTAACAAAGTAAAATATAAAAATGGTAAATGACGTCATAATGGGAAGCATTAGTGTAGAGGGTCAAAAACTGACACGGCGCTCAGGCCAATTAATGTGGCCCATCTCTACACTCCTTTACTCCTGTATTATTATTATTATTATTACCATCATCATCGGGATTCGAACCCCCGATCTCAGTGTCTTCACTGAGCTACGGACGTTGGCGTGACCATGGCTTAGCCCTAGGAAAAAAAATTTATAATCCACTTCACTGTTCCCGCAAACAAGGTTGGTAGAACCCCTCAAAACCGACCAACAATATGTGAATTCCAATGCGTTCATTGTCCACGGAATGTTGAGAAAATACATCATTTGGAACAAGAACTCTGCAAATTTGCCACTGTGAACGCCCTTCACGGCTGTTAAAAACATTTTCCAAACACGAGAGAGAGCGAGTGTCATTACTGGTGACGACCCCATTAATGCCATGCCAGGGACACTGACCTTGACAATTGTCCGTCACTCATTGAAGCGAAAGTAAATGCCTCCGTGATGCCATTCAGTGCCATAAAGACCACGTAAAGGCATTGGGCCCGTAGGAGGCCACGCCCAGCAAAACTTAAATTTGGACCACCGTACAACTGAGAAGAAACGTAAGGAATTAGTGTTGCAACCATAGTAGCGTGTATATATAATAAAATTGGAATGCAAGCTGACTATCCCTTTAATGTTAAAATGCTGTTCCCCCGGCCTGGGTCACTTTTACAAAATTCTTGTCTTATTTTAAGATAATCATAATTAACTGAATGACTGAAAAAGTAAAGCAACTCACATGAAGCAGAGGATGGGAGTACGCCCACCCAAAAGTCACAATGAACAGACTAATGAGGCTCAAGTTTTTCAAAAGAGCATAAAGGAAACCACTCACTTCCATCATTTTAGACTGAAATCAAAAGAAAGCTTTGTTTAGCTATAATGAAAATTTGGGGGGAATTTCAGCTAATCATTTCCCAACTTAAAAGTAGCTATAATGTCATTAATAAACACAACTACCATACTACTAATGGTAACATCATTAACCTTTGGACTGCGGTTCCATCAATAATTATTATTTTTTTTTTTTTTTTTTTGCGCATACAGTGATATCGGGGCTAACAAAAGCCGCAGTGTAAGGGTTAATAATGATATTCAGTCTCACTTTGTCCTGATCCTTGATAAGTATTCCTCTTTGAAGACTTTGGGCAAAGAATCTGTACGAGGCTGCTTCAACGCTCCTGAAAACCAGCCTTGCAGCCAACGAGCCCAAGTTGGTCACCACCTAATTAAATTGAAGCAAGTTATGAAGTTGTACGCGAGTACGTCAATCCACCCTACACAATAATAATAATAATAATGTTCGGGGTTGTTTAACCATCTTCGTAACGGCAAAGGCCATATGATGGGAGGAACCTGCAGCTTTATGTGGAGTCTGAACCACGAGTCGCTACATCTTCTAATCACGGAGGATAGACATCCATCCAATAACTGAACAGACCCAACAATGCTTAACCTCACTGATCTAACATGGAGAAGTGTCGCGACGTGGCCACGATGTAACTCTCACCTTTCATAAGCCATCGCCCTTCCACTATCTCTTATAGGGGAATGGGATCTTGCACGCGCCACACTTCTTCACAACGTGTTGAAGCAGTTGCAGCAGGAAGAGGAAGTACTAATTTTACATCGAGAAAGTAAAACAAACGCCTGAAATCACCCCAATGTCTTTTTCAGTTTTATGATAATGGCTCATTTTTTTATTAGTGTCACAAACATAATTTTAAAACTTTATGCTCTTTAAAAATGAAGATCGATCAAACGTTGTTACACCATTAACGAATAAAAACTTTTATCAACTTTTTCAAGTAATTATCCTTAATAGAGTATTATAGTTAACTATTCGTAGTCTTCACGTGAGAGAAACCTTACGCGTATTTTTATATAAACATTGTGCAAGAAAGGAAAAAGTTCTCTTAATCGTTCTTTCCAATTATTTTTTTTAAATCTTAGACTCGATTCCGAAAGAAGCGAGAAAAAGAAGAAACATCTTCAAAAAGTGTGATGTGCTGCCTGGAAATAGGAAATGAATCTGGCATTTATTAACGGCCATTTGTACAAGGTCTTCATAGTACGATATATGATTTTATCTTTACTTATTCTCTCCATTCAACCATAACACCATACCTCTTTCTATTCTCTTATCCACGGGCTGCTCCACTTCACCCTTCCCGAGACATCCTCATTTTTGTTTGGGTTAATCCATTATACGCTACTTTTTGTTTTTCAAATTCCTCATCGAAACTGCTCCCACATTTCAGGTAAACTATTATGTCGGACAAGCGTCTTATCTAAGTAGAATTAATTAACAGTTTCGCGCAAATGCCTTGCTAGTACATCAAAGCGCACATTCGAATTTTCCACCAGTCTCCAGTGTATTACAGTAACATCTACTTACCTTGTTTCTATTTTAATTTGACGTACTCATTACTAGGGCTACGTCGTCGCCGATGGTTAACACCGCTTCTCGTCGATCAGGGAAGTTAAGCGATATTAGGTCCGAGAACTAGTCGGATGGGTGACCGTCCTCCGCGTCCAGATTATGTACCAACTAATGATTCAGATCCCACGTAAAGCTGTATGTCCCCTCCCTCATATGACCTTAGATGTTGCGAAGGAAGTTAGTTAAGCCCCATCAAACAACATACTCATTACTACCTCAAATTTATTCTACTGTACACAGCATCAGCAACCACACCAGGTACATCTGCCTCTAGACTCCTCCAAAATTCTATTCACTATGTAGTGTTTGCTCTCGCCTCAGTCATTATTTCAAACACAAACAAAACAGCAACTTACCTGATAAACGCCTTGCTGGGGAAGTGAAATCAGCGGGAAGAGGTTCATAAGGTATAATTCTCCTTCAGTCAACGTCTCCTTCAGCAAACCCTGCTTCAGGAAACTTACACACACTCGCCACAAACCAATGTCAACTTCGGGCTTTTAAAGAAAAATATACAATATACATATAAGGAATTTATATCATTCAAATAAACCATGACTTTCATACAAGGGCTACATCTTGGTAATGTCGTAATACTGCTTCTCGTCGATCAGTGAAATTAAATGACATTACATCTGAGTAACAGTTGGATGGAGGACCATCATCTGTGTCCATATATATATATATATATATATATTAGTGGTGGACTGGATATCTGCTCATTTTTAACATCCGCATCCGCACTTCTGACTGCGGATGTTATGCGGATATTACCTCTAATAAATTATGTAATTTACAATTAAATTAGCTTATAAAGTAGCTTATAAGGCCCAATCATGCACATTTCATGTAAAGTATTAATTATTAATGAACAAACAAATATATAAACTTCAAAATATAAAAACCTGGTAACATAGAAAATTGAATGAAACTTGTTTCATTGAATTTTCTGTGGCTGAAACTCTTAAGAAAGTTATTTTTATCATAATGAAAACATTAATATTAATTTTAATTCTTTTGCATTACCTGCCATAATAGTAATATCACGAAATTTGAAAAATTATGTCATATATTCATAGTTCTATATTATATTGATAGATTAACTAAATATCCGCAGCCGCGGATATTGAAATTAAAAATCTGCATCTGCAGATGTTGAAAAACTGACATCCGGTCCACCACTAATATATATATATCAGGTGGGCAAAAGAAAAGGGAGACCTCGAACTTTGGCTGTAAAATCCAAAGTTATGGTCAGATTTCAATATTTTTTCACACCCCATAACTAAGTAAATTTCCTATACAGTGAGCGGATTTCAAAGAAAACTAATGAAAATTACAGATTTATTGAACATTTCTTTATGCCACTGGAAATTCTCCATTTACTCTACTACTGCATTGTCGTGTCGGCAAAAAAAATGGGAGACCTTTTAAATCCTTCATATCTCGGCAAATATGGTGCATAGAACCATGAAATTTTAGCATGTTAATATTAGGTAATTTTATGGTTTGTATGCAATCTTTTAGCATTTTAGCTGAGAAATTGGATTTATGGCGAATATCCCAGAAAAATCTTGTTATAATTAAAGCGATTTTAATTAACGTAAGCCAACTGCAGGAGATTTGAACAAGCTTCAAGAAAATCAATAAAACAGATGCTAAAAGATGGTATACAAACCATAAAATTACCTAGTACTACTGTAACATGCTAAAATTTCATGGTTCTATGTACTGTATTTGCCGAGATATGAAAGATTTAAAAGGTCTCCCTTTTTTTTTGGCCAACCCGACAATGCAGTAGTAGTGTAAATGGAGATTTCCAGTAGCATAAAGAAATGTTCAATAAATCCATAATTTTCATTAGTTTTCTTTGAAATCCACTCACCGTATAGGAAATTTACTTAGTTGTGGGGTGTAAAAAAAATATTGAAATCTGACCATAACTGGATTTTACAGATTTTGCAGCCAAAGTTCGAGGTCTCCCTTTTTTTTTTGCCCACCCTATATATATATATATATATAAAATCATAACCTTGTAGCAGTTCTGTGCGTTAGTCTCTCTTCAACTGAAGGTCAAGTGATCTCCATCGCACATATCCAGGCACCCAGCTCATCTGGTACCATCCTAAACATGGAGTCTAGTCTTCTTTTGAAGAATTCTCCATTGACACCAGTAATGCTCCTGATCCTCGTAAACTCATTCAATAGTCTTTGCCCACTGACAACCAAGCTATTTTCTTTTAGAGTTGAAGATGTCCCTTGCCTGGTCATTAGACTAGTTTGGGAACACTACACATTCTACCTTTCCTATTTTTCACTGTTGTTTGGGTAGTTACTAGGTTCAGCTTGAGGTTAGGTACCAGTTTTTCCATTATTTTCCATGTGTAAATTAGGGTATATCTCTCTCTTGTCCCTTCTTTTAAAGGTTCTCAGTACCTATCCCACGAATCTTATTTTTTTTTTTTTGCTATCTAACTTTGTCTCTCAAATTTCGCATCATCAATCATTATAATCCCTAAATCTATCGCTTTCTTGCTTGTCTAAATTTCCTATTTATTTGGGGCATAATATGCCATCTGTTTCAACTCCTCATATCTTCCATATCTCAAGAGCTGAAATTTCTTGGTATTAAATTTCATGCTGTTGTCTTCTGGTCATTTGTACATTTTGTTCGTGTCCCTCTGTAGGGCCTCCACCTCTTCTGCATCACTGATTTTTCTGATTTTTGTATCATCTGCAAAGGATATTACTATACTGTTGTTGGTTACTTCATTGTCTATGTTTGTTAGCATGATACTGAATAGGAGTGGGGACCAATACTGTTCTCTGTGGTACTTAGCTGCATACTTCGGATTCTGATGATATACCCATCCTTGGATTTTTCAACCTGCTGACGTTTCCTAAGGAAATTGCAATCCATTTTTTCACTTTGTCTGTTATTCCCATATGTTTCATTTTATATGCTATTATACCATAATTACATCTGATGAACACTTCAGCAAAATCAGTGTACAGTCAACCCTCGCTATAACGGACCCCATTAGGCAGAAATGGGATAAACCGCACACCACTGGTGACGTTAACCAGGAAAAGAAGAAGCGTGTGACCCTGTCAGTGACCCAGAAGCTGGAATTAATCAAGAAGTTAGAGGCGGGTGCTTCGTGGCCAAGGTGTGCGCGGAGTATGGCGTGAAAAAGCAAACTGTTTCCGACATTCGTAAGGCCAAGGACAAGCTAACTTTTATATTTTTATTATATTTCATTATTTTCTGTATCATTTATCATGTATCATGTTCAGCAGACAGTGCACAGTACTGTATATAGTATCTCCATTACCGTATCATATACGTATACCATAGGTTACCAGTACCATCAGTTATATCGGACAATCGGCTATAACGGACACCTTTTCCCCCCTATTAGTCCGTTATAACGAGGGTTGACTATATATGACCCCGTAGTTTTCATCGTTTTTAAGTGTGTCTATGATATTGTTGTAGTGCTCTATTACTTGTGATAGGCATGATCTTCCTAATTGGAATCCATGCTGGTTCTCATTAAATCTTTTCAGTGTCTCCAAGAAGTCATAGATTTTCTCTAACTATTCTCTCAAATATTTTGTGAGATAGGACATCAGTGACACTGGTCTATAGTTCTTTGCTTGAGAGCTATCTCCCCCTTTAATAAAGACAAGTGTTTGTTCTTTTCAGGATGGTCAGTATTCCCCCCAGCCCATGTTCAGGGATCTTCATTCCATTATAGGGGTGTAGCTATTTAATTTTCAGTTTTTAATCAATAAGGCGTTCCATTTGTCTGGACCTGCAGCTGAACATGATTTCATTTATCCTCTTGGTCGCACTATATCTTTTGGGGTAAAATAAAAATCTATTATACACTCTCCTTGTAATTTGTCTTCAAAGAATGCACATCTGTTTGGTACCACTGTCACTTTTTGGGGTACTGAAAACTGATTTGTATTGGGCTCTCAATGTTTCAGATATTTCTTTTAAATCGTGGGTTAATTCATTATTTCCTTTCTTTAAGGGTTGATAGAGGCGCGCGTTCTTATTCTCCTTTTCACATAGCTATAAAAGTATTTTGGGTTTTCCTTTATTACTTTCTACCACATTTTCCCCTTCCTTCACTGTATGGCCCTTAATTAGGGCTTGTATTACTTCCTTGGTTTTGTTGTCTGTGCAATTACTTAACTTCACATCTGCTCTCTTTCTTTTGTGTAATATCATTCGCTTTTGCCTAGAAAAAAACTCTCCTTTCAGCTGTGGCTTTCGGAACATATATTTTTCTAAAATTTCCAGTGTCTTTTCATCCAAGATTGACAACATTTATTTGATTGTTTTATCTGCTAAAACTGTTTTCCACTCTATTTGGGCCATGTGGGATTTGATTTCTTCCCAATTTACAGTCTTGGAGTTAAGGTTAAAAATCTCAAATTTGCTTCTTTCTTCAGTATGAGTAGTTTCTTTTAAGACTGTCACCTTATTAATTGATATCTTGATTATGTTGTGGGCTGAGATAATAATGAGGTTATTTTTATATCATCAATGAAGTTGTTCATGAATGCCAGATCCAGGCAGTTATTTTTTCTGGTGTTATCTGTTCTCTCTTGTGTCAACATAAATTCATTTGTTAGAGCCATCAACATTTTGGCTTAATCTTGATTTTCTCTTATATATATAAGATATATATATATATATATATATATATATATATATATATATATATATATATATATATATACACAATATATATATATATATATACAATATATATATATATATATATATATATATATATATATATATATATATACAATATATATATACAATATATATATATATATATATATATATATATATACAATATACCCCCGCAAGGGGGTTCTAAGCTCGTCCTCTTGAGTGCTCTTTGTGCTCGTTTGTACGTGCTTGTTCCTGGAGGTTTCACGTGCGCCCTCCCGGCCCTAGCACCCAAGGATGATGGGGCTCGACCCTGCAGTCCTTGTCATCCTTGGTCTTTTTCCACTTCGACTGTCCCCTCCACCCTTTCTTTTTCCTCTGTCTTTCCTCTCACTTTTTCTTTGTTTTTCCGCTGAGATATGCCCTTTAAATAGAGGCGAATCGGTTCTTCCCGAACTAAAAAATATACAATATATATATATATATATATATATATATATATATATATATATATATATATATATATATATATATATATATTGGTGGACTGGATGTCAGTTTTTCAACATCTGCAGACGCAGATATTTAATTTCAATATCCGCGGATGCAGATATTTAGTTAATCTATCAATATAATATAGAACTATGAATATATGACAATTTTTCAAATTTCGTGATATTACTATTATGGCAGGCAATGCATACGAATTAAAAATAATATTAATGTTTTCATTATGATAAAAATAATAACTTTCTTAAGAGTTTCAGCCACAAAAAAATTAAATGAAACAAGTTTCATTCAATTTTCTGTGTTACCAGGTTTTTATATTTTGAAGTTTATATATTTGTTTGTTCATTAATAAATAATTAATTAATACTTTACATGAAATGTGCATGACTGGGCCTTATAAGCTACTTTATAAGCTAATTTAATTGTAAATTGCATAATTTATTAGAGGTAACATCCACAGTCAGAAGTGCAGATGCAGATGTTAAAAATGATGTAGATATCCGTAGATGCGGATAACTGGTCCACCACTAATATATATATATATATATATATATATATATATATATATATATATATATATATATATATATAGGGTGTTTGAAAACTTTCTGTACAAATTGTAATGGGGGAGAGGCAACACCAAGACAAACCCTTTTCGTATATAAGTGTATGTCCGCTGACGTCACCATTCGGCGCGAGAGGGTGCCGCTGCAATTGGCTAAAAGGTGAAGTGGGCTAAACTCGCGCTTGCCGCGGGCATTCTTAAATCGGACGTAGTACGCGTAACATGGAGCGCTTCACGACTGCTGAGATGGCTGACATGCATATGGTGTATGGGGCTGCCAATGGAAACGGAAGAGTTGCTGTGAGGTTGTACCGACAGCACTTCCCAAACAGATGTGTGCCAAACCACCAAACGTTTGCGCATTTGCATCGGCGACTGCGAGAAACTGGAACATTCCATGCAAACATGCATGACACTGGTCGGGAGAGAAACGTGGGCACTCCTGACATGGAAGAAGAAATCCTACGGCGATTTGAGGACAATCCAAGCGCAAGCACACGAGGTGTTGCACGTATCCTCGGTGTGAACCACGACCTGGTCTGGAGTGTGTTGCACGAGCAGCAGTTACATCCGTTTCATCGTCAGAGAGTCGAGGCATTACAATCTCGGGATTACCCTCTTCATGTGGAATTCGCACGCTGGTTTCTGCAGCAGACAGTGGTGCAGCCTAATTTTCTGGCTTATGTGCTGTTCTCAGATGAGGCCTGTTTCACACATGAGGGTGTGTTTAACATGCACAATTCTCACATGTGGGCGCACGCAAATCCACATGCTACACGGGTGCATGCTCATCAAGAACGGTGTCATGACAGTGTCATGCATGGAATGTTTCAGTTTCTCGCAGTCACCGATGCAAATGCGCAAATGTTTGGTGGTATGGCACACGTCTGTTTGGGAAGCGCCGTCGGTACAACCTTACAGCAGCTCTTCCGTTTCCATTGGCAGCCCCATACACCATATGCATGTCAGCCATCTCAGCAGTCGTGAAGCGCTCCATGTTACGCGTACTACGTCCGATTTAAGAATGCCCGCGGCAAGCGCGAGTCTAGCCCACTTCACCTTTTAGCCAATTGCAGCGGCGCCCTCTCGCGCCGAATGGTGACGTCAGCGGATATACACTTATAGACGAAAAGGGTTTGTCTTGGTATTGCCTATCCCCCATTACAATTTGTACAGAAAGTTTTCAAACACCCTGTGTGTGTATATATATATATATATATATATATATATATATATGTATGATACACACAGACAGTGCATGGAACAACGAACTCTTCTGGGATAATTAAATCCACTGTAGTCCAAATAAGTAATGGTAAATGACAAATACCATAGTTTTTTCATGATGCTAGCCCGACATGGGCAACGGGTCACTTGCAAAGAGGTCCCATAAATATAGCTTCCCTCACCAGCTATCTGCAAAGCAGACAGGATCCAGCTTTGGGACATGGATCTAGGGAAAGCAGCCTAGCCCTGCTACATTTAGAACCTCAATATAAGCAAAAGACTCGCTGCCTTCACATCAGATTGAATACACCAAAGAAAAAGGGGTAACTATTATATTTTTAGCCAAAAGCCAAAACTTAAACCTCAACTGGCAGAATTGAGCGTCCACTTTTAAAGGCACATAACATGTCCGTTTCAAGATGGGAATGAACTCAGAATGGTCCCCTAAGTTTTTTATGATACACACAGACAGTGCATGGAACAAGGAACTCTTCTGGGATAATTCCATGCACTGTCTGTGTGTATCATAAAAAACTCAGGGGACCATTCTGAGTTGTTCAATAATTTTCTCAATGTTTCTGATTTTGGGTAATCATTCTGTGTTCATTTTCTGTTGCTGCTCGGGTATTTAAATTCATTTATTTGTACATTGTAGCAATTATAATATACTAATTATATTGCACGCAATTTATTTATGTAGATATCTGTACTTTTTTGGTATGTACAAATAAAAATATATGCATCAACAGTCAGATTTGTTTCATTCAGCAAACTTTTGTATATTGATATATAGCACATGGTACACAGTAGCATGCTGTTGTTGCATAACAAAATACACATATATTGTATAACCATATTCACAGTGCCTTCATGCTGCAAGTACATGCAGCTGAATTCGCTGACTTACAGTGGTGGTTGATTTTTGTATACTTTAAGCCCTGCAATGATCATAAAATCTCAGGATTTTACTGTTGAAGATGGGTAAAGAACCCTGATATCACTCACTCACAGTTACATGAATATAGCTTTGAGAAAAATGTAAGTGCATGTCTATGCCACGAAGTTAGTGTGATTTTCAGATTGATGAAATTTCAAGTAAAGAATACTGACTGAATGCTTTAACTGGCTAAGGTTCCATCCATGTACGTATGAGGCCTATCCCTTCAGTGCACTACAATCGCTTATACATGTACAAAATCTGTACTGAATACCTCGTGATTTAACATTTATAAAACTTTTTCCTGATAAAAGGTAATCATTGATGAAGAATTATTCACAGAAAACAGGAATAAAAATAAAATAAAAACCAGATAGATTGCTCTACAAACGCAACTCCATTCCCACACTCTACACTTACAAAACTTACTTAATGTTACCCCTTACTAAAGGTGAAGTCCAATAGTACTACAGACCTCAGTGATGAAGATCAACCATGGTCACTGGGACTGAAGAAGAGTTTGAATGAGAATCACTTAAAGGTACACACTTTAATATAAATGAAGACCAAAGGTGATTCACTAGGTCTGTGAAAGTGAAAATGGGATAAATGCTAAAAAAAGAGATACCTCAAACCCACCAACATCTTCCCTTTACTAAATGTGACAAAGAGACTCCGAAAGTTTCCCAGTAGAAGCTTTCTGGCAGTTTCTTTCCTCTTGAGTTCTCTGGCAAACACTGCATAGTAAGTGGCACAATAAAGGAAGGAGCCAATGAAATGAGATATTCCATACACGAGCACCGCCCGATGCGGCCAGAGGAACACCCCCACAGCCAGTAAGAACGCTCGAGTCAGCTGCATTGCCCCTTCAATTGCAACCTGCCAAATGGTCATCATTTGGTTTTTAGGAAAGCTTTAGTGAAGAAGCTACAGTTAGGAGACACTTATGGTGAGTTACAGTCTTTCAATAAAATAACCTTTGTCAATCACTGAGCTACAGCTAAGTCATTACTGTTGGCCTAAGCCTATCACTTCAGGGAACCTATTCCTTGCAATGACCACAAAGAAATCTTTACATCCTCTAAATTAAGAATTAAAAAAAAAACTTAAATTTAGTTTTTAAATACAGTATATCCAAATTTTAATTGCTCTCTCACTTAAAATATTTCAAATGTATTTTGAAAACTGTCTAACAATTCAATTGTTGAAGGCTTTCAAATTTCACAGATATTGTGAGAGAACACCCTGGTTTAACTCAATGGTTATTTTTAGAACAACTCACTCTGACTTTGGCCCACATATGAAGTTCTGCCATGATGTAAGGAGACTCTGCACACACTTCTACTATAACAGACACAAGGACAAGAGAGACACTGGTGTGGTAATGGATAGTGATGTCTGGAGGAGGTGTTTCCATCACATGGCACCATAACACCCACCCAACAATCGACAGAGGTAATGAAAATCCTGCTCTTCAAAATAAGACAAGTAAATAACTTAACTCAAAAATTATAATTTTAAACATCAATTATAAAAGTTAACAAATTTCTTGCTCTAAAAGTAATTAGCAATAACTTTAGGTACCTTGGTACTAACCCTATTTCATATCAGTCAAAGGATATTTCTTGGTACTCTGAAATACAGAAAACCAGATAAACCATTCTCACTTTGGACATTTTTGCTGCATATGAGTATATTTATATATAGTATTGGCTTTCATGAGAGGGTTTGGAGGTATACCTCGAGTGGCACATCTGGTGAGATCAATCTTTCCATTTACACACCTCCATTTTTACTACCATTTCTTGTTAATTTTGTGCTACATTTATATCAACTCCTCATTTATTCGCACACTTACTAATTATATCCTCCCTTCTTTTACATAATTTTCTACTTCTCAACTGCACACTCACTATTATACACCTTTTTTCAAATAATTCTATCTTTATTCATTCTCTCCACAAGACCATACCAATGCAGCATGCTTTCCTCTTTTCTCATTTTCAACTATCATGCCAAACAAGTATTTCACATCCATACACCAGTGTTTGTACCAATATGCTTCCATGTAAACCTCTTGCTATATTTTCATTCAAGTATTTCCTATCTACCAGAGATTTTAGCAATCCTGTGACTTGCTTGCCTTATTTCAATCTACTTTCAATTTCCAATGTGCTTGTATCACTTTTGTCAATCAGACACTCCAAATATTTAAATTTTCACATCTAAATTTTTACATTCACCCCCATATTCCATGCTGACTCTCTTCTCTGAGTGACAAGAACCTTACTTGTATTTATATTTACTTTCACTATTATAAACCAGTCACTCAATTCATCCTTAACTCTTACAAAGGTAAGAGAGTTGATAGGAAAAAACTTTACAAGTGGTTCTGCACCCAACATATTTACAGCAAAATGTTGGTTCATATGCTGTGTACAGTAGGGTGGAGTGAAATTTTTTTATTATTATTTTCAAAATGTCTAGGTATGGGAAAGGTGCATACTGAGGAAAGCATGAATGTGCTAAAAAATTATCCTCCTATTACTGAATTTAAGATGTGCACATTGAGTTTAAAGTTTCAGAAATACTCAGACCCTGCTAGTTCAACACATTTGGGGCTCTACCCTTGTCAAAATACCAAAAGGGTCTGAATTATGGCAAAGTTCCAAAATTTATTGGATATTTTGACATTTTGTTGAAATATAGGCATTTTTAGCATATGTAATGCTAAAAAGTATTACATATGCATACATGCATACATGCATTTTATGGGGTAATTTGACTATCAAGAACATGAAAATGAATTTCTGAAGCTTGGTGAAATAACGGATATTTTGTCAAGCAAGGGGTTCACACACCTTGCCTTGAGAAAGCCCAATTGCAGCATCTCTAGACTAGATGCTTAAAGATAATTTTTAGTAAATAAATACTTTTGTATGAATGCATTACATATGCTAAAAAGTAGCTAGATAGAGGGGAAATTATTTTTTTCAGCAATAAATACACAGTATTTGTTCAGTTAATCCACAAACAATTATATTACAATACTAGATAAAAATTATTATGACCTATTTGTTGCTATGCACATTGTCACCCTTGCACCAATAATGTACAAAGCATAAATCATAAGCTTAAATTTCCATAAATCTTTGGGAAAAATTGTTTTTCAGTGCGCCTGGAGTGCAGGTTTGATTGTGTGTGGGGTTCAGATGTACCACATGGTGAATGCTATGTAATTTGACTATTTTCACCAAGTCTGAAATTTGCCTGTATTTTGACATGCAGAAAAAAGCCAAATTATCATAACCAAAATACCAAGTGTCAATTTAGTAGGGTCCAAGTGTATAACAAATATTGCTGAATTTCACCATTCGATTAATGTGACATTTCAATCATATTCCAGAAAGCCTGAGGGCAAGGATGACCTGTATGTCTAAGCTAATGATTATGTGATACAAATTTCCTTCTAGAATGTTTGTTACTAAGAGTAAATATTTGTTTCAGAATATTGAAAAATGGCAGAAAATGTCTGAATTTTTTAAGTTATTTATATCAGGGATGGGGAGTTGGCCAAAAACAACCGACTCCCGAGTCGATATTTTTAAAAACCAACTCCGACTCCCGACTCTTTCCTTATCATGCTGATCTACAACCTTATAAATATTGGGATGTTTGTTTCGTAGATGGCGTTTCAAGTTTGAGGCTCTAGTTGGAGCATTAGCATGTTTCCCAGTGTAAGCACTAATTTTTGCATTACACTCTTTACCATCCTTTTCTACTTGACAAATAAAAATACTTTCATCCTCATTTAGCTTAAAATATTGAAAGACTGCTGATTTTCTACTAGGCCCACGACTCATTACCTTTAAAGGCTTTCCAAACTCCTGTGGCTTACAACAGGACATGTCTATCTTAAATCTCTGCCTGTCTATTTGGCAGTCTACTCTGGTTTCATAACCTTTTAATAGGCTTCTACATTCCAGGATCAAACAAGGTAGTTACAATATTTTTACAGTTAACAGGCTTACTAACTAGACTCCTGTCGGGAGAGAAAAACTTGAGAAGAACTAGATAGGACTTGAAAATTGGGGTGAGGGGTTTGTGAAAAACTTCACAGCCCCCACAATGTCATTTAATTGGAAGATAAACATTTACATATACGTACCAACTCCCAAACACTATTCCATGACTGAAGAGGGTGCTACTACATCACAAGTGTGACTAAGTCTTCCAACAATGGCAAGGGAATGCAACAAATATGGCATTTCAAGTGATTCATGCGCACTGCAGCCACCACCTTGTGGTGAGTTCTAGATGATTTGAAGTTAGTGAGCTTTTGAAATTCAAATCTGCAAAGAGCTGCAAACACTATGGGGAGCTAGGTATTATAATAACTATGCAGTAAATGGCATACTCAAAGAGTGTTTTTAGGCATGGCATTTCAATCAATTTCAGAATTATTATATTATATAAATCAGAGGTGGGGAGTCGGGAGTCAGGGCTTTTTTGAAGAGTCGGGAGTCGGAGTCAGGAGTCAGTAAAAACAACCAACTCCTGACTCTTTGATTCAATTTCTATATGCCAACAATTTACCAGAATACTACTCTGCCCTAAATAAATATCTTCCTGAACTAATTCTAGATTCACATTTCCACATTTGATTTATTGTTCTGGTAAATCTTAGCAAATGAATTTCATATTTCTATTTTAGGATACTAGGTACCATATAAAAATTAGCAATATATTAATTATTAATTTAATTAGCCCCTATTAGTAATGAGTCGTGGGCCTAGTAGAAAATCAGCAGTCTTTCAATATTTTAAGCTAAATGAGGATGAAAGTATTTTTATTTGTCAAGTAGAAAAGGATGGTAAAGAGTGTAATGCAAAAATTAGTGCTTACACTGGGAAACATGCTAATGCTCCAACTAGAGCCTCAAACTTGAAACGCCATCTACGAAACAAACATCCCAATATTTAGCTTAAAATATTGAAAGACTGCTGATTTTCTACTAGGCCCACGACTCATTACTAATAGGGGCTAATTAAATTAATAATTAATATATTGCTAATTTTTATATGGTACCTAGTATCCTAAAATAGAAATATGAAATTCATTTGCTAAGATTTACCAGAACAATAAATCAAATGTGGAAATGTGAATCTAGAATTAGTTCAAGAAGATATTTATTTAGGGCAGAGTAGTATTCTGGTAAATTGTTGGCATATAGAAATTGAATCAAAGAGTCAGGAGTCGGTTGTTTTTACTGACTCCCGACTCCGACTCCCGACTCTTCAAAAAAGCCCCAACTCCCGACTCCCCACCTCTGATTTATATATAATAATTCTGAAATTGATTGAAATGCCATGCCTAAAAACACTCTGAGTATGCCATTTACTGCATAGTTATTATAATACCTAGCTCCCCATAGTGTTTGCAGCTCTTTGCAGATTTGAATTTCAAAAGCTCACTAACTTCAAATCATCTAGAACTCACCACAAGGTGGTGGCTGCAGTGCGCATGAATCACTTGAAATGCCATATTTGTTGCATTCCCTTGCCATTGTTGGAAGACTTAGTCACACTTGTGATGTAGTAGCACCCTCTTCAGTCATGGAATAGTGTTTGGGAGTTGGTACGTATATGTAAATGTTTATCTTCCAATTAAATGACATTGTGGGGGCTGTGAAGTTTTTCACAAACCCCTCACCCCAATTTTCAAGTCCTATCTAGTTCTTCTCAAGTTTTTCTCTCCCGACAGGAGTCTAGTTAGTAAGCCTGTTAACTGTAAAAATATTGTAACTACCTTGTTTGATCCTGGAATGTAGAAGCCTATTAAAAGGTTATGAAACCAGAGTAGACTGCCAAATAGACAGGCAGAGATTTAAGATAGACATGTCCTGTTGTAAGCCACAGGAGTTTGGAAAGCCTTTAAAGGTATGATGTTAAGTGCTCTAGCTGTAATCCTTGGCCAGTGTACAATAGGAATAAAAACTTGTTCATAATTCTTGTTCCTAGTTATTGTGGTGGTGTCATTTGTATTTCACCATCATTATTATTATTAATTATTATTATTAAAAGTAGACATATATTATGTTTTTGAAATTGTGACTGAGTACCAGTATAGATAGGTGTAATAAATTCAGCCAGGTTAGAATCAGACACCAGACCTTTACTTATTGCCCAGTTTGCAGTGCATGCTGGAGCCCTGGAGTTTCCTTTAGCCAAATCCAGTCATCTGTGATCCATTCTTGTTTGGCACTGATTATAAGTTAATTAACTTGCGTGAGAGAGGTTTGCCATAATTGTCAATGTTTGTATTTACTATTTTTATGTCAGTTATTTATTATTTAGGCGTCTTGATTTCATGAGTAAATTATGTTTTCCAGTGATCATTTATGAAGTCATGATTCCAGTTAATGTTTGTTGATTAATTGTCTATTATTTTATTATTGTGATTAATGGTGCCTGGTGCATGTAACTAATAATCTGGTGTTGTCTAGGTAAACAGTTGGGACTCAACTCACCTAGTACAGACTCATCAGGCTTGGATTGTGGATCTAATCCAATTGGAGCTACGAAGTCCATTGAGGTTGTGTCAACCACTGTTGGCCACTGGGATCTGCCCTGGAATCAGGCTTGTGACCCTAACACTACTAACTAGATAGCTGCCTTGTATAACAAAAATCAGTTCACAGGGGTCAAAGTTTGGAGGGTAGCTGGGCTGGGACAAGGGTTCACATTTGGTACAAGTCATTTCTGGTACTTGTCTCCCACTTGCTTTCTATCATTTCTGCCGAATCTCACTAATTGTTATTTGTTTCCCAGAAGTTTTTGTTAATTGTGATTCATTGCCAGTTTTTGTTGTGCACATTTATACTTTTATACTGAATAATTGTGTTTATTCCAGATATAATAAAGAAAAAACCATAGAGTAGTTTATTTCTATTAGGTTTACCTTGGAATTCCAGCCCCTTTCTTGGACTCTGAGTCCCCTTGCCCAGTCTCTTGACTATCACAAACCCAGAAATGTGAAAGGATACTGAGTGGCTTGACGATACAGATGTTTGGGGACTATGGCCTATGCAGCCACTGCAGCATCATCATCATCATCACTAACAGGCATGGGATTCTACAGATCTACAGAAGCTAAGGCTAACAAAGACCCTAAGATCCACTCTAAGGTTAGCCCGAGAGCAAGGAAAGAGTAGGGGTTAAGTAAGTAGCAACACCTATCACTCATGGGTTAACATTCATTCAGAAAAAGAAAAAAAAGACTCACTATCATCATCCACCATCCACTGCTGACAAGTCAGAAAAATAGTTGGGTAGAATAGGAAAGATTGCAGAATGGTCCTCTACTCCATAGGAAGGTAGAGCCCACTCTGCCAGAAAGGGATGAAAGATGAAAAGAAGTATAATAAGAATACTTACAAACCATGCAACACATTCTTAACTCAAAGCAACACATTCTTCCAGCTGTTGCAGATCGATCCTCTACTCCATAGGGAGGTAGAGGATGCAGCCCACAAGGCAGGAAAGGTGTGAAAGATGAAAAGAAGTAAAATAAGAACGCATTACAAACCATGCAACACATTCTTAACTTAAACATTATCATACCATGCATACTACAGACATGCAATAGAGAGTTAGACATGCAAATAAGGAGAAGAAAAAAAGTATAAAGAATAAAAAAAATTGGGTTAATTTACTCAACAAGCTACAACTAAGTTCATGTTAGTCTTAGTCTTTTTTTTTTTTTGCTGGCATTAATTATCAACAGACTCATCACCGATTACCACCCCCACCAGAGCTCCTGTTGCCAATTGTTTTTTTTATTTTAAACAATGTTAATATTTTTTAAATGTCTGTCTAGATGGGTTTTAAACATATTAATGCTGGTAGAGTTAATGACTGATGCAGGAAGATTATTCCATTTATCAATTACTTTAAATGTAAAGAAGTTTTTAGCAATATTAGTAATGAAACGTCTGCCACGCAACTTAAATCCATTATTACAAGGATTGCTATTATCGAAAGTGAACAGTTTGTCAAAATTTACGTTATCGATGTTAATAACAATTTTGAAAACTTCAATATGCTCCCCCCTTAATCTTGTAGTTTTGAGTGAATGCAAGTCTAACTCTTTAATCCTATCTTCATAGGGCTTGTTGCGCAATGATGGAATTAGTTTCGTGGCACAACGCTGAACCCTTTCTAACCTATCAATACCCTCACACAAATACAGGCAGCACCAAAACTGAATGGCATATTCTAAATGAGGCCTGACTAGGGACTTGTAAAGGGGCAATATAATATCCTTCGATTTAAATTCGAAATTATGCACTATGAAGCCTAACATCCTATTAGTTTTTGCGCAAGTCTCCAGGCACTGGTTCCTAACTTTTAAATCCTTAGATACGCATACACCTAAAACTACTTCCTCATCAATGCTCGCTAACTCTCTATCATCCATGATGTACGTGTAATTGTTACAATAACCTATATGCAAGACTTTACATTTGTCTACATTAAATTGCATCTACCACTTATCCATCCATTCCATAATCCTATTTACATTGTCCTGGAGCCTATTTCTATCATCCTCATTAACAACCTTACTGCCTATTTTAGTATTGTCCGCAAATTTTGACACATTACTAGTCAATCCTACATCTATGTTGTTAATGTAAATTATGAATAGCAATGGGCCTAACACTGAACCCTGTGGGACACTGCTACCTACATCCAACCACCCTGATTCACTATCATTAACAATAACCTCTGTCTCTTAGCACAAAGCCATTCCTCTAATCAATTAGCTACCTGACAGCATATACTATGCACTTTAACCTTCGCAATTAATCTTCTATGCGGAACTGTATCAAATGACTTTTTAAAATCTAAATAAATAACGTCAGCAGCTCTATGCCTATCATATTTGGCACTATTTCATTATAAAATTCTAACAAATTAGTTAAACAAGATCTATGGCATCCAAACCCATGCTGACTATTAATCAAATCTCTACTTTCTAAGTGATCGATGATACGATCTCTAACTATGGATTCCAAAAGTTTATCGACAATTGACGTTAAGCTAATGGGCCTATAATTGCTAGCTACTGCGCGGTTGTCTTTTTTAAAAATGGGTGTGACATTAGCTAATTTGAAGTCTTCAGGAATAATCCCCATTTCAAGTGACTGATTAAAAATCTTCGTTAAGAGGCCTACAATAACATCTTTCAAATGTCTGGGATAAAAAGCATCAGGGCCTGGACCCTTGCTAATTTTTAGCCTATCGATATAATGCGCAATCTCACCCTCATAAACAGTTATTTCATCCAAAATAGTCTCGCTACTAAATGGAATGATATCATCCATGTTGGGGACATTATTTACGTCTTCTACAGTAAAAACTGTCGCAAAAAAGTTATTGAAAATACCCACCATCACCTGAGCATCAGAAGCCAAAGTGCCATTAACATCCACTAGAGGGCCATGTTATCTTTTATCGGCTTACGATTATTGACGTATTCAATAAACTTTTTTGGATTATGTTTACCATCCACAGCTATAAGTATCTCTAAATTACGCTTAGCATTCCTAACTGATCTTTTAACCTGATGTCTAAGCTCAATATATCTATTAAAGTTAGCTGCTGTGCCATTGCGCTTATTAAGTCCATACACTCTGTTACACTCATTTATGAACTCACCTATTTCCCTAGTCCACCACTTGGGCCTACGAGGAATAAACTTCCTTTCGATATTCATAAAACTTTCTTTAAACACCTCCCAATGCAAATTTGTGTCATTACCCATAAGTAAGTTATCCCAGTCCACTACTATCATCCTATCCGCAAAACTATCAAAATTAGCCCTACGAAAATCAGGGACTTCTATTACATTACTATCCTTAGTGTTTTCTTACCAATAGCTTAAACCTAAGAATTTGATGATCACTATATCCTAAACTCTCGCCTACTTCTAAGCCTTCGACTATATTTTCGCTGTTCCTCATCACCAAATCTAAAACATTGTCACTGCACATTGGTTCGGTAACCATCTGTCGTAAAAAATTATCTTCCATGAACTCAATCAATCTCAAACCCTCCTCATTACCAGTAAAATTCTTGTAGTTAACATTAGGGCAGTTAAAGTCTCTGACAATTATACTATTCTGATTGTCAATAAAGTTACCAAGAAGTGAGTAAAATCTAGTATCGGTATCGAGGGGTTGAACAGGTCTATAAACAACAAAATTGAAACTAATACTATGCGCCCTAACTTCAATGCATATCGCATTAATTGCTGCCAGAAAATCTATCTTAACCTTGATAGCCACCAATCCTATGTAACCTATCATTAGTAGAGAGTTTAAAACCTGGTATATCAAGTTCCCCCCCCAAGTCCTGAGTCACGGTATTTAACCATGTTTCAGTGATAGTAACTATATTGCAGTTGCCAGAATAAATTATCGCCTTAAATTCATTCAATTTATTTCTAATACTACACACGTTACAATAAAAGACGTTTAAGTTATTTTTTACCATGGGCCAGCATTTTAAACTATTTTTCATGTCGGGCCCCGCGTTCCCCGGACCCACAATATTTAAAGAAGGCTTTGACCTATACAGCTTTCGTACATTTTCGTCAATTAACCTACCTAGCCTAGCATTACCTATTTCATTAAAATGCACCCCCATCTTTTATAAAAAGGCTAAGATCATTGAATTCTGACCACAGCTTTACAAAGGGTACATTTTCCTCAGCACAAATCTCTTCTAATTCAGTATTCAAAAATATCATTTTAGACGTAATCCTAAGACCCAAACCGTGCCTAGGGGTAATACGTAGAACTAAAGACCTATCTGACCTCACCTTTAGGGACCTAATTAACCCCTATATCTCTCCAAAAGGTCAGGCACTCTCGTATCGGGCCTATACGAGTCATTGCCCCCTACCATCGTCACCAACATCGAGTGATGGGAGGCAATGTCAATTCTATCCACTTCGTCTCTAATTCTGTCAACCCTGGCCCCTGGGAGACTGACCCTCCTCCTCTTGGTTGGATGCCATTCAATGAACTGTGTGTTCATATGGCGCACTAAAGAGTCCCTAATTAAAATAATTTCTCCCTCATTCACATTCCCTTCCAAATGGGCAAAAGGGTTTGAAGCCTCAATAGGGGGGGATTCTTATCACCTAACATACACAGTAGGGTGGATCGATTTTACATTTTTTTCGATTTCCATATTCTAATAGAGACAAAAACTTGCGCATGCATGAGAAAATAGCCTCTGCAAAATCTTAGCTTAATAGGTAATCATCTTCTGCCCCCGGCAGAGCGATGAAAATCATATTTTAGTTGTCAAAAATGTATTTTCAATATGCATCAAAATTATTCCTAATAACTATAAAGTCGATGAAAAAGACCTCATATGATCGTTTTTCCAAGCGCGTTGTCCTACGTTAATATCTTTTGCCCCCGGCAACAATGTCAAATGTTGAAAAAATAGGTAATTTATATACATATTTTCAGATCGGCTCTTTGTCTTAAATCGATCCACCCTAATACACAGCCTAGCTCCACCCTTAACTTCTCTAAATCCCTCCCCATCTACTAATCTCTGCCCAACCTTAACCCCTTCCTCAACTCTATCCAACCTTCCCAATAAGCTACCTAAACTAGAAACTAGGTTACGCACCTCACCCTTCAAATTACTAACATCTTCAACATTAGTACTGGTTCAGCTTTCATCAACTGTAGCCGTACCCCTGCCCTCATCAAGCATTGCAAGTCTTTCCATTACCTCACATACACTGCATTTTATGTCAACTATTTCCTCCCTTAAATGGCAAAAGAAACAAACTGATCTCTCGGTAATCACCATAGGACCACCGTTATAATCTTTAAAATCCGAATACCACTGGTTTACCCGACACCTAACACACAACGCTTTCTGCAATGGCATCGCAGTTAAAATTAATTTATAACCGTCACAAGTTTTAGTCAAATTAAGCCAGCACACTATGAAAACTTCTAAATCACTAAAAACCACTAATATTCAATTACTTAACTATAACAATATAAAATTCAAAACTTTCCAAAAGTAAAATTATTAGCAATATGCAAAAGTAGAAGCAATATCAGAGCTCAGGAAATGCATCCATTCATAACACTAGGCAACAAAGATTTTGTTACAGAAGACCAAATAGGTGCTCCTAGCTAATTTCGGTATGCTGATTTCAAATCTATAATTAGATTTTTTCTATCACGTCTAGATTTTGTGTAAAATGCAAATCACTTTTAGTAAAATTTTCTACAACGTCCAGATTTTGGTTTTAATCGGCTTAATGCCAGTAATATGAAACTTGCTTTTCAAGGTTAAAGCAATTTTTTTTGCCAACTATATACAAATTCAAACAATTTTGATAAATAAAATTTATCCCGAGTTGGCAACACTGAGTCAAGAGCATAGTAACGGGCAACGGCCCAACGGTCAGTCGCTACGTGACAGTCAAGCAGAACGGTTGTTGAAGCTCTCTGCTGATGAGCAAGTGACAGGTTGTGGTGACTTGTGTGTTTTTATAGCATTTGTTTTGTACTACGGTGTGTATTTCTTTTTATTTTGCACATCGTAATAATTACTTTCTACGTTTTTTCAGATATTGTATGGTAATTCAAAATGGCATCAAATAGACGTGCTTGTGTAAATCACCCAGACAACTTCTGCTTTGTCTGTGGACAATATACACCTAAGCCACAACGTAGAAACATAACAACAAAGATTAAACTTGCCTACAAGTGTTATTTTGACTAAGTTAGGAGACCAACAGAGGGACTGGGCACCACATATTTGCTGTGCACAGTGCAATGCAATGTTAATAGCTTGGATGAATGGTAAAAGAAAAGCTATGCCGTTCTCAGTCCCCATGGTTTGGCGTGAGCCGAAAAATCACTTCAATGATTGTTATTTTTGTTTGACAAAGATTGCTGGTTTCACAAAGAAAAACAAATCAAAGATCACGTACCCAAACTGCGAATCAGCAATGAAACCAGTACCACATGATGAAACAAATCCACCACCAGTTCCACCAGCAACAATAACAGACAGCAGTTCATCTGAAGATTCTGCTAGTGATATAGAAACAGGGAAAGATGGCATATATGTTCCAGATGCAAATATTTCCCCACATTTGTTAAGTCAAGCGGAGTTAAATGACTTAGTGCGTGATTTGAAATTACCAAAAGAAAAGGCAGAGTTGCTTGGTTCAAGACTTCAAGAATTTAATCTTCTCCAACCAAACACCAAAGTTTCCCATTTCCGCCATCGCCATTTGCAGTTTTCATCATTTTACTTACAGGAAGAAAACGTTTGTTTCTGCCACGATATCAGTGGTCTGATGCAAGGGATTGGCTGTCGCTATGATCCAAAAGAATGGAGACTGTTCATTGACTCTAGTAAAGCTAGCCTTAAAGCTGTATTACTGCACAACGGCAATGAAAAACCTTCAATACCTGTAGCACATGCCACTGGCCTTAATGAGACTTATGAATCGATGAAACTGCTGCTAAGACTCATCAAATATAAGGACCACACATGGAATATTTGTGGCGACCTTAAAGTTCTATCATTACTTCTTGGGTTACAGTTGGGCTACACAAAGCATATGTGCTTTTTGTGTCTATGGAACAGCAGAGATGACAAGAACCACTACAAAAAACATGATTTGGCCATCTAGAACTGAACATGTTGTTGGTAAATACAATGTGAAACACCCAGCACTTATTGACCCTCAGAAAGTACATCTTCCACCACTTCACATTAAACTTGGCCTTATGAAAAATTTCGTGAAGGATGGATCATCAAGGTAGTGGTTTCCAATATTTAAAGGATAAATTCAAAGGAATATTGACAGATGCTAAGCTAGAAGCTGGAGTTTTCACTGGACCACAGATCCGCAGTGTCATCCACGACTCATCGTTTCCATCTAACCTAAATGAGAATGAACTAGGAGCATGGACATCTTTCGTTGAAGTTGTCAAAAATTTTCTTGGAAACCACAAAGCTGAAAACCACCGTAAACTCGTAGAAAACATGCTTAAATCTTATGAAATAATGGGATGCAGAATGTCTTTGAAAATTCATTTTTTACATTCTCATCTTGACTTCTTCCCGGCCAACCTTGGGGCTGTAAGTGACGAGCATGGTGAGCGCTTCCACCAACAGATCTCAGTTAGGGAAAACAGATACCAAGGTAATTTCAACCCAAATATGATGGGAGATTATTGTTGGTTCCTGCAGAAGGAGAGCTCATCATCCTACAAGCGACAAAGGAAGAGGACACACCAAAGTTTCACTTAAGAACAGGAATTTGCCTTTCAGTAGTAACAAAATACTAACGCGCTTTGGGTGGATGGTTGGGCGCAGGGGTGGTAACTCCGCCAGCGGAATTCCACTGTCTGTCTTAAGCCAGAATAAAGGAGGAAAGACATCCCTGTTCACTAATTATTTAAGTATGCTTAACATAAAACGTGGCACGGAAAAGTAGCTTAGACGGCTTTCGTAATAGAAGCGGGTGAGAAAAAAAATGAAAAATAGGGGTTTTCGGTTACACAAAATCTGGATGTGATAGAGAAATTTTGATATCAGATCTGAAATCAGCATCACCGCTTTAGTAGGAATCAGTAGTTCACGTGTCTGTAACAAAAAAAAAGTTGAAATTTGTTGCCTAGTGATAATCAGTACCTTGATCTTTTTTTTCACATCATTCTTTTTATTTTTCTGTTTGAATCTGATCAGCCAGCTTTCTCTTTATTGTTTAAACTTTTAGCCATTTGACATGTTGCCTTTTTGTCAACACCAACTACCATTATTTTTCTTTCAGTTCATTGGTCTGTTAGAAAGTCTCTCTCAACTAGAGGCACCTTTCACTGCTTTTTGCAACTTTAGACATTCACTGAAGCACTTACATTTGCAAGCTGCAGCATCAAATAGCTTAGATCAGCTCTCATTTATGAAAGTCTTGATGTGTGTTACATATGAAGCACTGCCTTTTCATCCCTTTGGCTGTTTCAACAATTTTTGGTACTTTCCATTACATTCTTTGATAAGTTCAACTATTCTTTGGTGTGAAATATGGAGAAATGAAGCTTTAGCCCAAAGATCTTCAATTTTCAATACAACTAAATTAGCACTAATATTAAAAACAGGTTTTTCAGTTCCTTCACTCTTCATTTTAATATTCAGAAAAAGGTACGGTAGTACTGTACTTCAGCACATCATAATAGGTTGGCAACACTGTTTCACTAAGTTTGGTAGGAGCTCCTAATACTAGACAACTACAGTCACTTCTTGTTTTTGTTGCTATTTTATTGGTCAAACAACTATTCTCTGTTACACTGTCTAATCTAAAAGAATAGAGAAGAATGTGAGACTCTTTATTATGTTCCTTATTAAATGTCAATGACAAATCGACTAAAAATAATCATGATTTAGAGATCACAAAGAAAGGAGGAAATAGGAACAGCAGCAGCATATGCACATTATGACAGACTAGCAGAAACTGACATCTGGTACTACACTAGCAACTGTTAAACACGTGCTTCCACTAACAGGTTCAAACATGTCAGGCAACAGTTTTCTGGTTGTAATGATAGTCTGAGAGTACTAAATACTATATGAAACCTACTTCATTGGTTAAAATAGAAATTTAGTGTTCTTTAACAAATTATATTTCATATGTAAAAATTGTGGATTTTATGCTATTTTTAGGAAATGTTAAAACAAGTGTAGCCATATTAGATATACTCTTAGGTGTACAATTCCTTCACACAATCATCATTTTACTGATACATGCTATTCTTGCCCTCATGCTCTCTGAAATTTGGCCAAAATTTTGCATTTACTTATATGGTAATACTCAAACATTTTCACTATTCAGCTGAAACTTTGAGCTCAGTGTGCACATCTTAAATTTAATAATAGGAAGATAATTTTTTTAGCACATTGATGCTTTCCTCAATATGCATCTTTTCCATACTCAGGCATTTTGAAAATAAAAAAAAATTTCACTCCACCCTAGTATACAGTACTCACAAGGGTCTACATTTCCATATCAGTTAGTACCTGTGTTTGTTGAAAAATATGCCAAACTGGGGAATCAGCTTTCCTATGCCTTCACTGTAAAAGTTCATCCCCATACATTTCCAACAGATGAATTTTGGCAGTGGAAGTGTGTTTGGCCCAGAAAAAAATTAATTACACTACATTCTAAGAGATCAACATATGTCCAACATACAGCACATCCCCCATCTTCTCATGCAGTTTTTGGAATTAAATATTGAATTGAATAACCTTTATTGATAAAATAAATAGTAATTTTACAAATTTTGTTTTAACATAACTGAAATTGGACTATTTTATTTTACACAAACTTTAGGCTTTACTGGGCTCTTAATTAAAAATAAAATTAAAGTTTTTTATGTAGAAAGGAGGGGTCAAGGGTGAATGCCTACAAAAATGCCTGCCCTTTATAAGAAAGAGCCAAAATCAAGGTCTCCAAAGTTTACAATGCCATTTTCTTTTTTTAGAAATTTTGAAAAACTTATATAGTGTGTAAAGTGCATGTATTAGTGAAGAATTTTTTTTTTGTTTTTTCATGCAGGAAGGAGGGGCCAAGGGTGAATGCCAGCAAACCCCCCCCCCTACCAAAAAACAGATTTTGCATGATTCTGTGCAGAAATATAAGCTGAGAGTCAGGAGTTGGATGACAACAGTACATTCTGAAAGCCTCTCTGTTGCAGATAGCAATAGAACAAGTTAAACCAAGGTTTTCTGCATTAGTAGTAAGAATAGAATATGGAATGTATGCCTCCATACCTGAGAGAACCATCTCTATGATGCACTCGGCACACTCAGAAGGGCCCTGGCCATGAATGCAGTAATCATTCCATGGGAAATCATAGTAGTACTGCCTAAGAACAAGTGTCAAAGGCATCTTCTCTTGGGAGGATCCAAAGGCCAAACTGGAGGACAGTGACAGGAGAAATCCGAATTCCAGCACTCTCTGTCAACTGCCAAATGTCCCACCCCAAGAGTACTTCCCAATCTCCTCCTTAGTTATTAATAATAATACATAAATCATGAATAAGAAATATTAATTAGAGTATGTATTAATCTTAATTTTTTATTATTAGTTTGTTGAGTGTAACATCCCTAATATACCTAACTACCACCAATGCCATCAGCTTTACAATGCCCATTACAGGCAAAGTGTAAAGTTTTTTACAATCAACCCTCATACTACTACTACTCACGCAAACACTTCTCGCAGCATTTAACAACTTACCACTGACAACATGCATTCTAAGAACTTGACCAAAGACAGCAGAGAGATTTATTCTATCATATGCTTTCTCTGACTCCATAAATGCTATATGCATAGTTTTCTTCTTACCACTTAGTTTCTAAATCTGTCATCTCACTGCAAGTATTTCAGTAATTTATTATATAACTACAATAAAATCAGATGGTCAAAAAAAATGAAAAATGTACAAATTCAGGACCCACCCAAAAAATGCACCGTATATGTTTTTGTCAAATTTTTTATAAAAACTGGATTTTTCACACGCATTTTTGTAAAAGAAAGTCATCCAAAATGAGGGCACCTTTAACTATACTAAGTAATTTTTAGTCTGTCAAGATTTGTTAACCCAGCTTAAGACTGGTTTAACTTGAAATCTATGAAACCTGAATATATTAAAATAAAACTCAAGAATATCTCAAGTTTGTAAGTAAACCAAATTTATGAATGGCTTCAATTATTAGTGAAATATATACTCCAGTACTACTAAGAATTACAGACTGAAAATTTCAGTCATGTTAAATTACTCTGACCAAATGAAGTGTTTTTGGGAAATGCTTGCAAAAAATCCTGTTATGATGCTACAACATTAAAATGAAGGCCTTAGCACACCAAGCACTTATTTTTCCAATACAAGATAATTATGTTAACAGGATTAAGTTTAGACCCAATGAATTTGTGAGAAAAATTGAGAATCTATATTTTTTATTAGCTAGGGCCTATTGTATGTGCATTTATTCATCGTTTTTATTTTTGTTCCATTTGTTACATTTTATACTTTGCTTCAAAACATTAACAAAATGATGAAAGTAACCTATTATTATTATTATAAGGGTAATTCAATAAGTATCCACACTTTTTATTTTCATAATTTTATTTTCACATCTGATACATAAACACACCACTTCTCAACAGTCTCCCTTTTTCTCAATACACTTAGTCCAGCAATCTACAAGCTTCCTAATGCCATCACAAAAGAATGTTTTTGGCTGTGTGCATAGCTAGTCATGCACCATCTCCTTCAGGTCATCATCAACTTGGAATCGCTGACCTCTCAGTCTCTTTTAGTGGTCCAAACAGGTAAAAATCTGAAGGTGCCAGGTCTGAACTGTAGGCTGGATGGTCAAGAACTTCAAATTTAAGTTCTTGAAGGCATTTTCTGGTCTGTGCAGTGGTATGAGGGCACGCATTGTCATGTAACAGAATAAACCTTCCGACAATCTCCCTCTCCATTTTGTGCAAATTGCTTGCTTTAACTCACTCTGAAGCATGTCAGAATATGATGCACTTGTTACTGTAGTTCCACACTCTAGATAATGTTCAAGGATAGGGCCTAATGTATCCCAAAACAGTGTTAGCATAACTTTACCTGCTGACAGTTGCGCTTTGAACTTCCTTGCAACATGACAATGCGCACCCTCATACTGCTGCACAGACTAGAAAATACCTTCAAGAACTTAAATTTAAAGTTTTCAACCATCCAGCCTACAGTCCAGACCTGGCACCTTCAGATTTTTACCTGTTTGGACCACTAAAAGACACTTTGAGAGGTCAGCAATTCCAAGGCAATGATGACCTGAGGGAGGCAGTGCATGATTGGCTACAGACACAGCCAAAAACATTCCTTTGCGATGGCATTAGGAAGCTTGTAGATCACACTGGATTAAGTGTATTGAGAAACAGGGAGACTATGTTGAGAAGTGATGTGTTTATAATCTATCAGATGTGAAAATAAAAAGTGTGGATATGGTACTTATTGAAGTACCCTTGTATTAAACTGCTTACAATAGTAAATAAATAGCTTCAAGTACAGCAGAAGATTGCCAGTCTGAATATCTATAGTCCAAAGACATCTATAATCTGAATTCCCATGCATTTAAGATTCCTGCCATTCCCACTTCATTTCCCATGTGCTGCTGTATAGCCCATGCCATCACTCAGTCATTTATTTGCATATACTGTATTCCATAAAAATAACATTTAAAAAACACATCAAGCATACAAATACACCATTGTTAAAGTTACAAAATGTTCATACCTCAATCTGGGCCTATATGAAACATCATGACTTATGAGTATAATTAAAAAATTAGTAACTTGAACGCTGCTCAGTCCCAAGAAATTTGGACTGGTGATCTTCCACTGTACTTAAATATAAAAATACTTCAATTAGGCTTCTTGCACTTTGTTAAGGAAACCTAATTGAAATGCTTTTATAATACAGTATACCTATCATATCCAGAAATAAAGATGCATATTAATTTATAATTCCTAAAATATGCCTAGAAATGCAGAACTCATCTGAGTCTTGTTTTTTAAATCTTAATCTGGATTCTACATTGATTAGCAGAGGTGTAAAAAGTACCAAAATTTGTTACTCAAGTTAAAGTACTGTACTGCTACTTTGACAAAAAGTACCATTCCTGAAATGTACTTAAGTAAAAGTAAAAAATATCTGCTTTAATATATACTCTAGTAAAAGTAAAAAGTAGCATCCCAAACATATTGATAATGATGAGCATTACTTTGTAACAATAATAAGGCGTGTACTAACTATATTTATTAGGTAATGAAAAACAAATATACGACTTCAACCAGCAGACTTTGGCAGACAGTAAAGAAAACAGAATGTATGTGATTGGCTAATTTAAATACCATGTGTCCTGTGTCCTCTGATTGGTTGCTTCAAACATGGGAGTTTCTAGAATGTTTGAGGAAAGTAACAAAAGGTATTGAGAGAAATATAGTGGAGTAAAAGTACAATATTTTCTCTTAAAATTTACTCAATGGTAAAAGTATTTAAAGATAGAAGTACTTTTTAAAAAGTTGATACTGAAAAAAGCAGGGCTGTAGAGTCGGAGTCGTGGAGTCGGTCAATTTTGAGTGGAGTCGGAAGTGCATAGTTGGATGGAGTCGGAGTCAGTGCAAATCCTTCAATTATAACCATAGCAGCCTAGGCCTAGGCCTAGCTCAATTTCATGAATAAAATAGATTTAACTTAATGTTTTAATATATAATATAATATATAAATAATATAATATATAAATATAGTTGTTATAATTAATAAGGATTATAATTAATTAATTAACATAATTAATAAGGAAATTTAAAAATTTTGTACTAGCAACCCTAAATCTTTTTCAGATTTTTAGATTTCAATTTGATAATTTTGATAAGCATCACTGAAAGATGATTTAATGGAAGCGATCCTTTTTTTAAGAACAAATTCAGTTTAGGTTAGTACATTTTGTTACGGATGTTTATAATAATACAAAAACATCTTATTAATTTGCTAAACCAATAATAATCTTATTTTGTTTAAGTTTCAATCAGTTTGTATTTTGGGATTTATTGTAATTTTTGAATAGAGAGAAAAAAAGCCATTAAGGCATAGTTACAGCCACTAAGTAACCTGATGAGTCATGTGGTGGTGATGAAATGCCTTGTTTATGAATCTCCATTGGCCTAATAAAGCTAATCGTAATCAATTTGGCCTTAACATTCCATCGGAGTCGGAGTCGTAATTATACAAGTCAGATTTCTGGAGTGGGAGTGTTAAAATTTTTGGAGTCGGAGTTGGAGTCGGCAAATTTTATCACTGACTCCACAGCCCTGGAAAAAAGTTACTTAAGTACAGTTACTCAAGTATGATTACTTCATTACTTTACACCTCTGGTGATTAGATATGGATTATACCATCATCATTACAGTACTTTAAGTACTCAAGACCTATAAATATGAATTAGTACTTACAAAAGTCATTAGTCTAATTGTGATCAGTCTGAAAACTGTTGGGGTAAAAAAACTGCTTCTTGCCTTACCCAATCCATATCAAATTTACGACCTTTTTGATCTCTGTATGTGACTGGTATCCCAATGATGCTCTTCTGAAAGCTTCACGTGACAGAATCAGCCCTGTTGCATACAAGAGGTGGAGACGTACAGTCATCACAGCAAACACAGATGAAGAAACATGGCGGACAATGAAGGCATTCAGGAAAAATGAAATCAGTCTCAGGAACACCTATGAGAATAACCAACCAACTTATACAGGAAATATTTGACACAAAGGCCTAGATGGTGCTTTCATGTAGGTGCTTAAGAATTAAAGTATACAAAGACAATAGGCCTCCAAATTGTATAAACAGACTTTAACTCCAAGATTTGTCAACAGTAAGCTACAATGATATCATGAAACCACTGCTTGGATCAAATACAATTGTATAAACATTGTGACTGTAAGCCACGGTTAATCTCTTCATACTACTCTAAGTAAAAACCCCTAATTTGGAACTATTGGAGCAACAAGTTCATAAAGTGAGCTGGCTTTAAACTGCAGTCCCTATCTAGGTGGCCCTAGTTAATAGAAAAGTGAACATCTACATAAAGTACCATAATAAAAAACACCACCATTTTGTGTCCACACACCAGCAGCTAAACATTTTGAGGTTTAAAGTAAGGACTCAATAATATATAATGACAGACAGCTCAATTCCCCTTTAAAACTTTTAGTTTATACACTAACATCTGACAAGGTTCCACACTGATACCTAATTTTGTTTTAAGTGAAGAATTAACTGGGAAAAAAATTATTGAAACTTTTCCCCAATCTAGGCTATCTTTTGCTTAAAGAATATTTTAAGCTTTATTTTAATTTTCATGGTAGTTTGGTTAAATTTGCTTAAAAAAATAAGGCAGCAGTAAAACCTCAAATATATTCAGACATTGATGATTATCCTAATGTATCTATGGTATCTGATAGTCACCCATGGATGCAAGCCACTGCGGGTAGAAAAAAATATATACATGTAGCTACAGTATTCGCTTACTATTAAGATCTGAGATCACTTGATTATGAAATAACTTATACACATGTTGGAATCCACAGTGTGATAGACAAATGATTAAACTAGCATATAAGGAAAAAGGCCCTTTGGCTATACTGGGCTGAGTGCAAAAATCTTTGATATCTTTCTGATAACCTATATTAACGTAGTAAAAAACACCAATATAATATAGACTAGGTTCATACATTAACATATAAATACAGTTTAAAAATTAAAGTTTTTGGTCTAAGAGTTCAGTTTTGTTTTAGTATTGTTTCTAATATGATAGAAATATACAGAAATATATAGTGTCATGCACGAATGAAATAGCCTATAGGCACACTATATATAAATAATAAAGCAAACTAATAGACTTCATAAAATATCTTATGGCAAAACTGAGAACAGGGTTTACAGAAATGAAAATTACAAATGATTATTGAAGAAATTATATACCATCAACTGGGGATACTTGGGACAGCAGGGTTAATTTGGAACATATTGATCATCTTGGTATTTATAGTTAGATACTTTATACTGTACATAAGAGTATGTAAAACAATAAAAAATGTCCCCAAATTCAGCCCTTTTTAATTTAAAAATGCTATTGAAACCTCAAAAACTTAATGTCCGAAGTTACCCCCACTGTCCCAAGTTACCCACACAGTCCCAAATATCCCTAGTTGACATTACTTCATTACAGTATAAAGAAAAAAGTAGTGTCCATATACACACATTCTTTGATTAAAAAGCGGGTTACAAACCAAAAAGTTTGCTTTTATTACTGAAGCCTGATGATAGTTTAGCTATTAAGTTAAATGAAGTGGTCATGTTTGGGACTCATCTGTAATAAATTCTGAGTAGCTATGTATAGTAGTAATCTCTCACTTTGTGGAAATTCAATTTAACAAATTTCATTTTAATGGAAATGATTAATAAGGGAATAAAATTCAGTATAATGGAAGAAAGATTCATTATAATGGAAATTTGAGTCTAAAACATCACTAACTCAATCACTAAAATATCTAATCTATTCTAATTTTACACAGACAGTGATTCGTACTAGCGGCTCTTGCTCACCATAACCTTCCCTCCCAGGCTCCCATCATCCCTCCCACCAGCTCACGCATCTCTATTGATAGTCAGACACCCTTATTCTTACTTTTTTCTCATTATTATTAAGTATTATACAAATATAATACAGTCAACCCTCGACTTACGTAATTAATCGGTTCCGAGATGAGTTACTTAACTCGAAAATGATGTAAGTCAAGTCAAACCCCAAAATATATGTAAATCAGGTAATCCATTCCAGGACCCCAAAGAAGTATTGAAAATAATAAAATAATTACATTTTTTGATAAAAACAGTGTATATAAACATAATTATAATGGTAATTAATAACACTGGGCAACACGTATTTTATTGAATGATATCTGACACTTGATTCTAGGTAATTTGGGTGCGCTGAATACGAATTTCAACTCGGTTTGGCTCTATCAGGTCCTGATTCTTGTCGACAGCCTATGTGCCATTTTCCAGATTTTTCAAATTAGGACTAAAAAATTAAGTCATGTGTTAAATTTTTTTTTCAAGTTTCATGAATACAAGCAGTTCAAACTACAGTAAAATTACATTATAACGATAGAAATGACTTAAAATAAAAAACAAACAGATATGAAGCTTTCACTGTGGCAAAAATTTTCTTTTGTAAGACTTTCTAGCGTATTTGCTTGTTGATGGCAGGTCTCTTTTCAAGCACCAGCAGTAATCAGCCATCATGTGGGAATCCCAGCGGCCTTGGTACCGTTCCTCCATAATTTTGATATCTTGGTGGAATCTCTCCCCTTGTTCGTCACTTACATCACCTAAATTACTTGGAAATTGGTCAAGATGGCTATTCAAAAAATGCATTTTTATGCTCATATTGCAACCTAACTCTTTGTAGTCCCTTAAAAGTTTTTTTACGATTTCTTCGTAGTTATCTGCCCTATAATTGCCTAAAAAGTTTTCTATCAAGTCCACGAATGAGAACCAGCCATTTTTTTCGCGTTCATTCATGACATTAGGAAAATTGCTGTCTTTAATCATTGTTCTTATTTGTGGACCGTCGAAAATTCCCGCCTTGATTTTTTCATAACTTAAACTTGGAAATTTTGAAGTTATGTATTTGAAACACTCGCCGTTCGTATCTAAAGCTTTACATATTGTTTAATGAGGCCTAGTTTTATATGCAGAGGAGGAAATATGATTTTATCTCTGCTCACTAAAGGTGGATTAATTACGTTTTTTTCTCCGACAGTAAGTGATGTTCGTGCTGGCCAGATTTGTTTGAAATAATGTTCTTCCTTGGCTCTGCTGTCCCATAAGCAAAGGAAGCAGGGATATTTAGTATACCCTCCTTGTTGTCCTAGCAGAAAATTAACCATTTTTAAGTCAACATATGATCCACTCGTGCTCCCTATATTTGATAAGATTTAAAACCTTTTCTATATGTTCATACTTTTCTTTTAATTTTGTTGAGTGCCCAATCGGTATCGAGCCGTATAGATTGCCATTATGCAACAACACACACTTAAGACTTCTTTTCGAACTGTCTAAAAACAAGCGCCAATCATTTGCATCGTAAGACTCAACCCCCATCTTCTTTAACAAACCAACTATGTCACAGCAATATACTAAACTATCCTCTGTTCTAAAATATTTAACAAGTTCTCTTTTTCTGTAAAATGAAATGTATGTGTTTGAAGTAAGCAAGTTTTTCTCTTTAAGTCTTGAAGCTAAAATTTCCGCAGCCTTTTTTGGCAAATTTAGATCCCTTACAAGATCATTCAACTCGGCCTGGTTAAACTTTTGCGGATTGTTTTGACTTTCAAATACGCTGGGGTCAAAATCGGTGTCTGACTCCTCAAAGTGCATAACAATATTTTCAGGAACATCTTCAACTAATTCTTGAGTTGGCAGACCCTTAAATTTTGGAATGGGGATCTCATTTGAATGTAGCACAGGTCGTATCGCGGTGTCGAAATTTGGGTACTCGATACAATGTTTATTTTCTTAGTGAAGCCCGAAGTCTTGACAAAGCAAAGGTAGCAATCAGTCTCGTGGTTAGTAGGCTCTCACCACACCTGATATGGAAAAAAAATTGTAAAGCGTTAACAAAAGCGACGAGAGACTTGTTTTTATGAATTTTATCAAAAGTTATCACCCAAACATTTAACATTTCTATGTGTTTCAACCTTATGCAATATTTGAGATTCTTATAAACATTTTCTGTAAATTTTTGTTTATGTACCTAAGTTACAATTACATTTAGATAAGTTACAGTATACTAGTGATTAAATTACGTAGTTTTATGAAATCATAAACTTACCATCGGAACTCCAAAAGGTATTTTTGAATCCGAACCCTTCGTCCAATGTCGCAGTCTTTCAATGCATATAGTGCAGGCTTTATGTGGAGCCCACGATTTATCTTGGTCCCCCAGTTTTATGCCAAAATAAGCTAAGTAAGCTCTTTTTACACGAAGTCAGTTATATTTGCTCGTTGATGTGGAAGTGTAAAATTTCCACATATATAACAGAAGGAATCAGGGTTGTTTTTGCATTTGAACTTTCTAGTGCTTGATGACATATTGCTTGATTGTTCTGCCAATTTGTAAAGGTATTTAAAGCCCTTAATTCATATAAATTTAAGAAAATCTGAAATATAAACACAAAAATTAGTTTAAATAGGTACTTATTATGAAATAGGTACTTACAATCTATGAAATTAAACTAGAAACACGGATGAGTAGGTACAATATAAATTACGTCTAATTAAATCAACTATATTAAATCACGATGACAAAATTACTCACTAAATCATATGCCAATTCAAAATTATGTTAATGCCCAAACTGACTCGACTGACTCGACTGACTGACTCTGGAAACGAGTCGCTTTTATATATTTTAGTTGTCCCTCTAGAATACTCTACAGAGAACAGGAACGCTCGAGAAAATTTTAGAATTCTATGATATTTTTAGCTTAATTTACTAATATTAAAATGGGTTAAAAATGACAAAATTAAAAATATTTTTAGGGTGTTACATATAAAAATATACATAATACAACAATACCATAACAATAGGTACAAATACCTAGATAAAAACCTAGTTGCATAATGTGTAACTGCAAAAAGACAGCGAGTATTGAGAAAAAAACCTTTTTATGAATACGACGAAAGAGGAGGGGTGTTGAGCAAAATCAGGACCTGATAGAGCAAAACCGAGTAAAAATTCGTGCTCAGCGCACCCAAATTACCTAGAACTAACTGTCAAATCTAATTCAATAGACAAAAAGTTGAAATTTGTTCCCCAGTGTAATTATTATTAAGAAATACCATCTGTAAAAGAAAGTACATATTAAAAATTAATAATAAAAAATTAATTTAGACTTACATTGGAGAGAGAGTTGAATAATACACAGTAAAAATAACGTGAAATACCCGGCGTCCTGCCAGTGAGTGGTCATGCACTGCGTTTGCAATTACGCAGCTATTATGCAACATGAAATAATTACGTAAGATGAATCAATTACAGTCAATGGGGGGCTTCTCGTAACTCAAAATTACGTAAAATGGTGATGACGTAAGTCGAGGGTCGACTGTATACAGTAATAATGTACAGAGTATTTTAATAAAGTTTGTCACATTATTATGTGTGTGTGTTCTATAGTAGAGTTAAGATTTTGTCCCATAGGAATTTATCTCCAAATATATAATGGGAGTCTATGGGAAAATAGGATTTGATATACAGGGTGTACATAAAGTCAGGATCTATTTTTGTGAAGCACTTGGAAATTATATGGAATTCAATCATAAAATGATAAAGTGGTAACATTTATTAAATAATTAAGAGTAGGATTCGACATGATGCCCATCAGTATCCCTGCACAGCTCAAATCATTCCGCAGCATTTCTAAACACATTCTGGAGCATTTGCGGGGTTATGTTATCTGCAGCAGTTCGTATACGTAAGTTTTCAAGACTCATAATCTTTGTCTGATAGACGTGCGATTTGATAAAGCCCCATGCAAAGAAATCTAAAGGGGTTAAATCTGGTGATCTCGCTGGCCAAGGTCTGTTGCTTCCGCGTCCGATCCAGCGATTTGGAAAACGTCCATTTAGATAATCCTGAACAATTTTGGCATAGTGACAAGGAGCACCATCATGTTCATAGATGACAGGGATAGGATTGTTAGTACCATCGTCTATCAACATGATGGTGCTCCTTGTCACTATGCCAAATTGTTCAGGATTATCTAAATGGAAGTTTTCCAAATCGCTGGATCGGACGCGGAAGCAACAGACCTTGGCCAGCAAGATCACCAGATTTAACCCCTTTAGATTTCTTTGCATGGGGCTTTATCAAATTGCACATCTATCAGACGAAGATTACGAGTCTTGAAAACTTACGTACACGTATACGAACTGCTGCAGATAACATAACCCCGCAAATGCTCCAGAATGTGTTTAGAAATGCTGCAGAATGATTTGAGCTGTGCAGGGATACTGATGGGCATCACACTGAATCCTACTCTTAATTATTTAATAAATGTTACTACTTTATCATTTTATGATTGAATTTCATATAATTTCCAAGTGCTTCACAAAAATAGATCCTGACTTTATGTACACCCTGTATAAAAATCTGCTTTACAAAAAAGATTTTACGGAATATAACCCTTCTGTAAAGCGAGGGATTACTGTATTTTAAGAACTGAAACAGTCTTCTTAAACTTCTACAAAAGTTTATCAGGAAAATAGGAACTCTAAGTTTAAAATTCATGCAAAAGAAAATCATTTTGATTTGTCAAATCTACACTCTATTATTTAAATTCCTTTAAGGCCTATGCCTATATAATTAAATTGAGTCTAGGTATCCATATAATGGGCTCAGTAGAAAAAGTTAAAAATGTTCTAAGGTTAAGCATACCTGAAGAGATGTATCATAAGTTGCTGATAACAAAGCACTAGACTTCAGTTTTGTAATATCTGACATGGTTCAGGGTTTTTATTAACTTCTCCTGGTTGTTTGTCATTCCATAAATTTCAAACAGCAGTTATTCTATATTCATATTAGGTGTAGAGCCTAATTATGGAATGCTGTAACTGCCCATTTAACTCCAGAAACAAAGCATATAGGTAGGCCTATTCTGCCTTATTCAAAGTGACAAGCTAGGTAAAAGTATTTGCAAGTTCTGTAAATATACAACCAAGACAAAACCTAAAATAAAAAAGATTAAGTAAACATGGTAAATAATAAACAGGGTTGTTTTTGTGGTTAGCCAATCAGCCCACCCTGATTGAGCAAGCTGGGGCATGCAGGTAACCAATCGCCCTCTCCATAGTGGACCAGAGGTTTAGCACACTAGTGATGTTGTGTTGTGTTCTATGTTGTGCTAGAGTGGTACAGTCTGTCATAATGTGTTCAATTGTTTGTGGTGTGTCCTGGCACAGGTGGCAGGTGTCATCTGTGGAGTTGTCTAGTCTGTGTTTATATGTCTGTAAGTTCGGGTGATGTCCACATTTGAATCATGCTAAGTTAACTCAATCCAATCTGTTCAGGCTGGTCACTGACCTGTCAATGGGTGGCAGCTTTGCACCTATGACTGCATTCAGGCCGAGTCGTGTCAGTGCTTTGTGGGTTGTGTGTGTGTGTGTGTGTGTGTGTGTGTGTGTTGTGTGTGTGTGTGTGTGTGTGTGTGTGTGTGTGTGTGTGTGTTTTCTGTACTGTGATGTCTGTGGGGCATGGTATGGAATGGAATATTTGGTTATAATGTCTCTGGTGTTACCTTAATGGTGCAGTGTTGGTGCATGATTGTACATGTAGTGGCAAGGGTGTTGTGGGTTAGTTGTCGCTGCTGCCATGAATTGTGTTCCCCTCATGTCTAAATGTTCCCTAACTTTCAGTATTTTTGTTTCTGTGTGCAGGTGCTCTATTGGTGTTGTTTGAGTACATCCTGTAATGATACGAAGTGCATTGTTTTGTATTGTCTGTAAGGTGTTTGTGTGTGTTTGAGATAATGGGTACCCAGCATGGGCTAGCATAATCCATATCTGAGTGAATATATTGTTTGTATACAAGTGATGTTGTTTCCTGCTGGTGTCCAAAATTTGCGTCTGTTAGTACCCTAAATGTGTTAAGTCTTGACATACATTTGTTTTTAATGTCCTGAATGTGGTTTGCAAAAGATAATGATGTGTTGTATGTGACCCCAAGTATTTTGGTCCTGTGAGTGTGTGGAATGTTGGTGTTGTTTAGTGTAATCTGTGGAGTTATCTGGTGTTCTTTTGTGTTGCTTGTTAGTAAGGTGATGGTTGATTTTGTGGATGCTACTTTGAGTCTATTGTGTGTGAGCCAGTCTTGTATACTGTTTATGTATGTTTGTAGGTTATTTGTAGCGGTGTCAATGTTGTTGTGGGTGGATGTTAGTGATATGTCATCTGCATATGATGATAAGTAAGCTTGTTATCTTTGGGTGATGGAATGTCATGCATGTATAAGTTGAACAGTGTTGGTGAGAGAACAGAGCCTCGAGGGACCCCATTTGGAAAAAGCTTGTTTTTGGATGACTTGCCATTAAATGTGACATGTGAGTATCTTCCTGAAGGATAGTTGCTCAGCCACCTTTTTGTGTTATTGTGCATGTTTGTGTTGAGTATTTTGTTTATGAGAGGGATGTGTGGGATAGTATCAAATGCTTTACTAATGTCTATTGTTGTTAATAGTGTACATTGAGCTGGTTGTTTGAAGTTGATGCCATCCATGATGTGCTGCCTGAGTTTAATGAGTAATGTCATGGTTGAGTGGTGAGGTCTGAATCCATGTTGAGTAGGCAATAGTGGTATGCGTAGGTTGGTGATTTGTAAGATTAGTCTCTGTTACTTTGGAAGGTGTGCAATTTAGGGTGGCCCAAAAAAAATTTCTTTTCTTTTCTCCAGATTAGAACCCAGCATTTTGATATGCCTATGGATGTAATTTTTACATAAAAATTTCAACTAAATCAAACAATATTTAGAGGTTGCACAAAGCATGCAAAGATCATTCGTTTCATCATTTACTTAACGGCCGCGTGCTGCAGTGTGCAATCTGTGCAATGTGCATGTTTAATGTCAAATTACAACATACTGTAACTTATTTATTTAAGCACAATATACAGCTTCAAATTGTGTCTACTCATTTAACATTTTTGAACTTACAGTAAATAATATCAGTCGCCCCCACCACCAGTAAATGCGCTATATCAACTATAATAATGTTCAAAACCATCAATTCATGTCTGTGAGTCAATGGAGCCATGCAGTAAGTTAGAAATACTTACTATCAGTGAAAACTTTTATGTTGCATAAGAACAGCTGTCAAATTGTCAATACTGCATAAAATCTAGAATGATATGCTAACTTTGTTGGAAATATTTAGTTAACAGGAGAACTGTCTTTCTGAATTCCAGCTATGAGACCGAGTCCACCCACAACAGTGCTTTTTTTCGAGTCAGGATACAGTTTTCGATGTTCTTGTACAACTTGGAGTAGAAATTGCTTCTGGTCTTCATTTTTCGTCAGAAATGCATTGAAGTCCTGGATCAGTTTCACTCCTCTTTCTGCTGTGTCATTCACAACTTTTAGTGACCGAATTACCCTCTCTGCTTTCTTGAAATCTTCATTATCATTCCACGTTTCATGCGGCATCGACAGAAAAGATTGTGGCAGACCAAGAATGTTGAAAAATGTCTTCGTATTCATTGTAACGAAAGAGCTGAGCTGCATGTCTGCATATTCACCAGTGCCATCCAGTCGGTGTGGTGGTTCTTCTGATCCTTCTTTCTCTCGCATGTTTACCAGCATCTGCATTTTCTGCTGGGGATCAACTGTCATGTCGAAGAAAGCAAGGCCCACCATAACCTCACTCAGGTATCACAAATGTCTGCTGAAAGCAGTTACTGCTGCCTGCTTGACAACTGGATTGACATTGTATTGTGTCAATCTCTTTAGAAACTGCAGATCATTTGCAGGGGCTTGGGCAGCCAGTGGGGCTTGAAACCACACTGTGATGTAAATGTCTGACACGAACAACAAGAATTGGAATATTCCATGTTCTTGTGATGGCTTCATCTTGAACTCTCTCCTAAACATCCACATTTTGTAACAGTAAAGTACTCGTGCTATCCAACGGGCACTGTGCAGTGCACCAGGTGCCTGGAAGTGAATCCCCGTGCTGGAGTTCCACCAAGGAATATGATGACAAGTTCCAAAAACTCCCTGTAATCATCCCGTGGTTGGCACATTTTCAGATTCTCTATTGCAAACTGTAATGTGCGCTCTCTAAACGAGTCAATCTCCATCATCCCAGCAGCTGTAAGATATGAACTTTGATCAATCCAAGACCACTGCTCTTTAAAGCGTTTGAAGACGGCCATGTCAGGTCCAGATGAGGCAGATGTTATTTTCAGTGCAGTGAAAACCTTCTGTAGAACAATCTCCATCACATGATGATGGCATGCGAAATGAAGTAGACTTTGCCCAAAGGCTCTCTCTATGAGAACACATGCACCACTGAGACGTCCTGTATTGCTTGCTGTCGTGTCAAAACACAGACCCTTGACCTTTTGGGAAAGATTCCAGTCATTCAGACAGGATACAACAGCATCAGCTTGGGCTTGGCCTGTTCCAGATGCAAGTTTTGGTACACCAAGCAAACAATCAACATCAATTCCTGTCACAATCACAGGTAATCGGTCAATTTTCTCGCGCCCAGTAAGGTCAGGAAGCAATTTTCCGTCCCAGTGAACAGTCAATGGTGCTTGGGGATTGCATGAAGTTTTTGCATCAGCTGCTGTTTTTGCTCTGTTTGTGGATCATGCACGTTGAATCGAGCTATGGCTTAGTGTTATCTCATCAACATTATGGCCAAGCGAATGAGCTGTAGCGGCTAACAAGTGCACCACCTGGCGATCTGTAACTTTTGACCTATCTAATGCTGCTGTGACATCTTTTGAGAGCAATGTCTTTCTTTCGGTGCTGCTTGCAAATCTTTTCCTCTTTCGTGACTTATCCATTTCCATTTCTGAGTCTGCACACTGTTCAACTACATCTTCACTTGAGCTATCAGAAGAAAAAATCAACTCACTACTGCAACTTGAAATTAGTGCCTGTTGTTCCTGCTTTGATTTCTGCCACAACCTTTCAAATGATTCTTTCCTTTTGGCTTTCTGCTCTTGTCTCTCTGTCCATGCTTTATCTTCACTTGCCATATATCCTTTCCGACCTTCTCTCTGACTGGCTAGAAACTCCAGGTCTTCTGTCAGTTCTGTTCGTTTCTCAGCATCTTGATGAGCTATGTCAAACAGCTTACCAAGCTTTGAATTGAACTGTGCTTCATTAGAAATTTGTTTCTGGGTACGACGGTTTATGGCCTTCTTCAAACACTGCCATTCTGCATGTACTTTCAGAAGCCGCTTTTCTATATCATAACTGAGAGCAGTTGGTATTCCAGCCTTCAGCCAAAAGCTAAGGACTTCTGATACAGTTATGCATGCACTTTCTTTGAGTGTCTTTTTCTGTTCTGTATGATGATAGAAAAACACTGACAATGTTTCACGAAATGACGGAAGTTTGCTGTGTTGGACGATTCTCTCATTCACAGGACCAATCAACCAAATATGAGATTTTGATCTTGTCTTTGGCTTATTGTCATCTGCAGTTTGAATGCTGCATTTGCTGCTACATGCCATGCTTGAACTCAGTGAAGTTTCCTGAAAAAAATAAATAACAATCAAAGGCTGTTTTTCAAGAAAAAAAAAGTCTCCCCTTATGTGACCTTGAAAATTAGGTCAATTAGTAAGGGGAGACATAAATATGCAAAGATAAGCTTATAGTGCTCTATCCAAAGTTGACACCTGTCGTGGCTGTACTTAACCAAAATTTAATTTATGTTTGTTAATAATTTTACTGTGTTCAACACAAACCTTAACCCAACAATGCACAACAAACAAATTCCAAGTAGATATCTGAACAAGACACCTGTACCCATACCATACCGGACTTTGAATACTAAGTTTATTTTATTATTTTACAATTATTAACAGAAAATAACAAACCAGCTTCACAGAATTCATAAAACTGTCAGAAAAGAATATTTACAAGCCACTGCTTACCGTGGCAAGACTGCGATTTTTGAAACTTCAAGAACCTTGTGCAACCTCTAAATCATCTCAGAATTGCATCAAATTTCACTCATATTGCTATTACATATGTCGTTTTTGATTGCAGGGTTCTAATCTGTGAAAATTCAACTTTTAATTTTGTGCATGTTCTGTTGGGCCACCCTAGCTAGTGTGCATAGTAAAGTAGTATCCATACATAATACTATTATCTATTTTGGGGGAAAGGGGGAATAAAACTAGTCTAGTTTATCTATTATAATACTAGAAAAATGACAACTACATCAAAATGACATCAATGTCAATGTCTATGGTATGTTTGTGACCTTCATTTTTGATGCAAAGACTGATGACATCCTTCTGGCAAAGACATAAAAGCTCCATTTGACCTTTGGCTTTTATTTGTGACTTTGACCTTTGATGCAGGGACCAGATCCTCACTCATGACACATTAACTTGTGATGATCCATACAGTTTATATGTAAAGTTTCATCAATTTATGTTGAGTGAGTCAAAAATCATAGCACAGACATTCCCCCTTTAAGAACTATCAGGAACAACAAGATTAGGAAACTTTTGTGGTGGAATAAGGAAATAGGTAAAATGACTGAAAACAAGAAAAGAGCAATTAGTTTAAAGTTTCAAAATAGTATGGCCAAGTGGCTTTAGATAATTATAGGCAATTAAAAAAAGCATTTAGTAGTTTGATTAGGAAGAACAAAGTAAATTCTGTCAGAAATAGTGATAAGGATCAAAAGAAATTTTTTAGTTTTTATAAATACAATAACAAAAATACAAGATAGGACTGGCCCTAAAAAATTATGGTAGAATGTTTGAAAAAGATCATGATATTGTTGGCATTTTTAATGATTATTTTATCTGTTTTTGCTGAAAAAATTTGGATAACTTCAATTTTGTTTAGAACTTTAGATTCTTTAAGTGCTGACATTCTTGAGAGAGTTCATACAAAGATAGATGATGTTAGGCATGTAATTAGTGCATTGAAACTAAATAAAGCTGCTGATCCTAATAGCACACTTATGCTAGGATTCTCAGGGAAAGGGAGGGTAGCTTAGCTAAGGGGCTATTTTGTTTGCTGAATCTATTAATTATGCAGAGATACATGATTGGGAAAAGCAAATGTAGTAGGTACCCATTCTCCAAAAAATGGTAGTAAGAAAATAGGGAACTATAGGTTTGTTAGTCTAACAGCTTTGATTGGGAAAATTCATGAAAGAATTACAAAAAGTACCGAATCTAACATTTGGATATTTTTAATCTTATTTCAAGTTCTAGCATGGATTTTGATGGGAAGATCTTGTTTGTCTAATCTTTTAGACTTTTTAGAGTTTGTAACTGACCAGATAGATGATGGACATGATGTAAACCCTAGATGTATGTTATTTATTTGGATTTTAGAAAGGCATCTGACAAAGTTCCACAAATAAAAACTCATTGAATAATGGGGCCAGTCAAACTGGGTTAAAGAATGGTTACAAAGAGTACTTTTAAATAGTCATGAATCAGGGTGGCAGAAAATAAAAAGTTGGGTACAACAGGATCAGTTTTAGGTCCACTACTTTTTATTGTGTATCTAAATGATTTAGCAATGGGAGTGGGTAGTAAGGTATACATCTAAATTTGTAGATGATACAAAAGTATTGTCCCAGTTACAAATAGGCTTATAGAAAATTCTTATATGCCACAAAGAGATCTGGACAAATTAGTTGCAGTGCTTAGAGACTAGAAATAATGCAAATAAAATGCTAGGTATTATTAAGAGGAATGTTAGTTACAAGAGTAAGGAAGTCATCTGTAAATTATATAATTCTTATGTCAGGCCTTACTTAAAATACTGCATTCAAGCCTGGTCCCTTCACCTTACGCATGATATTGACATGCTTGAAGGGCAACCAAGCTTATCCCTAACCTAAGAAGATTGGAATACAGGGAAAGATCAAAAGAACTGGGTATGTTTAGTTTTGAGATGTTGTTTGAGGGGAGATATGATACAGATATTCAAAATGTTTTCAAGTTTGGACAATTTAGATGAAACATTTTCTTATTAGAGGCTGATGGAAAGCTTGAGGGCATAATAAGAAAAAGAAAAACAGACTTGTAGACTGGATGTTTGAAAATACTTTTTCAATCATAAAGTAGTAGATTTTTGGAATAACTTGCCATATGATGATGTAAATAGTAGCTCCTTTGTTAATTTTAAGAAAAATTTTGATGCTTTCATGAATGAGACTGTAGATTGTAAATAGTGTATATTCTTAGTTTAAGTTATGTAGGCTACTTTGGTAGCTCTATAAATAGTCACCTGTTAATTATAAAATATACTGGTAGCTTATGATTTGGAAACTATCAACAGGCCCCAGTGGGGCTTCATGTTTTCCAAATGAAATGTAATGTACAGGGAGTCCTCATAAAACATAAACTTGTATAACAAATTTGATTTTACAGTATGACCAAATAATCACTTTACGTAGTATGCTTTGAATTAGTGTAAAGGCAAATGTAAAAAAAAATTTGAATGTCCAGCACAAACTACTTCCAACTGTGAGGCAGCCAGCAACGCCTGGCTGTGCATTTTTCAAGCCCAACAGCTGCCCCTGGCAATTTAGGCCAGGCTGAAACTCAAGATAGAATTAATCAGAGTCATTAACAGTTGGCTTTTGATATAAAAATAAGATTCCTGAAAAAAATAATTGGTGGCCACCAACGTGTGTCCAGCCACCCCCATTTTTGTAAAAACATCTAATGCTGCACTAGCAAAATCAGGAAAATGGCAATATCTCTTCTTCTGAACATGCTAGAGAGATGGTTTGCATACCAAAAGATGCAGAATTTGATTTAGAACAAATTATTAAGAGTGGTATTTTTTCATAAAACCTTTAGTTTTTTGAGTTATTTTAGAAAAACTAATTTTTGGGGCCCATAGACCCCCTTTCGACGGACCTTAGTGACAAAAGAAATTCTAAAATAAGCATGATTTGGCTTTTTGATTACTAACATTGCCCTAAAAGGATGTTGACATGGACATAGTGATCACATCATATGACTTTTCCTTGTTATCTTGCATCCATTATGCTTGATTAAAGAATAGAGGGTGGGGCTGCTTCATGAACTTTTTTAAACGTAATAAATTGAAAACTTGGTTTTTTTTCAGGTGCCTTTGTTATAAGTTTCCAACTGCAATTTGTCATTGAATTCAACATTTGCAATATAAAGTATGACTTCTACAAGGAAAACAGTTGCTAAAGTACTTGGTGATGTACGTTTTATGCCAGCAGAACAGTTTCCTTTAGGGAAATTGCCTACGTTGAAGCAAGTTATTGAAAGGTGTTTGTGTTTCGGAGACTATAAAACAGATGCTGTACTGAGAGCTACTTCTGAGGAATTGCATAAATTGTGGGTCACATATAATGTTTATCCAATATCAGTAAATGCCATACAGAGCCGACTGAAAACCCAAATAAAGGAATTCAACCGCCTTCTGAAGTATGACAAAAAGAAAAGGGGACCTAAATATCATCAAGATCTGGATGATTTTCTGAAAACTGTAAACGTTTTATTTGATATATATCAACATGATCACAAACTGTTGGCAGATACAGAGAAAAAGCACTTACTAAAAATGACTGAATCTGATTACCAGTTTTATGAGGTAGGTCTGTTGATTGAATTTCAAGTTGTAAATTATTAATTAATATTAATTATCAATTATTAATATTATCAATTATTAATAATTTGCTACAATTTTTAAAGTGCATTTAATAAGTTAGTAATATCAATAATACACTATTAATGATAAGTAATATTTTAGTATTTTCTCATTTTTGTAAGAATTTCAATTTACATGATGAGAATGAAGAGGATCATGAAGGTGGTAGTGATGAATATCCTGCTATAGATGAGAATGTTAGGGTCTTTAGAAAGCCAATCATCAATTTCAAAGCTTCTGCATACCACAAGCTGTCTGCTATGTCCCAATGGGAAACTGTTCCACCTGTATTAAAAGAATTCAGTAATGATGAACTGCGTGATATCATTAATACCGCATTGAAACTGGATCACGAGTGCCACAGTCAGAATGTTGAAAGGCACATCAAGCTTGTCACTGAAGCATCCTTGGCTGTTGTAGGTCATGAGCATAGAGATGGTCTTATTAGAAACAAAATTAGATCACGTAAATTAATGAAAGATTTTGTGTCTAAAAAATATTTTAAGTTCTAGATTATTATTTATCATGCTAAAATATGACAAAATGACAATTTGTTAATTGTATAATTTAATGTTTGGCGTTTTGGAATGTCAAAAAGCATTTTCAATGAATTTAAAATGGCTGATTTTGATTGATTTTGATTGCTGATTGAAAACCACTAATACATGTCAATTTGCAGCTTGAGAATGTTTTATTGTGTTGATATTCAGTTGAAAGGGGGTCTATGGGCCCAAAAAATTAGTTTTTCTAAAATAACTCAAAAACTAAAGGTTTTATGAAACCATACCCCTCTTAATAATTTGTTCTAAATCAAATTCTGCATCTTTTGGTATGCAAACCATCTCTCTAGCATGTTCAGAAAAAGAGATATTGCCATTGTCCTGATTTTGCTAGTGCGGCATTAGATGTTTTTACAAAAATGGGGGTGGCCGGACACACGTTGGTGGCCACCAATTATTTTTTTCAGGAATCTTATTTTTATATCAAAAGCCAACTGTTAATCACTCTGATAAATTAAAATCAAACAAAAATTATAGTTTCAGCCCGGCCTACGCCTGGCATGCTGCCTTTCATCACCTTTCAAAGTTCACCACTTTGAAAGGTGATGAAAGTGGTGAACTAAGTGTGGAAGACAATGATGATGGCAGTATCCAGATAGTCTCAAGTGGAGAGGCAGATGATGATGGCAGTATCCAGATATTCTCAAGTGGAGAGGCAGATGATCCTGCCATTCTGCTTGAGTAACCCCTACACACCTCCATTTTCCTCCAGCCTCAGGGAGGAAATAGCCACTTAACCTTGAGTACCCCCTGCCAGCCAACACTTGAGTACTGTACAGTACATATTTACATTTTATATAGCTATATTTTGTCCATGTATACATTTATTTTCTCTTTTAATGTTGAGTTATTATGTGTGTTAGTAATCATATATCAAATAATTTCATAACAGGGTAATTCCAGGACAGATCATTTCCCTATAATTTCCTTATAATTTGTTGTATAGCATTCTATACCATAAATGCTGCATAGTTGAATAAGGAAAGGGTAAAATAATTTTATATTTGACAATTTGATTCAAATCTCAAAATGCATAGTTTACACCTAAATACACAGCAATTTCTTAAATGCCACTTATACAGATAGTTTGAGCTTAATCTGATATGAAAATTTTAAAAAAGAATCCATTGAGGTGGGGGATAAAACCCCCCTTCAATAATACAAATTGTCAATATTTTTACTCCTCAACTAAGCTGCTATCCATGTCTACACTCATTTAATATTTGACAAATTATCTTTCAAATGCAATTTGAATCATTCTTCTATCTCAATTAGGAGCTAAGATATAGTAATTTGAAATATGAGGGTCTCTGAGAACCCCTGAAAGTTGGAAGGGCCATAACTTTTGAACTGTTAGTCGATCAATGTGAAACTTGAAATTACCCCTAACCAGGCATTCAGTTGACCTAACCAGGCATTCAGTTGACCTAACCGGGCATTCAATTAATCATTTAATTAATCATCTAGGGCACATGATGAATAAAGTTCTGAAAGTCAAAACCACACGAATGGCACATCATAATTCTATCACAACCACCACTAAACTGAATCCAATTAGAAAAAAAATTAGCCAGAACAGAAACCAACAAACTAATTAAGTCACAGAGTAACATGATGTCATACCACCCCTGACTACAAATACACTAAATATATATATATTTATATTATTATTATTTTCTACAATAGTTTGCACAAAAAATGAGTGACAAATTTGAATAAAGTGACTAAAACTATCTCATAAAAAGTCATTTTGATTTACAGGTCCAGCCCATGTCATTTAAAACATACTGACCAAATTATGCCAGGTAAGAAAGATTGCATAAGCTTAGTTGTTGATGGAAAATGGAAACATTTACAAAAATAATTAATCCTGTGCAACTTGAAAGAAGCTTACCAAATGTTCAAAGAAAGGAATCCTACTGCTAAAGTAGGCTTCAGTAAATTTGCTGAACTTCGACCAAAACAATGTGTGTTGGCAGGTTCTGCAAGACACATTCAGTGTGTGTTTGTACCTTTCATCAGAATATGAAATTGATGAATGTTGGGGCTGGATTCAACAAATTATTCAAAGATACAGACTACAAAATTGATCATCCAAGGGATTGGATAAATTGGATCCAATGTTCTCCACCAAATGCACCTTGTCATCTAGGTGCTTGCCAAAACTGTGGAGATTTCACAGAAATTAGATGTATCATTCAAAAGGTATTTGATGATCATCAAATAGATTTTGTCAAGTTTAAGAAATGGACAACCACTGACCATTCAACTCTCGAATCAATGCAACTGAATGTTGACAAATTCATCAAAACTTTCACATCAACATTGAAATTGTACCAATGGCATGAGTATCGCTAAAATGCAATCTTCTCACTATTGCACCTTAACCCTTTAATGACGGATGGTACCTTAAGGTCCACCAAAAATAATAATATAAATTGTACTATAAATTCTATAAATTTCTATAAATGTTTCTACATGTTTATATATAGATGTCATTTAGTTGTTGAGAAAGGAACCCAAAATGTGTATAATTTCAGTGACTAGTTACTAAAATATTTAGTTTTGAATAACAATAAAACCTATACATTCTGGTAACAAGAATGACCGCATATGCTGCGGACTAGTCCTTAAAAGAGTTTGTACTGTTTTCAAACCTCCTACCACTTCAGACTAGTCAATACCCATAGTTTTAGTACAGTAAATGTTACTCCTCCACAGGTAGATCTGGAGGGCTTGGGGCTTTGAATCCTGTACTGTTTTTGTGTTGTTTGGTCTCTGGCCATGGGAGGCCATAAGACCATTGTTGTTTGGTCTCTGGCCAAGGGAGGCCATAAGACCCTTGTTGTTTGGTCTCTGGCCAAGGGAGGCCACAAGACCATTGTTGGTCTCTGGCTAAGGGAGGCCATCAGCCCCTTGTTGAATAGGTTGGGCTATGGCCAAGTGAGGCCATCAGCCCCTTGTTGAATAGGTTGGGCTATGGCCAAGTGAGGCCATCAGCCCCTTGTTGAATAGGTTGGCTATGGCCAAGTGAGGCCATCAGCCCCTTGTTGAATAGGTTGGGCTATGGCCAAGTGAGGCCATCAGCCCCTTGTTGAATAGGTTGGGCTATGGCCAAGTGAGGCCATCAGCCCCTTGTTGAATAGGTTGGGCTATGGCCAAGTGAGGCCATCAGCCCCTTGTTGAATAGGTTGGGCTATGGCCAAGTGAGGCCATCAGCCCCTTGTTGAATAGGTTGGGCTATGGCCAAGTGAGGCCATCAGCCCCTTGTTGAATAGGTTGGGCTATGGCCAAGTGAGGCCATCAGCCCCTTGTTGAATAGGTTGGGCTATGGCCAAGTGAGGCCATCAGCCCCTTGTTGAATAGGTTGGGCTATGGCCAAGTGAGGCCATCAGCCCCTTGTTGAATAGGTTGGGCTATGGCCAAGTGAGGCCATCAGCCCCTTGTTGAATAGGTTGGGCTATGGCCAAGTGAGGCCATCAGCCCCTTGTTGAATAGGTTGGGCTATGGCCAAGTGAGGCCATCAGCCCCTTGTTGAATAGGTTGGGCTATGGCCAAGTGAGGCCATCAGCCCCTTGTTGAATAGGTTGGGCTATGGCCAAGGTAGGCCAAGGCCCTTTGATGATCTGTTGGGCTATGGCCAAGGGGAGGCCATCAGCCATTTGATGAATTTGTTGGGCTATGGCCAAGGTAGGCCAAGGCCCTTTGATGATCTGTTGGGCTATGGCCAAAGTAAGCCATTTGATGAATTTGTTGTTATGGCCAAGGTAGGCCATCAGCCCTTTGATGAATATGTTGAGCTATGGCCAAGGTAGGCCATCAGCCCTTTGGAATAGAGTGGTTTGGGCTATGGCCAAAGTAGCCATAAAGCCCTTTAGAGTAGAGTAGTTTGTTTGTATGTGTCACTGTCTAACCATATAATTTTTGGCATAAAATTATGTGCACAGAATCAGAGCGCAGCAATAAAAACTTTTACTCTACGTTTCTTGGTTATGTTTAGACAGGTTGTTGTGTTTGACACATGGAAAGTGTACAGTGTGTGTGTGTGTGTGTGTGTGTTGCATTCCTCTGAATCCAGTTGGTCTTCAAAACTTGATTCACCACTCCAGTGAAGTCAATACCAGTAGTTATGATTGAGTAAATGTTGTGTATCCTACAGGTAGGTCTGGAAGGTTTGGGGTTTTGAAGGAATCCAATCTGTTTGCAAAGAATGTATGTGTCTGTTGATGAAATCTGTTGAGTGATTCTTCTTTAAAAGAAGAATTGGATGTTTGGAGTCGTATGTATATATTTATATACTGTATGTATGTGTGTAAATGTATATTTTGTTGTAGGGTTTTATTTTTGAGTTTTGTGTTAGGTTAACCAATTTAGCTGAGTAAAGATCCTCAAACATTGCATTTGAGACCCTATATCAAGCCTTGTCTGTTTTATGCCAAAGTAGCTACCAAAGTACCTTACCTAAAGAGCCTAGTGGAAAACACTACTAGCACAGTTATAGCCCTCACAGAAACACACCTGAACCCCATGATCATGAATAGTGAAATTGCAATCAAAGGGTACACCACCCATAGATGTGACAGAGAAGACAGTCTAAATGGTGGTGTCCTGATGTACATCCCTGAAAACATTCAAAGTGAACTGCTCATGGCATACTCAAATGGAGCCTGTGAACTCCTAATCATCATGCTCAGCATAAATAAAGAAGACATAATACTAGTGAATATCTATAGCCCCCCAGATAGCTCCCATCTAGAGCTCACTGAAGTTCTGGAAAAAATCAGGCAATGCCCAGCTATTGTAGACTCAACAAGAGACTTAATCATTACAGGAGACTTTAATCTCCCAAATTGCACCTCGAACCAATATGGTAGTATGAAATCAGGGACAAAAAGGTCCAAATCAAAACACCTGAATGAGTTTATGGAAAAACTGCTCCTAGTACAACATGTCCACTGCCCAACTAGAAAAAATAATATCCTAGATTTAGTGCTGACAAATAATGCAACTACAATTGACCACATTATTATAACACCAACTATACACTCCGACCACAATGTCATGCACATATTCACAAACTTGTCCCTCCACAAATGTAAGCAAGACCCATGCCAAATGAACTTGCCATACTCTGACCTAAACCTGCACAAGTCAGAATGGACATCAATAAATATCTGTCTAGGAGAAATAAACTGGGAAGATGAATTAGAAAACCTAAAGCCAGAAGAATGCTGGAGCTGGAGTAGAATACAATACCTGCTGTCATCAGCATTATACAAACACACACCAAAGAAAAATGATAGTGCACAGAAGCACCGGACAAAAGAGCACAGATACAGAAGGACACTTATGAGAAAGAGAACAAAGCTATCTAAACAACTGACAAAGCAATTAAGTGATACAAGACATAGTAACATCCGGAATCAGATACTGATGTTAGAACTTAAAATAAAGGAGTCAACCATAAGAGAGAATATTGATAATGAACACAAAGCTATTGGCACTATAAAGGAAAATAGCAAATTCTTCTTTAGCTATGCTAAACGCAAAGCAGTTATCAAAACGAGCATTGGCCCCTAAAGATGGACTAACTCTCACATCTAATACACAGGAAATGGCAAACATTCTACAATCTCAATATGCTTTAAGCTGGAGTACCCCTGTAGTAGCAAAGAAAATAAAAACTACAGCATTTTTTGATAGAGAAGAAAATGACCAAGACAGACCATTATTGGAAGATATACAAATAACCACTAGAGATATACAACAGGCAATAACAGAGCTACCGGGGAGTTCAGCCCCTGGTCCAGATGGAATTGGAGCCAAGATTCTTAAGGAATGCAAACATACTTTATCTCTGCCTTTGAAAATCCTGTGGAGATCCTCACTAGACACCAGTAGAATACCACCAATCATGAAACAAGCAAATATTACCCCAATCTACAAAGGAGGCAAAAGAAAGGAAGCCAAGAACTATAGACCCATATCTTTGACTTCCCATATTATTAAAATATTTGAGAAAGTCCTGAAAAGGCACATTGTCAGTTTTATAGAAAATGAACATCTCTTAGAAGACTTTCAACATGGCTTCAGACACAAGAGATCCTGCCTTACTGAACTTATAGACCATTGCAATACAATCCTACAATATTTGGGAGAAAACCACAATGTTGATGTCATCTATCTAGACTTTGCAAAAGCTTTTGACAAGGTTGACCATGGTATATTATTCCATAAACTAAAAGAACTTGGTATTTGTGGAAAAATAGGAAAATGGATCTATGCCTTTCTCTCTGACAGAAAACAAATAACAACTGTAAATGGAGCAAGATCTATAGAAAAAGAAGTGATTAGTGGAGTGCTGCAAGGCACAGTACTAGGACCAATTCTATTCATTATAATGCTAAACAATATAAACTGTAACCTAGGAAGTTCTCTCCTGTCATTCGCAGATGATACCAGAATACTAAGACCAATTACAGAAAAAGAAGACTGTGTAGAGCTACAAAAAGATCTACAAACTATATATGCATGGGCAGATGCAAACAATATGGCCTTCAATGAAGACAAATTTGAACTAATTAAGTATGGACCAAATAAATACCTGAAAGAACAATTCAACTACACTGGACCCACAGGAAAAGATATTGCACAAACTGATCATGTCAAGGATCTAGGGATTATATTATCTGAAAATGCAACATTCAACAGGCACATTGACAAAGTAACCTCATCATGCAAACAACTAATAGGATATATACTGAGGACATTCAGAACTAGCGACAGTATGACCATGCTTACCCTGTGGAAATCACTTGTCCTTCCACGCATTGACTACTGCTCTCAATTATGGTTTCCCCACAAACAGAATGAATTGCAAAAAATTGAGGGCCTACAAAGAACCTTTACCTCGTATATTAAACAACCTGATGGGCAACAGGTGAGTAAAAACAAATTAAACTACTGGGATAGGCTTAGAGCCCTCAACCTTTATTCCATAGAGAGAAGGTTTGAGAGAGACATCCTAATCTGCACCTGGAAAATTCTAGAAGGGCTTTTAGTTGCCCCCAATACTTAACCAATTGTGCCCACCTTAACAAGAACTGGCAGAATGTGTAAAAAATATCACCTCCCACCAAACAGTCTGAGAAGGATTCAAACCCTTCAATATAATAGTATCTCTAGGCAGGGTTCACGCCTGTTTAACTCCTTGCCTCAGTACCTTAGAGATATAAGTGCAGTCCCAGTAGATACTTTAAAAAACCACTTGGACATGTTTTTAGCCAACATACCCGACCAACCCACAGTGTCAGGGTATTCCTCTGCCAGACCAGCCCCCACATATTCAATAGGGGACCAAATCGTATGGCAGGAGCAAGAGAAAAGAAGGGTGGCGACCACGTCGTGGCCCCGCCTCAGGAGGCGCTTTAAGGTAAATTTAAGGTTAAGGTAAAGGACTTAGAATAGGTTGCACCTATACGTCAAATAGGACTTAGAATGTGTTCCACCTATATGTCAAATAGAATTTAGAATAGGTTGTGCCTATATGTCAAATAGGACTTAGAATAGGTTGTTGTTGTTGTTTAGCCGATCAGCCCACGCTGATCGAGCAAGCCGGCGGCACGCAGGTAACCGATCGCCCTCTTCGGAGTGGACCAGAGGTTCAGCGCACTAGTGATGTTGTGTTGTGTTCGTTGTTGTGCTAGAGCGGTACAGTCTGTCATAATGTGTTCAATTGTTTGTGGTGTGTCCTGGCACAGGTGGCAGGTGTCGTCTATGGAGTTGTCTAGTCTGTGTTTATATGTTAGTAAGTTGGGGTGATGTCCACATCGGAATCGTGCTAAGTTAACTCGATCCGATCTGCCCAGACTGATCTCTGACCTGTTAATGGGTGGCGGCTTCGCACCTAGGACCGCATTCGGACGGAGTCGTGTCAGTGCTTTGTGGGTTAGGTGTGTGTGTATGTGTTTTCTGTACTGTGTGATGTCTGTGGGGCATGGTATGGAATGGAGTATTTGGTTATAATGTCTCTCTGGTGTTACCTTAATGGTGCGAGGTGTCGGTGCGTGATTGTACATGTAGTGGCAAGGGTGTTGTGGGTTAGTTGTCGCTGCTGCCATGAATTGTGTTCCCCTCATGTCTAAATGTTCCCTAACTTTCAGTATTTTTGTTTCTGCGTGCAGGTGTTCTATTGGTGTTGTTTGAGTGCATCCTGTAATGATACGAAGTGCGTTGTTTTGTATTGTCTGTAAGGTGTTTATGTGTGTGTTTGAGATAATGGGTGCCCAGCATGGGCTAGCATAGTCCATAACTGAGCGAATATATTGTTTGTATATGAGTGATGTTGTTTCCTGCTGGTGTCCAAACTTTGTGCCTGTTAGTACCCTAAGCGTGTTAAGTCTTGACGTACATTTGTTTTTAATATCCTGAATGTGGTTTGCAAAAGATAATGATGTGTTGTATGTGACCCCAAGTATTTTGGTCCTGTGATTGTGTGGAATGTTGATGTTGTTTAGTGTAAGCTGTGGAATTACCTGGTGTTCTTTTGTGTTGCTTGTAAGCAAGGTGATGGTTGATTTTGTGGGCGCTACTTTGAGTCTATTGTTTGTGAGCCAGTCCTGTATATTGTTTATGTATGTTTGTAGGTTATTTGTAGCGGTGTCGATGTTGTTGTGGGTGGATGTTAGAGTGATGCCATCTGCATATGATGATAAGGTAAGCTTGTTATCTATGGGTGTTGGAATGTCATGCATGTATAAGTTGAACAGTGTTGGTGAGAGAACAGAGCCTTGAGGGACCCCGTTCGGAAAAAGCTTGTTTTTGGATGACTTGCCATTAAATGTGACATGTGAATATCTTCCTGAAAGATAGTTGCTCAGCCACCTTTTGGTGTTATTGTGCAGGTTTGTGTTGAGTATTTTGTTTATGAGAGGGAAGCGTGGGATAGCATCAAATACTTTACTAATGTCTATTGTTGCTAATAGTGTACGTTGAGCTGGTCGTCTGGAGTTGATGCCATCCATGATGTGCTGCGTGAGGTTAGTGAGTAATGTCGTGGTTGAGTGGTGAGGTCTGAATCCATGTTGAGTAGGCGATATAGTCAGGGGGCTTAATCATATAATTGTTCAAATCATTCCAAAAGTGCCATTTTTGGACCACAGGTAGCTATGACCATACTAATTTGAATGTTTGCGAGGGCCAAGCTGGGCTCCCACTGTGGCGGCCATATTGGCCAAATCAAAATAGTCGCTGTCCAAAATGACATCCACTTGAGTACCAATACTAGTACAGGTTACATAGTTAACTTGATAAAAAATAAGAGTCAGCATCAACATTTTTTGCTATTAAACTTTAGTATATACGCAAGTACAATCTTCTTTATTCCTTTTACTCACAGTACTGCATCTCATGATAATGTCTATCCAATAGATGGCTGTTCACTGATTAATAGTCGTCATTGTTCAGGCAGCCACCCTCACACTTGCAGTGTGTCGTACATCGAATTCCAGCACTACTGCATTTGCAATTCCCTCTGCAGGCTTTAGTGCATCCGCAATGAAGGAGAAGAGCACATGCCTTACTGGCATCAGCGAGAGTTGTCCAGAAAGGGAGCCATTGGTTGCTGCGCTTGTCATATTCCCATCCCCATTTATCAAAAGCAGGGAGTGTCTGATGGCATGTGGTTGACTGCTTCCACACAAAACTTGCCTGCAACAATGACCTCTTGATATGCTGGAAGAGGGCAGCTTGGGTAGGTGGTATGCTGTCCAATGATCGACTGCCACTAGAAAACAGATGGTGCCTGGCTACGTTTACAGATGCTTGTCCACATGTTTTACTGTACATGAGCACAACAAACCTCTCAATGTGTGTCATTTCAGGAGATACGTCGATCTTCAAGTGAACCCAAGCCTCCCCCATTTGATCCCATGGTCATAGCACAGTTAGTGGCATTTGTGGATGACTCTCAGTCTGAGGTCCACAAGTTGTCTGACTTACGGGAAATGTACAAGATAATGATGTCAGATCTAGGACATCCCTGTTCTGGTAGAGAACCTCATGCAACAAGATTGAAAGACCATCTGCTTGAGCATCTTCCTGAGTGGGCTTCCTATGCACAGGGGAGAGATGTATTCATTAGCCACAAGGCAAAAGTGGGTGCTGTGCTAGAACAAAGCTATCATTCCTCACAAATCAATCAAGATGAAGCTGTGTTATTGATACGTGCTGCTATGGCACTACGAAAGCGAATCCTTCAGAAACAAGAGCCATTTAATGGTTCATTCTCTCCACAATGCCTGACGTCCCCCATAGTAGAAACACTGTTAGGTTTCATCAATGTTGTCCTCCAGGGTCCTAAAGGTAATATCGATAAACATAGTAGAGAGCAATCCAACAGTGATGCTGAACTGGGCACAAGGGCGAAGATTGCGTGCACACTGTGCCAACTGCTGATATTCAACACAGTAAAATATGTATCTTCATCAGACAGCACCCAAATCCGTCACAATAGGGATCGTGAAACGCAATTCCCACTTTACCATGGTATTAAACTGCATGGAGATGCCAGATTCAAGCACCAGATAGAGAATGCCCATCACCTTGGGCTCTCTGTCTCATATGACCGTGTGATGGAAGTCAAAACACAGGTAGCTCTTGCTGTTTGCAAGAGACACACTGAAGACGGTATTGTTCTACCCACAAATACAAGACTTTCAGTTTTCACTACACATGATGTAGACAATCTGGACCTCTGTTCCATGCACTAACAGGCTGCGACACTACGTCTCAGTTTCTTGGATGTGGGAAGAAGACAGCATGGACTGCATGGAATAATACACCAAACTTAACTGAAACCATGATCAAATTGACTGACGTTCAACTGCACGAGCTCCATCACGAAGCCGCCAATAGCATTGTACATGATAACATGCATCCATTGCATGTGCATCAGAACCTGCAGTCAAGCGCCCATATAAATGCCAGTTGTTAGTTGTTTTTGCCCAATTCTTCAGATTTTGATCAATGTTGTAACTTAAGGCTCTATGAAGATCATGTTGATCCTCACCCAGACATATGATGCAGAATAATGTTTCTGGAGGTGATCCGTAACTTGATCTGAGTTTCTTCGGACTTATCCCAGCTGCACATTCATCTTGCGTGGCACTTTTCCTCGTGCCCGCTTTACCCTGTAACTGTTGCATGCACTCCTACAACTTTTATGATACACTGCAGCATGTGATTGGAGGGTTGCTGCAATTCCTGAGCCATCATCGAGCTCACTAACCTTGATACCAGATGGAACAGCATTGAGCTGCACAAAATCATTCAGATCTCTTTCAAGAGATGAATATCCCTGTTCTTTGGCTGTTGTAATGCCTCGTCTTTGCTGGACTGACATAGGCAACACAGTGTCCAATTAATTCCAGTTATGTTAGTAGACATGTTGAGGTATTAATGTTCTACTACACACTACTAACTACACACTAACGAGATCTTCATATCTGCAGGCCTGAAGAGACTAGAATGTGAAGAAGACCACCACCGCATAGACTTGCTTCAGAGGAATACAGGTATGCCAACACCTGCAAAAATAATAAAAAATAGATTAATAGTGGACAAAATGTCAGTAGAAATCCAATGTAAAAGTTAATATAGCTGTTACAACTACAAATCTAAGTGCAATAATTATGTATCATGATTCAATTGACATAAAATGTACATTTCTTATAAAATAATATCAAATGTGGATATATACGACCTGACGTATATCTTGAATTAAAAAACAAATATCAGAACTGGATTCTCTATACTCAAAAACATACAAAAATGGTCATTATTTGCTGTTCTACTCTGATTGGTTGTTATTTTATCGCCCAATGTCAGACCAGATGGCGGCCATCTTGGATTCGTCCATAATGGCCGCCACAGGGAGAGCCCATGTTGGCTCCCGCAAAAAAATGAATGCTTATGGTCATATCTACCCCTGGTAAAAAAATGGTACTTTTGGAACAAAGGGAACAATCGGGGTGATTTTTTGGATTAAGCCCCCTGACTAATAGTGGAATGTGTGGGTTGGTGATTTGTAAGATTAGTCTTTCTGTTACTTTGGAAGGTGTTCATAGTAAAGTAATGGGTCTATAGGAAGCTGGTTCTGTTGGATTTTTGTTTGGTTTGAGTAGTGTAGTAATTTTACCTTGTTTCCATATGTCAGGAATAATACAGTGTTGGTATGAATATGTGCTGATATTTGTGAGAGCTAATATTCCTTGTGGGCCCAAGTGTTTAAGGTGTATGTTAGATATGTTGTCTGGTCCAGTAGCCTTCGAATTCTTAATGTTTTTGATGATCTTGGTGGTCTGGTCTGTATTGAAGGGTGTAATGGTTGTGTCGAGTCTGTAGGTTTTCTTGTGTCTGGCTGTTTGTCTGTCTGCATGTTTCTGGTTGTTGTCTCTGTTTAAGTGACTTATCTTTGCGTAGTGATTAACTAAAATGTTAGCTTGTTGTGTGTATGTTGGGATATTAGTTTGGCTGCGACAGATAGCCGCGTGTGAGGTGTGAATGCCGCTGTTAGAGTGGGTAATGCCGTTTATAGTCTTGTATAGCCTGGATGTATCTGTGGAGTGGTTTAATGTTGTTATGAATTCCCTGAATGTTTCTGTTTGTTTTTCTTTGAGTTTGTTGTTTATTTCTGTGTTTTATGGCTTCTGTGTGTGGGGTTTGTGTGTTATATTTGAGGTTGTTACGTTGCCTTATGAGGTGGGCTATTTCTCTAGTGTAATTTGGGTTGTATTTCCTAATGTTGCCCTTGGGTATGTATTTGTTTGTATTATTGATGATCTGATTAAATGTCTTGAGTGTTGTATTAATGTTTATGATGGGTGTGCTGTTTAATGTGGTGAATTGTTCCTCAGTCTGTATTTTGAACTGTTCCCAATCAGCTTTCTTGTAATTTCTGTAAGTGTGCCTAAGGCTGTTGGGGCAGAGTGTAGAATGTGTTGTAATGATGATGGGCAGGTGGTCTGATGACAGTTGTTTTTCTGTTCTCCATTGTGTATGTGTTGCTAGTGAGGGGGAACAGAACGTTATGTCTGGGGAGGAGTTTGAGTATCGTGCTTGATGTGGTATGTGTGTATGTTCTTCTGTATTGTTAAGAATGAAGAGGCTGTTTAGTTGTGTGGCTATGTTGGCGCCTCTGGTGTTGCTTTGGTTGTGCAGGTACCAACTAGTGTCTTTGGCGTTGAAGTCTCCTCCTAAGATGACATTAGTGAGAGAGGCCAGATTGTGTAACTGTGGATTGTAATTGGCTGGCACCTGAGGTGAACTATCTGGTGGGATGTAAATGTTGATTAGTGTGGTGTTGTGTTTTGCGCGTGTTTTAATGTTAACTGCCTGTATTTCTATCGTGTTATCTGCTTGGATTGTGTTTGTAATGTTTTGGGTAGCATCAGTGTAGCTAATGCTTTTACGTATGTAAGTGATGAGTCCACCCCCGTTACCCCCAGTACGATCTTGACGGATCGCCGTGAAGTCAGGGATGGTGGGTGTTTTGTGTGTGCGTTTTAGTTTTGTTTCTTGTATAAGTGCTATGTGAATGTTTTGTTTGTGTACGAATTCCCTAAGCTGCATGATTTTGTTTGTGAGGCCATCTACGTTGTACTGTAATATGTTAATATTATACTTCTGTATGTGTCTTATGGTGCTATTGTGTCTATGTCTTTGTGTATGGTGACATGTGTAAGTTGTAGTGGGGCCTGGATTGCTCCCTGTAATTGAAAAAATAGCACGCTGAGAATAGGTCCGGCCCCGGGAGCCGATCGGCACTCTGACCGTGCCACGCAACAGGCCGTCGACTGCCAGTCTGGCCAACCGTAGACAGCCCGCTGCACGGAGATTTGCGGAAGTTTGGCCACCAGCGCGTTGATGTTTTGGTTTGACGTCGCCTCTTCTTCGCGTTGACGTGTCCCGCGCTGGAGGATGCAGCCACTGTTAGAAGCTTCCTCGTCAGCTGCTAACACTTTTTTCAGATTGTTCTAGCTACCTGTTCAGAGGTTTTTATAAACAAATCTCAGTTTTGTGCTCAAAACGGCTTTCTAATTTTAAAATTGATTAGTCAAGGAAGGAAGATGTTGACTTCTATTTTGCGGCAACAGTTGATGATATTTATGTTACTTTACTGATTAATGAAAATGATTAGGCTCTTCAAGTTACAGTATAAAAGATTTCTTTCGTAATCTTTCTTTCGTTATTTACACTCTAATCAGGTAGGTACTTTACTTATGCGAACTTTCTTCAGAGTTTCTTCATATACTGTGAATATCTTCAGAGTTTCCTCGTTAATCAATCTGATACTTCTGTTGTTCGTGAAGCATATACATGCTTTTAAGTTGAATACTATCAGAGAATCTCAGTGACTGAGATTAATTGAGGATTAAGTTGCGTGATGATGTGAACGGAAAAGAATTAATTAATTAATTAATTATGCTGGGTAATTTAGTTATCCTGCCAAACACCAGATGGCGGAATAATAATAGTAATCTATACTATAGGTTGTGCCTATATGTGAAATAGGACTTAGAACGTGTTGGCCTATATGTCAAATAGGACTTAGAATAGGTTACGAATAGGTGTTAGGTGGGTGTAGGTTTAATTTTAATTTTGTGATGTTACAGTTCTGAGTTGAATTTTGTGATGTTACAGTCTTATGAGTAAGTTAAATTGCTGAAATAAATTTTATAACCTACACCACAGGTTGAATTATAAATTTAGTGTTTTTAGTTAGGATAGGCCTTGAGCGTAAAGGTAGGCTTCTTGTATATTTAATTGCAAATTGTAGTGTTTGAAGTAGGCCTTTAGTGTATGAGCATGTTAGGCCTATTAGTTAAGGTAAAGTGATTTGGGCCTACTAAACAGGCTTATGTGTTGGGCCTACTAAATATGCTTATGTTGAAATTAGTCTTTTTTGTAGGACCTAAAATGAGTTAAGCCTGTTAAATCAACAAGGCTTTGTTTTGAGTTAAAGAGTAGGACCTATTAAATGGGCTTAATGTTGTGAGCCTATTTTTATAGGACCTAAAATGAGTTAAGCATGTTAAATCAACAAGGCTTTGTTTTGAGTTAAAGAGTAGGACCTATTAAATAGGCTTAATGTTGTGGGCCTATTTTTATAGGACCTAAAATGAGTTATGTCGTTAAATGAACAAGCCTTTGTTTTCGGTTAGTGTAAAGGTAAAAGGGATCGGCTCCCAGTTGCACGGGCCACCATATGAAAAAACTATAGTGGGGTTATGGTTGCAATTGGGGTTAGGCCTAATGAGCTAAGCTCTATATATATATATATTATTATATATATATATATATATATATATATGAAAAGAAGGATCAACACAACGGCAAACATTTTCATTTATTTGTACATCAGACGTTTCGACAAATCTTTTGTCATCATCAGTGAGTTAAGTCTTAAAACCTTAAAACAAAATTGAAAAGTGAAAGTTACATCAATACAATATTAAGACCATTAAAATTAAAACCTTAAAGCAAAATGAAAATTGCATCAATACAAAATTAAAAACATTTAAATTTCATCACTATAAAAACTAAAATTAAATTAAATTTCATCACTATAAAAACTAAAATTAAATTACCTCAATAGGTAAATACACAATGTTTACATCCACCTCCATACTTGGCAAAGTCTAAGAGAACACTAGGTGGTCAGAGGATTAGAAAGGTTATATCTGTGAAACACGGTTGGTTGTCAAAAGAGTCGTAATTTGTAGGATGAGCTATTATTATTAAGGGAGGGTTTGTTTCTATAGATGTACAAAGATTCTAAAATTCGGAGTTCTGTAAGGTTATTGGATCTAGTTAAAATTTCAAACTGAGTTTTGTGAAGGGGATGGTCGTTTTCATCACTGTGGTTTCTAATTGCGGATTGTGGAGGGCTACTGAGGGGACGGTTGGTACGGACTGACAAGCCCAAATGTTGAGAAAGGCGCACCTCCAGTTGGAGTTGAGTGCTGCCAATATACGCAGCCTTACAGCTGTCGCACGTGTATTTGTAAACAACATTGGGGCATACAGTTTTGGGGAATTCATCTTTGAACTTTAAAAAATTTGATAATTTAAGTGGGTTGACGAAGGCGAATCTAAAATTTATTTGGGGATAACTAGACTTGAGTAGTTTGGACAATTCACTTAACTCACTGATGATGACAAAAGATTTGTCGAAACGTCTGATGTACAAATAAATGAAAATGTTTGCCGTTGTGTTGATCCTTCTTTTCATCTGTAAGCTCCGGTTCCCTAAGGAGAAGTCAATAGCTTTGATATATATATATATATATATATATGAGGTAGAGAGGTGTCCCGATTTTGGCTCCTGAAAATATAGTCATTTTAGTTTATAACCAAAAACTGAAAAATGTCCCGCTTTTTGCTCCTAAAAAATATGGTCACTTTATGTATGATAGGCGTGTATAGTTTTTCCATACCGGAGAAAGTCTTTCCATTTCCACTTCCAAAATCCTCTCGCATCATGAACACAAACTCATAAACGTGTGTTTGTTTTTGTTTCTATAAAAAAGACTACATAGGGCTTATGGGTAATTGCCGTCACTCTCATCCATTAGAAATTTCCAGCCGATATTGATGCTCAGATAATGACAAAACCCCGAGTTTCATGCGATTTATTCAAATCTGATATTCATTTGCTGTGTAATGAGCCGAAGGTTATTATTGAATGTTTCACCAACAGTCACCAATGACTAAAATTTCACCTTGTTTAAGAGATTCCTTTAACCCTTTAACCAAACAACACAACATGGAAGTACAGTACATTTCAATTAACTCACCAACGTAGAAGTCAGGGGTGCAGTGCTGCCGGAGCTCACCGGAGCGCCGCTCCGGCACCTCTGCAAGAGGAAGTTTGGAGGAATTACCATAACAAGCAACAAAAAAATTGTCTCCATTAATTATCAACAGTTTAGTGAGTGAGTGCAAACACGAAATACTTAGTCATCGTGTGGTATATATAGAAACAGGATAGGAAATGGCAGGCTTTTGTCAGGCCCACCAGAGCTCCGGCACCTATAAAATTGGCACTGCACCCCTGGTAGAAGTCACTTTAAAACATAAATCGTTAACAAAACAAAACATGACAAAACTCCAAAACTACATCAGTAAACCAGCATTTAAAAACTGGTGACATAAAATTTACGCAGATAATGAGCAAAGTCAAAATGCTTAATAACTTTACTTTAATTCCATAAATTTCCTATACCTAAGGGGAGTCAAACTAATTGACATAACTTTAACTAAACTTGAGAAGTTAGCCTCTTGAACTTTTATATTTAAATAGGTCTTGAGTAACCTTTCTCTTCCTAAATTCCTATTTCATTCTTTTCAATCCATTTCACATGGTTTAAAACACACAGTTTATCAAAAAATTTGATCCATAACATACAAATTTTTCTCCGCCCCCCCGAAGTATATGGAAAAACTATACGCGCTTACAACATGGTATCGTATGTGATACCTTTATTTCATAATTAAATATAAATTATTAATTAATTGAATTAAATATCTACAAAATTGCCTCGGGATTGGCGACATAGCCTAATGGGAATGAAATGATTGCCATACATACATAGAACCCGTATGTAGGCGTCGGGCCTGCATAACCACGAGAAACATTTATTATTTCACGTGATCAAAATTTTCCATTGCTAACTCATGAGATTACGTCAAGGCAAGGGTCAACAACCTTTGCCAAATCAGCAATTTATAATAAAAATACGAAGATTATATTATAGCGGCGCTCTCGGAGCTCTTTATGTTACAGCGAACGCTTTAAACAGGGAAGATGTGCTTCTTCTTCCCTAAAGTTCTGAGTGAATTCCTTATAATATAAAACCTAATAACTATAAAAAGGATAGGCCTGTACCTTCAGGTGTTTAATTAGTGACTGCCTATATTAGTTACAAAGTGTCAACTCGCAGTGTAGGCTCCATCGTAACGGCCCTACATCGAAGAAGACCGTCACGCCCTACATCGAAGCAAACTAAGACCCAGCGAAAATAAGGTGGGACACTTTCTTTCGTTCACATATAGGCATCTAAAATCCCGACGCTAGAGTTACCGAAAACAATTAAATAACAAAGAGGTCCTTTGAAGACCTACACATACATAACTCTCTAACGAAAAAACATAGGGCTTTTGTCGTTAACTCTCCACTGAAGTCTGCTGGAAATTTCTAACGGATGAGGGCAACAGGCAATCAACCCATAGCCCTATATAGGTTTTTCATAACAACCCATCTTGTTCAAGTTTGTTTACAAGACTCCTGACTGAGAGTGGCACAAACACATTATCTTTCTTTGATTGCAAATTATCCTTCAGATCAGAAATTGCACTCATCACTTCCACAACTGATATATGTTCACCCTCAATCTTTAAAACCACTTGGTGAGAGGTGGCTGCTTGACAGTGCACAAAGTTGAGCCAGATCTCTGATTGTGGGTTTTCGAAAAAGTTTTTCAGTATCACTGGACACTTGCTTTGGCTCAGAAAGTATGATCTTAGACCAGGAAACAACTTGAGTATTCTTTCAATTGCAGGCATTAATGCCAACCACCTTTTTTTACTATATCCCAGTAACTGTTTATATTCAGTGTCCACAAAATCACAAAACTCTTTCAGCTCTTCTACTCGAACAGTATAGATGTAGAAATATGAATATATTTTTACAACCACTGTTTCCACATCAATTGGCAGACAATCACTGGCAGACTGAACAGCATTATGTACAATATGTGCAAAACAACCAACCCCAATTAGTTCTCCACCAATGTAGTCATTTAGCTTCCTGAAAATGTTATTCACTCCTTTTCTTGCAGCACCACCAAAATTACAGTTAGTGTTATTTATCACCACAGAAAGCAACTAATTTTCTGCCCAGGTCATGCTCTTCGATAATATCAGTTAAATATTTCACCACAATATCTGAAGTTTCTCCAGGCTGAGATTTAAAGTCAATAAGCTTCACTTGAGTACTTTCATATGGCTGAAAGAAGCGAATCAAAACAGGAAACAGCTTGATGTTTCCATGGTTGCTTGCATCAGTTAGCAAGGTTATGCATATGGTGCAAATACATTTGAAACAATCGCTTCGCACTTTGTTCTGGCACATGAAAATTTTGGTTCAAAGCACGTTTTCAAAATTTTTGTTGCACAGTCAGTAGGTCTGAAGCTTTGATTTTCCCTGACTGTATGGTAAGCCCACAAACCCTCAGCAGCAGCTACTTCTAAATTCTTATTACTAGGCGTCACACTTTTAAAATAATCACTCACTATCTTACTAGATGAAGCACCGATATCAACCAATTTGTGTCTTTTTGAGCCAAGATGCTTAGTAATATCATTAATCCCACCATGTCCAATGCTGAAGTCACTTCTACATTTCTCACACCGTACATCACTTTCTGTTGTTGTTTTTGTAATAAATGGATATTTAAACTGCAGATGTACATTAAATGTACACTTCCTTTTAGTTTTAGACATTTTGTATTGTCAAACTAGGCCTACGACCTTATGTACGATACAATTAATAACTTTCCTTATCCTTCAAACGAAAAAGTTTAACCTAGCTGCAAAAGAAAGAAAAAGGATGCATGGATAAAAATTAATTAAGGTTATTAATTAAGCAAACATAAAAACATAAAAGCGTTAAACTACAACACAACTTTACATAGAGGCCGCTAATGAAACACTGAAACGCTAGTCGGGAATCACGGCACTGCCGCACGGCGACATGTATCGTACCAGTTCAGTTTGCAAGTTAGTATTTAGATTTGGAATTCGGAATGTGGCATAATTCTATTAATTCATAAAGGACATCTAATGTCTAATGTAACAGTAATTTCAATAAAGCTGGACATTTATGAAAATTTGCTCCAAATGCGGGACATTTTCGGGACATTTTGAAAAGAGGGACACGTCATAAATTCGGGACTCTGGTCACCTTAATCACACACTTTACATTACAATTCACAACAAGGCCTAATTCAAACCCAGGCCTAAAACATGCCTACAATATGGTATCGTATATGGTACCTTTATTTCATAATTAAATCCAAATTATTAATTTATTGTATTAAATAACCACAAAATTACTTCGGGATTGGCGACAAAGCCTATTGGAAATGGGGAAAATTGCCATATCTAGAACCAAATATGTAGGCACTGGGCCTACATAACAACAAGCAAAACTTATTTTTTCGTATCAAGATTTTCCATAGCTGACTTATGAAAATTACTTCGAGAGAAGAAATAATGAAAATACAAAAATTAGACGTCTGGAGATTTTCCGTTTGCAAACTAAGCGAATTTAAGAAAAAAGATTTATGTAGCTCATCTCAGAGCTGTTTAGTTATGAGCGTTGCTGTAGACAAGGAAGATGTGTTTAATCTTCCTACAAGTTCTGAGTGAAACATTAATAAAATAAAATTGATAAAACCAAAGGATAGGCCTATCCCTTCGTGCATTTAGGCATAGCGAATTGTCTGTATTAATTAGACTGAACAAACTCCTCGCGTAACCCTTTCTACAGTTAAAAATAATAGCAGTATCTGTGATATAATTAGACTAAGTGAAACTCATTCCAAAGATAAGCAAATCTTAGTGTGTGGTGATTTTAATTATGGTAATATTATGTAGGAGGACAACATGGTCAGAGCAAGATTTCAGGATTACGGGCAGGCTTATAATTCTCTAAAAACAACAAGGGACCGTTTCTGGTATCAAAACATGGATGATTGGACTCACTCACGTGACTCTGAGTGTGAAGTAGAAGACTTGAAGTAAATGACACCTCTTGGCTGAAGCAAGCACTTAGTACTGAGTTTTGCTTTTAATGCTGATTCCCAAACTCAATTGCAAGAGAATAAACAGGTCAGATTAAATTTTTATAAAGCAGATATGGTAGAGATCTTTTTGCCAATAGGACTACCTGTGAGAAATGAAATATATTTATGGAAAATTACAATCGAATTATTAAAGAATGTGTACCAACATTTCGGCCAAGGCCAAAAGCTGTGAGACCTACAATAAGTGGATGGACAGAGGACTACAGTCTTTAATTGACAAAAAGGAGAAAGCATGGATGAGATACAGAGCAAGGAAAACTACACTGAGAAGACTGTAATATAACAAAGCAAGAAATATTGCTGCTAAGGAGGTGAGGCTGGCAAAATTTAAATATGAAAAGGGAGTGGCTATGGATACTAGATCTAACACCAAGCATTTATGGGCTTATGTGATGTCGAAGACAAGTGTAAAGGAATCTATTACCAGGGTTAAAAAGCATGATGGGTCTTTGACAAATAGTGATAAGGAAACAGCTCAAACCATGAATGAAGCCTTCCTTGGAGTATATGTTGAGGAAGACAGAACCCAATCCGTCCCAATACCAGACGGTAATTTTCAAGGTCAAGAAATCAGGTCAATTGTTATACATAGAGGAATAGTCCTTAAGAAACTGAAGACTATAAAGATAAATAAATCACCAGGACCTGACGGAGTGTCCACAGTAGTACTAGTAGTACAATCTTGTGCCAGTGCTTTATGTGACTCACTTATGGATATCTTCCAATCCTCACTGAATACGGGAGGTTCCAAATAACTGGAAACGAGCCAGTATAATACCCATTTTTAAGAAAGGAAGCAAAAGCGAGAACTTAAATTATAGACCAGTGTCCTTGACAAGCATTTTTTCAAAGGTGCTCGAGGGTATAATAAGGGAGGAATTAATTAGACGTTACAAAAAATTATATTCTTAGTAATTCTCAGCACGGTTTTAGAAATAAGAGGAGTTGTCTTACAAACATGTTATGCTACTTGGACGATCTTATAAATGCAATGGATAAGCAGTGTTGGGTAGATGTTAGTTATTTGGATTGTGAAAAGGCTTTCGACAGAGTTCCACACCAACGACTGATTGCTAAATTGGAAGCAGTGGGAATAAGTGGCCAAATTTAAGTGTGGATATCTGGCGTTTTAACAGATACAGTCCATAGGGTGTCGATAAGAGGCGAATCCTCAGATTGGTTGTCAGTGTCCCCCAGGGGTCTGTGATAGGGCCATTTCTTTTCCTCATTTACATTAATGATTTAGTAAACAGCCTGGAATCTGAAGCCAGCCTATTTGCTGATGATGCCAAGATCTACAGAATTATTAAGACCCAGGCAGATGTGGAGGCGTTACAAAGAGATATGAAGAGAATGGATGAATGGAGTAGAAAGTGGTTATTGACATTCAATGTGGGAAAATGTAAGACCATGCACTTTGGTAATAAGAACCCTAGATCGGACTGCCATTTAAATGGAATCATGCTGGAGAAGTCTGAGGTTAAGAAAGATCTTGGGGTGCTAGTTGCATCTGACCTGAAACCCTCTGCACAGGTGGCTCAAGTAGCAGCCAAAGCTAATAGCACACTGGGGATTATTAAGAAGAACTTCACATTTATTAATAAAGAAATATTTTTATCATTGTATTTGACTCAGTCAGACCCATTGTTGAATATGTAGTCCAATGTTGGTCTCCATATCTAGTCAGGGATATAGAGCTGCTGGAGCAGGTACAGCACAGAACAACTAGGCTGGTCCCGGAGGTAGCTCATATGGCATACAGGGACAGATGCAGTTTCTTCGGCCTGGAAACACTTCAAGATAGGAAGAGGAAAGGGGCTATGATTGAGGTTTATAAGCTATTACATGGACATGAAGGCATCCCATTCTTAAGGTTTTTCAAGCATAGCTCAAATGAGTTGAGAGGACACAGCCTGAAGTTGGTGAAACCAGAGCATTGGAGAACTACTATGAAAGGAAACTGGTTCGCTATTAGAACAGTCAACCATTGGAATGCACTCCCGGAGAGTGTTGTATCGGCGCCAACAATTGCCGCTTTTAAGTCGAGATGCGATAAGTATCTCGGCTTAGTGTAGTCTGACACGTTCCCGGAGGTGGGGACAGTCAAGAAGATTTCTTCTTATTCCCTGACTAATTATTACTAGGTAAGTCTATATCGAGAGAAAGGCACGAGAGGCAACCGCACGACCTACAGCCAGAAGCGAGATCCCTTTTTTTTACCATTAGGCACCGTTAAATATCGAAGGCAAATAAATTTAATAATTTAACCAAAAAAAAAAACCCCTACTTAACAAGGTCTTCTGAAGACCTCCACAAACAACACAACTATTTAACGAAAAGACATAGGTTCTTTGTCGTTGACTATAGGCAATAAATCTGGCGGAAATTTTCACCGGATCGCCAAGTTGATAACAATCAATCTATAACCCTATATATTTTTTTTTCACACTGCTGTGGTCCAAGTTTTTTTCCATCAGCTTATTCCATCCAGGGGATAGTCTAACTTAGACTATAAAACTTTCAACTGAATTAAAGAATAGTATTTGAGATGACTTTAGACTGTGACTGCAAGGTTTGTAAGAAGGAAGTTAGGGAAGGGGATATGGCTGTAGCATGCGAGAGTTGTGATGATTGGTATAACTCAGCCTGCATCAAAATTAAGGAACAAGTGTACAGGGGTATGAAGTCACCAAATATTTTGTGGTTTTGTAGTAAGTGTTTAGATAAGGTTAGAGACATGCTCAAGACACAGTTTAAGAAAGCTGCTAGTTCAGAGTCTAGTGGGTACAAGTTAGTTGACCCTATGATTGATAGTGTAGTTAGTGAGATTAATGGAACAGTTAGGCCAGAAACTGAGTCTAATACAGGAAATACTAATGTAAGATGTAATCAGAGATGGGCAAGATCACCAACTTTGGTGATCTTGAAGATCAAGATCAGATCACCAGAAAAATGTGATCTTGAAGATCAAGATCAGATCACCAGAAAAATGTGATCTTGAAGATCCAGATCCAGATCGTGATCTTGAAGATCACTTTTCAAGATCACTTTTTAAGATCACTTTTATATGAATTGAAAAAAGTTGTACTCTTGTAGAGTAAACAAAAACAAATTATTTTGTTAATCACTCCTGAAAAGTATCACTCCTAATACTCCCCTGAGGGCTGAGGCAATACAAGCATCGCATCCTACCCATGTCACCTGATCTAAACCACGGGGATTGACGATTCCCCTTTCAGTTTTTCAGGTGGTAAACTTAAAACTTAGTATTATCATAACTTATCAGCAAAGAAAAAACTATTAAATGACCTACATATAGTTTTTAGTTCTATTTTTCTCAATTCTCATTTCACCAGGTCCATAACCCATATCAATGAATGGTCAGCATATATAAGTAAACATTTTTTACATAGAATTTAATTTTACAGTTTTACTGCAGTACGCAATTACTGACAATATAAGGGTAAAAACCGCAAGTTAAGAGTGTTAATTTAATGTTCAACCGCTGTAAACATTTGCTTTCAGCAAAACCAATTGCTCAAAGTTACCATCCGAGAGACGACTTCGTTTGGGGCTATAAACCATGCCAGCAAACGAAAACAACCGTTCCACTGGTGCAGAGGAAGGTAGCGTGGTGTTATACCTCTTGAAGATCTTCTTTATAGCAGGATACCTATCTAAAGAGTCGAGTGCCTTACTGGTGTCCTGCAAATAATTGAGGACTTCCAAGTCTTCCTTGTTGTTAGGAGCAGAGAATGAGCCGTCCATAGTTCTGAAGAAATCGTCTTCAGATGATGAGTCTGAGTTCACCGAACTATTACCACTGCTGTCAGAATTACAATTTCTTACAGCCATTTGCAGCTTGTCTTTTACTTGAGACTTGATTGCTTCATGATCGCCGAAATTAGGCCCTTGCAACAATGATATCCATCTAAGTTTGAAATACGGATGAGATACTGAGGCCAAAACGGCATCAGTTACCTCGGGGCTCAACGACAAAAAATGACCAAATCTGGCATTGAAGCCAGAGACGACTGCTGCCAGTAATGGCATGCAGTGTCTCAAGCGCAGGTCGTTTGGTTGGATAGGCTCCAATCTTGCGAGGGCATCTTGAGTCACTAGGACTGTTGGAAGAAGACAACCGTAGTAGCATTCTTTCTCTGCTGTAATTTGTTGAGGGCTGCTGCAATTGGTTTTAGAACAGACAAATATTCTGAAATAAATTCCAATTCATTGTCTTTGAGGATGGGTAGATTCAGTTCTTCAAGAGCTACATTCACGTCGTTCTTATGTTTATATATTTGGCTTAATGAGTCGTACATTGAGTTCCATCGGGTGACGCATGGGTACCTAAATTGGACGCCAGTTATTTCCTGTATTTTTTCTGCTGACTTGGGTTTACCAGCAGCATTCCACAGCGCCGAACATTTTCCCATTGCAGAATGCTTTATCTTCTTTAGTCCAGGTGAATTCAGTCCTTTATCTGCATCAGTTGTTGCTACCAAGTTCAATGTGTGGGAGGCACATCGAATATGGGATGATAGTTTCACTGACTCCTCTCCATGCTCTCCTGAATGTTCAGGAAAGTTGCTGATGATAACCTCTTCATCTGAATCTTTTTCATCATCATCTTCATCTGCATCATCTTCATCAATGTCGTCAGTACGATTCTGAACACGAACACCGAACTCTTTAAAGCATTTCACCATGTTCGATGCATTGTCGGTGACTGTAGATACAACTTTTCTATAAGATAAACCATGCTCCGAGTTGATCCTGTCCAATATTCCAGCAATTTTATCAAAGCTATGTGTTCCACGAAATCTTCGGCATGCCAGTGCAGCTGATCCTCGCGACAAGTCATCATTGATCTGTAATGTAAGAATATAAAATCAATGTTTGTATGAACAGTTTTTTTAAGCTTAATTTAATAATATTGGTTAGACACGCACCAGCTAAACTGCGCCACCAAACATTGAAGAGAAGAACTATGTGATATAAAGGAGGCAATTCAGCGATGAGTCGCCTACCATACCACCACATCAGTGACCCATCCCATAAGAGCAAAATGTGGAAGAGTCCATATTCACAGCCTGTGAATATGGACTCTTCCACATTTTGCTGTGAATCAGACACAATGACAGATGACAGAATCAGTGAATTAGTGTGAAATTACTGTGAATCACAGCAAAATGAAGACTCACCAAATTAATGAATGAGGAACACATGTCGAATAATTGAAAAGATTATACTATAAGTCTATCAGACTATCAGTCTATCACCAATGGTCAATTTATCAATTATATAAAAATAATACACTAAATCAATAGCATACCAATGTGCAGTGACTCCCATGAAACTGCGGTGATTAGTTGACCATATGTCGCATGTAACAGACACATGGTCAACTGCTGCCAGTTTTGCTTGTATGTCTTCCTTCATTGTACTGGTTGTTGTTGCAAGAGATCTAGCCAGGGTGCGTCTAGATGGCACCTGAACAGCCGGGTTGACGTCTGAAAAAAATATTTAAAAATTAAAACAAATACAATAGATTAGCTATGGAAAAAATATCAAAATATTTAGCTAGGCTAGCGATAGTCTAATGTTCATACAAATAATATGATTAATTATTTTAATCAGATATTAGCTATGGAAAAAATAGCAAAATATTTGAGTTATACTAACATGAAAGAAGATCCTTAAATTCATGTAGTTCAACTAGGCTCAATGGTAGGAGCCCATTAGCCACAAGCGAGAGAATCTTCTTTCAAGGATATCCTTGCATATTGGTGGTCCTGGTTTTTGCTTGGAAATGTGGAACATGCTTAGTGTTGACTGCTTGGCAATTTTGGCAGGGCCAGCATTGCTGCCGCTGGCATCTTCTTCTTTAGCTGGACGCTTGCGAGATTTCTTCTCCGATTCATATTCACCCAAAAGATCCGAATGTAGTTTCTGCACAAGAAAATAAATTATTATCATGCGGAGAGACTTCTTGAACACCCTGTATAATATTTATCAGAGTATCAAACTTCTAGTTGAAATTAATACTTAACAAGATTCTAAAATTTTGTTATCTTTAACTAAAATTATTTTCACCATGATCAGTGCATTTTTATCCTATGTTAAATTGAAAGCCGAATTTCGTCCTTCAGTAACTAAATAGGAGAAATTACAGACATGGATCAGACAGAGAGAAAGACAGATACACCTGGCGTTTTATTATAGTTGGATATCGGCAGTTTTTAATGTAGTTACTAGTCCATAATCTATTAATATCTGAAGTGCACAATATATTCAAATGGACGTCTATGTAAATGTAGCATTAGTCTTGTATGGCACCAGTCACTTAAAATATGACTTGAACCATTATGTTAATGTTGCTACTTACTACTTAGTTACTAAGTAGTACTAACCCTGAGGTGCCTCAGAAGATTGCTTGTTGAGTCGAGGCCAGCAGACAGAATTGTAGTTTTCTTTGTACACTGCATACAAATAACTTTGATACTGTTTCCAGTTTTTTCGACAATTTGAAAATATTTTCCGTTCAATAGCACAGATTGATCCTTATTACCAACATTGTTATCTAAATATATTGAATACTGTTCTGGTGACAACCTAGAATATTTGGTTCCCTTGGGAGCCTGTTGAAGTTGTAAAATTGCACTCATTATTAAAAAATTCAATCTGTAAATAAAATATGTTTAGAATTAATTTATTATGAATACGGACCTATAGGCTATATTTTATGCCTATATATAATAATATATTAATAGAACACTTTTAACATAATTGCACAGTAAATTACACTTTTTACGAGCCTAAATTCCACAGCAACTACACCTTCCATGAGCCCACGCATGACGCAAGTCACCCAACTAACAGAAAACATAAACAGTCGGTGTTGAACAAAGTTGCCACCAGATGTCGCTTGGACAAAAAACAAATGACATTCGCATAGCGGCATATTTAAGAATCTGAAATTAAAAGTGATCTTGAAGTCTAAAGTGATCTTCAAGATCAAGATCACAAGAAATAAAGTGATCTTAGATCAAGATCAAGATCACCATAATAAAAGTGATCTTCAAGATCAAGATCAGATCACGATCTTGATCTTCAAGATCACGATCTGATCTTGAAGATCAAGATCGTGCCCATCTCTGGATGTAATGAGATTGAGCCTAAACCTAACCCTAGTGTTAGTGACAGGGTTGCAGGCCCAAGTAAAGTTGAGCCTAAGCCTAGTGTTAGTGATAAAGATTCAGGTCCAAGTAAAGTTAGGCTTGATGAATGACACAAAGTCAAAAGTCAGTCAAGGAATAGGATTAGAGAGAATAGTAATCATTTGGTAGCAACTCGTAACAGGTTTCAGAAACTTGGTAATTTAGATGAAGCAGCACAGTGTGAATATACCATGGTTGGAGACTCTATCATTAGGAATCAGGAGAATGAATTTTGCAATATGGTTAGGAAAACCCCTAGAAGAATATGTATTCCGGGAGCAGTGGCGACTGGTGGTCAGGGAGAGTAGGGAGGCCCCAAATTGTTTATAATATATGCTATATAAATAGACTAGATCACAAAGTGTTAGATGTTTTACTTTCTGCATGTAACGATTGTATAGAATTAATACTATCAATAAAATCCTCTTTCATAGTTTATAGTGATAAAAACAGAGGAGGTTCGGCCTCCCATGCCTCGTCTGAAAAGCCGCCACTGTCTAGGAGGTAATATTTCTAAAGTCAATGAGCAAGGGCGGATCTAGAGGGGCGTCGGCGACGTCCGGCCCCCCTCAATTTCTTGTTAATGCCCTTCTTTTCAAGTGCAAGTGCCTTATTTGAATGATGTGTATGCCTCTGAAAACAAATTTTGTTTTTGTAAATAGTTTATGGTTATTTTATTTTATTCAAATTCTATTTCAGTCTTTATCTGTATACATTGTACTTCCAAATTTGTAGTTGTAATGGGTTTCATAGGTGCCATTAGTACTGGTGTAGCCATATCACTATTTTTATCTTCATCTTCGTTAGCCAGACTCCTTACTGAGTGGATGCATTCCCTGGGCTCTCTGATATTGTTTCTACTTTTGGATATTGCCGATAAATTTACTTTTAGAAAGTTCTGAATTTCATATATTTGCGTTTATATTCACAGTGTTATAGTTAAGCAACTGAATATTAGTGGTTTTTAGCGATTTAGAAGTTTTCATAGCGTGCCGGCTTAATTTAACTTAAACTTGTGACGGTTATCAACATTAACTACTTTAACTTGCGTGATGCCGTCACAGAAAACGTCGTGTGCTAGGTGTGGGGTTAATCGGTGGTATACGGATTTTAAGGATTACAACGGCGATCCTATGGCGATTATCGAGAGATCGGTTTGTTTCTTTTGTGATTTAAAGGAAGAGATAGTTGATATAAAACGTAGTGTACGCGAGGTGACGGAAAGACTTGCAACGCTTGATGGGGGCAGGGGTAGGGTTACAGTTGATGAAGGCCGAACCTATACTAACGTTGAAGACGTTAGTAATTTGAAGGGTGAGGTGAGGAATATAGTTTCTAGTATAGGTAGCTTATCGGGAAGGTTAGATAGAGTTGAGGACGGGGTTAAGGTTGGTCCGAGATTAGTGTACGGGGAGGGATTTAGAGAAGTTAAAGGTGGAGCTAGGCCAACCCTTTCGCCCAGTTGGATAGGGATGTGAACGAAGGGGAAACTATTTTAACTGCTGACTCTTTAGTGCGCCATATGGATAAAGAGTTCTTGAACGGAATCCAACCAAGAGGAGGAGGGTCTGTCTAGCAGGGGCCAGGGTTGACAGAATTAGAGACGAAGTAGATAGGATTGATGTTGCCTCCCGTCACTCGATGTTGGTGACGATGGTAGGGGGCAACGACTCGTATAGGCCCGATACGAGAATGCCTGACCTTTTGGAGAGATATAGGGGGTTAATTAGGTCCCTGAAGGCAAGGTCAGATAGGTCTTTAGTTCTAGGTATTACCCCTAGGCACGGTTTGAGTCTTAGGATTACGTCAAAAACGATATTTTTGAATACTAAACTAGAAGAGATTTGTGCTCAGGAAAATGTACCCTTCGTAAAGCTGTGGTCAGAATTTAGTGATCCTAGCCTTTTTATAAAAGATGGGGGTGCATTTCAATGAAATAGGGAATGCTAGGCTAGGTAGGTTAATCGACGAGAACGTTCGAAAGCTCTATAGGTCGAAGCCTTCTTTAAACGTTGTGGTTCCTGGAAACGCCGTCCCAACGTGAAAAATAGTTTAAAACGCCGATCCGTGGTAAAAAAAATAATTTAAACGTCTTTTATTGTAACGCACGTACTATTAGAAATAAATTGGATGAATTTAAGACGATAATTTATTCCGAGACCTACGACATAGTTGCTATAACCGAAACGTGGTGAAATACCGTGACTCGGGACTTGTTGAGGAAACTTGATATACCGGGTTTTAAACTTTTTACTAATGATAGGTTACATAGGATTGGTGGCGTCGTTTTACTGTACATTCGTAGTTCCTTTAGGGCTATCGAGGTTAAGATAGATTTTCCGGCAGCAATTAATGCGATATGCGTTGAAGTTAGGGCGAGTAGTATTAGCTTTAATTTTGTTAATGTTTATAGACCTCCCGTTCAACCCCTCAATACCGATACTAGATTTTACTCACTTCTTGGTAACTTTATTAATAATCGGAATAGTATAATTGTCGGAGACTTTAACTGCCCTAATGTTAATTACGAGACTTTTACTGGTAATGATGAGGGTTTGAGACTGATTGAGTTCATGGAAGATAATTTTTTACGACAGATGGTTACCGAACCAACGCGCGGTGACAATATCTTAGACGTGGTGATGACGAACGACGATAATATAGTCGAAGGTTTAGAAGTAGGTGAGAGTTTGGGATGTAGCGATCACCAAATTATTAGGTTTAAGCTATTGATAGAAAACAGTAAGGACAGTAACGTAATAGAAGTCCCCGATTTTTGTAGGGCTAATTTTGATAGTTTTGCGGACAGGATGAGAGCAGTGGATTGGGATAATTTATTTATGGGTAATGACGCAAATTTTAAGGAAGGCGTTTAAAGAAAGTTTTATGAATATCGAAAGGAAGTTTAATTCCTCGTAGGCCCAAGCTAGAAATCATGGTAGGCCCAAGTGGTGGACTAGGGAAATAGGCGTGTTCATAAACGAGCGTAACAGAGCGCATAGACTTAATAAGTACAATGGCACGGTAACTAACTTTAATAGATATATCAAGCTTTGACGTCAGGTTAAACGATCAGTTTGGAATGCTAAGCGTAATTTAGAGATACTTATAGCTGCGGATAGTAAATATAATCCAAAAAAGTTTTTTGACTAAGTGAATAATGTAAACCGATAAAAGATAACATAGGCCCTTTAGTGGACGTTAACGGCGCTTTGGCTTCCGACGCTCAGGCGATGGCGGGTATTTTTAACAACTTTTTTGTGACAGTTTTTACCGTAGAAGACGTAAATAATGTCCCCGACGTGGACGATATCGTTCCATTTTGTAGCAAGACTATTTTGAATGAAATAATTGTTTACGAGGGTGAGATTGCGCATTATATCGATAAGCTAAAAGTGAGCAAGGCTCCAGGCCCTAACGCGCTTTATCCCAGACATTTGAAAGATTTGAAAGACGTTATCGTAGGCCCCTTAAAATTTTTAATAAATCACTGGAAGCGGGGATTATTCCTGAAGACTTCAAATTAGCTAACGTCACGCCTATTAGAGGCAATTAGAGAGCAATTAGAGGCCTATTAGCTTAACGTCAATTGTCGGTAAACTTTTGGAATCCGTAGTTAAGGATCGTATCGTCGATCACTTAGAAAGTCACGATTTGATTAATAGTAGTAAGCATGGGTTTCGACGCCATAAATCTTGTTTAACTAATTTGTTATAGTTTTATGAAATAGTGCGCGAATACGATAGGCATAGAGCGGCTGACGTTATTTATTTAGACTTTAAAAAAGCGTTCGATACAGTTCCGCATAGAAGATTAATTGCGAAGGTTAAAGCGCACGGTATACGCGGTCAGGTAGCTAAGTGATTAGAGGAATGGCTTCGTGCTGGGAAACAGAGGGTCGTTGTTAATGGTAGTGAATCAGGATGGTTGGATGTAGGAAGCGGTGTCCAACAGGGTTCAGTGTTAGGCCCATTGCTATTCGTAATCTACATTAACGACATTGATGTAAGCTTGACCAGTAACGTGTCAAAATTCGCCGACGATACTAAAATAGGCGGTAAAGTTGTTAACGTGGACGATAGAAATAGGCTCCAAGACGATGTAAATAGGATTATGGAGTGGACGGATAAGTGTAGACAAATGTAAAGATTTGCATATAGGTTCTCGTAACAATTATTACACGTACACGATGGACAATAGACAGTTCGCGAGCGTTAACGAGGAAGTAGATTTAGGATTTAAGAGTTAGGAACCAGTGCCTGGAGTCTTGCGCTAAAGCTAATAGGATGTTAGGCTTCATAGCGCGTAATTTCGAATTTAAATCGAAGGATATTATTTTGCCCCGTTACAAGTCCCTAGTCAGGCCTCATTTAGAATATGCCATTCAGTTTTGGTGCCCGTATTTGCACGAGGATATTGATAGGTTGGAGAGGGTTCAGCGTCGTGCCACGAAACTAATTCCGTCATTGCGCAACAAGTCTTATGAAGATAGGATTAAAGAGTTAGACTTGCATTCACTCGAAACTAAGAGATTAAGGGGGGAGCTTATTGAAGTTTTCAAAATCGTTAATAAAATCGATAACGTAAATTTTGACAAACTGTTCACTTTCGATAATAGCAATACTCGTAATAACGGATTTAAGTTGCGTGGCAGACGATTCATTACTACATCGCTAAAAACTTTTTACGTTTAAAGTAATTGATAAATGGAAAATCTTCCCGCGTCCGTCGTGAACTCTACCAGCGTTAATATGTTTAAAAACCGTTTAGATAGGCATTTTAAAAATATTAACGTTGTTTAAATAATAAAACAATTAGCAACAGGAGCTCTAGGGGTAATGGTCGAGGATGAGTCTGTTGACGTTTAATGCCAGCTTGTGACATGCCAGCGTAAACTAACCCAATTTGTTATACTCTTCCTACTTTTTTTTTTCCTTTTCTTATCCTCTCTTTACTTGCATGTCTGTAGTTTGCATGGTATGACAGTGTTTGAATTAAGATTGTGTTTGCATGGTTTGTAAACGTTCTTATTTTACTTCTTTTCATCTTTCACCCCTTTCCTATTCTCTTCGACTATTTTTCCGACTTGTCGGCAGTGGCCGGTGGATGATGATGGTGAGTCTTTCGTTCTCTTTTTCTGAATGAATGTTAACCCACGAATGATAGGTTTTGCTCCTTACTTAACCCCTTATTCTCCTCTTTTGACCCCCTACTCTTTCCTTTCTCTCGGGCTAACCTTAGAGTGGATCTTAGTGTCTTTGTGAGCCTTAGCTTCTGTAGATCTTATTCTGATAGTTCTTTGAATTGGCAGGACATCTACAGGGTGTTTCAGGAGGAAAGGTCAATACTTCGGGAGGTGATAGTATCGGTCATTGTGAGAAAAAAGTTCATATGAACATGTGTCTAATTCTGAATGGTTACGGAGATAGAGCTGTTTGAATCTACAAATACAAAAGCATTGTTAATGGTAATCAAGAAAGAGAAACCAATTACTGTTTCTAACATTTAATGTTTAAACATTGGCATTTTGAATGGTATCAGATACAGAAATGACAAATTTGTTACAGTTTACAATCCGTTTTCGAAAATCTCACCGTCAACCTCAATGCACTTTGCAACTCGTGTGCGAAGATCGCATGTTGTTCGTCTGAGTTGATCTTGACGTTCCTTTATGCGGGCAGCAGCATCCAAAATACGCGCGAGCAATTCGTCTCGTGTATCCACCTTTCTTTTGTAAACTTGACTTTTCATCTACCCCCACAAACAATAATCTAACGGAGAGAGGTCTGGAGACCTTGGTGGCCATTGAATGGGACCACAGCGGCCGATCCATCGACCAGGGAAAGTTTGATTTAGGTATTGCATCACCAGACGGGTAGAATGTGGAGGAGCTCCGTCATACTGAAAGTACATACCAGCGCGTGTAGCCAAAGGAACATCCTCCAATAGTCCTGGCAATTCATTTTGCAGAAATTCTAGGTAACTTTGTCCTGTAAGACGACTCTCTAAACTCTAAAGTAACAGGGCCAATCAGCTGATCATCAATGATACCGCACCACACATTGGCAGAGAAGCGATGTTGAAAATTCGTTTCCACAGTGGCAATTGGATTTTCGTCTGACCACCGATGAGAGTTACAAGTGTTGTTGATATCATCACGGGTGAAAGTAGCTTCATCGGTGAACAGTATTAATCGAAGCAATCGGCGATTAGCATTTACACAATGACAAAATTCCAGTCGCATGGCAGCGTCTCCTGGTTGAAGGTGTTGTACACGTTGTACATGATATGGATACAAGCCTTCCTCACGTATTGTTCGCCATACTCTTGTGTGTGGTACACCGAAGTAGTATGGGCGCAAAATGGGAGAGTGCAAGAATGTTGCAGAGATAATGATCAATGTTGCAAGGGGGAGGGGGTAAGGGATGAGTGGGGTATGTTGCAAGGGGGTATGCAACAACTCAATGCTGCAAAGGGGGCAGGGGGATGCTGCAGGTGCAACAAGGGGAGTCATGAAACTTGGAGGCGGCGTTATCCCCCAAGAGAAAGACAGGAGAAGGAGAGAAAGGAAGAGAGTTGTTCACCTGGCAGGAGCCAAGTGCATATTAACACTTCAACCGACCCGCCGTCCTCTTATAGGCTCCTAATCAGCCAGTTGGCTTAGAAGGAGCCAAGGGGGAGAGAGGAGGGAGCTTCGGGGGATGACCATTAGAAGGTCATTCGAAGGATGACCTCCCCCCAAAGGGGTTGCCTTAACCTAAGAGAGAAAGGAGAGAAGGAGGAGGGCTTTGGGGGAGAAGCTGGGATGTCCTTACCCACCAAAGGGAAACTAAGCTAAGTCTTAACCTAAGAAGGAAGGAAAGAGAGATCTTTATTCAGCCGCATTCATCATCAAACTGGCCGCTCTGAAGCCAAGCGGGCCTTATATAGAGGAAGGTTGAGTTGCCAGATACCATTTTTTATTTTAATTGTTCAAGGTATACATTATTAGGGTGAGTTGCTAAACACCACCATTTATTTTAATTCGTTACCAAAGCAAACGTACTTTCTCTTTTAAGAGAAATAATCACCAATATTGACAATAAAAAATTCAGTATATTTATTAATTATTGTAAATAAATAGAATTTGTCTTCTACTGCACAAAAAATAATATAATACGGAACGTACAATCGTTAAAATAATAGTTCAGACGAAACACACACACACACACACACAACACACACACACACACACACACACACACACACAACTGTATTTGTACAATTTTCTCATAATTATTCATTAAAAGAAATAAGCACATTAACTGTCTATTTTCTTTTGTCATCTCTCTCTCTCTCTCTCTCTCTCTCTCCTCTCTCTCTCTCTATATATATATATATATATATATATATATATATATATATATATATATATATAAAGAATCACATTAACTGTGTCTATTTTCTTTTGTCAATATATATATATATATATATGTTAACCCCTCCGTCTATGGCCCTGGGGTGGTTCGGAGTCGACGGGGGTTCTGGTTAGGAGGCAGCAACGGATCTGTTACTTGCAGTAGTTTCTTCTATACTACTCTCCGAGTTCTTCTTTAGTGGCTCGGAGGATTCTGAGAGGCTTATTAAATTTTTTGAGGTTTCTCCCGATTCTTCTTGTAACTTATCGGGAGATTCTAATGACTAAGTTTTCTGAAGAGAGCACGGCTCGAAGGAGAAGATAAAGACTTTTTCTTACTGTGTTTTACTCCTAAAACTGTTACAGGTAATGCTCAGCCTCGTAGTTGGAATCAGAATAAACATGGAAGAAATTTGTGGGGTTTATATACCCCGATTCTACTAACATCATCATTATTAAATGTTGAAGAGGCTGCATTATTTTTGCACAATATTTGAAATAAAGTAAATCTTTTAGCTGTGGTAAGGTTTAAACGAGTAAACAAGATATTTGAAGATGAAGCCATTTTTATTTTAAATTGCTTTTTTTCAGATCTGATGTTATCATGATCTGCCAAGTTAACTAAAGTGGAAATTGAACTATGCATCTTTACACTAAAATATGCATATGAGTAAAAATTAAAGGTTTAAGATTTACAATTAAATGCTTAGGTAAGACATGACTTCATCTTTTATAACGAAGAGAGAATGTATAAAACATGACGTGGCAAAAGTTACTCAGGATTCATTTTTAAGCTAAATCTAAAAAAATGATTATTAGATTTAAAAAACAACAGGTCATCAATTATTTGGCAAAGTAGAAAGCACATCAAAATTTATCCCAACGGAAAAAATAATGAAAAAAAATAACAACAGTATCGCCGATTCTACATTCCTTATGGCGACATAATGTCGGGTCGGACATTGAGTACATTGTAATTTGGTCTACTGTAACTATGATTATAATTACCAATTCATTTATTATCGTTAACTACAATTCCATTAAAGTACATTGACTACGTCATTTAGTACATTACATCATTAAAGTACAGTTTCATTAAAGTACATTACATTATATTAAATGAAAGTATTAGTTAATTATAATTAAACAGTTACTATAATTTTTTGTTACAGTGTTTCATATTAATAGACAATTAAGATGTTAGAAATATAATACAAAGTACATGGGCACATACGGTATGGATGAATATGGTTGAATAATAATATTTATACTACATAACATATAAATAATGACTTCTACAGAGTGTACAGTTTTTATTATGATGTTAAAGAATTTTCATACATTGAATACTAGAGATATGATGAAGGGAAATTAATGACGGGAAAATGTGACGTCATAGTTATTGAATTTGTACGTATAGTACAAATCATTATTAGGAAGATTTACAAGAACGAATTAGAGACAAAGAGTAGGTATTAATGACTAAGAAGTACAACTACGGGTTCCAATCCTGTTATATGCAATGTGTATGCATAATCTAGGGACGAGGGTAAGATGCAAGACAACCATAATTAATTATAATAACTTCTATAACAAATGGAAAATGGATACGACTAAACCATAGCTATGGTAGATCGTAGGGTTGTGACACGAACAAAAATAGGAAGCTACAAGTAAAATTATTATCCAAACTCGCGTTAAGCGATTTTGGTTCTTATGTAAAAATGAATATTGATTATTCATTGTTCATTTTTTACATTGCTCTCCCCTTTTAAAATGATATTTATACAATAATATAATAAAATTAATACAATACAATACAATTGAGAAAATAACATCGTAACTAATTCAAGTTAGGTGACGAATTTTTCTTTACATTACAAGTTTTATACAGAACAAGTGAGTTATTATGCTTAAAGAGTTATTATAAAGTTATTATAAAATATAAAAAATTGAAAGATTTATACTTTAATTTAGACAAACAATTAAGTTAGACAAACCATGATATTGTTAAAATTTTTTACAAAATTTTTATTTTTCTGTGGGAAAAATTACATACATAATGAATAGTAGATAAAAGGGAAAAATATAAATTTTAAAGTTCATGGATTTTTCAAGGCTTCCATGATAGTACAATTGATAAACTAATTTTATTGACTATGCAGGTAAAAATAGAATTACGTAATGGATGATGTATAGACCTGTGGTCTAGTGTGTATTTTTGTGTACTAGGTATAAAGTGTGTATCTTACAACTTCGAGGGACAGATTAGCCGATAGGATTGTTCAAGTAACTGAATAAATGCATGAGCAAGATATATTAGAAAGCAAAAATGATTAAAACTAAATAGCATAGTTTGCACTTACACGTAATGAAATAGTTTATTGTGATATCCAATGATTTTAGCATAAGGTTTGTATATATAGTATATATAGTGTGCATACATGCGCGTGTATGTGTAGGGATTTGGAAGGTTTTTGAATTAACAAAGTTTAAAAATAATGTATAATAATTTAAGATGAGTTTAGGGTTATAAAATCTTTTAAGTTTAAGTCAATTATTGTTGTTATTATTATTATTATTATTATTATTATTATTATTATTATTATTATAAAATCCTTTAAGCTCAAGGTCAATTATTATAAAATTCTAAATTACAGGTAGTATTAATGATGGTGTATGCATATGAGTTTAATGTGAAAGTGACTTGAGGTACGGAAAGAAAATGAATTCGAATATGTGTCAAAAGTAATAGAATTCAATTAGGATTATCGATTGTACGTAATTAAATCAGTTACACATATATTAAGGTAATAAAAAAAACGTACTTAGAGGACCTTACAAGTAATGAAAGTAAATCTCACGGTTTTAAAAATTGAATTTTGACACAATTAATTAAATTCGACTACGACAATTACTCAGTATTAATCGAATTAAAAAATTAAAAAATAAAAATTGAAAATAGAAATCAATAAACTATAATGAACTAAACATATAATATTCTTAAAAATATAAAAACACAACTTAACATAAATTGAGGTTATGTTCCATCGTACCAAAAAGGAATTAACCATGGTTGAACCATTTCTCTGGTTGACACAGTTCAACTGGGGTTGGGGGTGTTAAAATAAAATAAAATAAAAAGACAAAGTTTGGAGTACGACATTCGGGGGAATTGAGTGACTAAGCAGGGGGTATAAGTCTGAAATTGACAATTACATCTTTTCGTGAGCACTTTGCTATTTTTTTTTTTTTTTTTTTTTAAAGATTGCTTGTCACACTACTTAGAACAAAAATTAAAAGAGTTGAAACAAAACGGAGGGACGGCATGTTCGTCAGCATAGTAATTTAAAAGGAGTCATTGGGACAAGATCGATTAATTAATTATTACACAACTATTATTATCACATATACATTACAATGATTATCAAAGTCATTACAAACAATTGTAAAAACTGTTTTGGTTACAAACAATAAAATGTCATTTTACTATATTTATATACGCAACAATGGCATGAAAAAGAAGACAAATCGGTCAATTTCCTTCTTACAAGCAAAACAAAAGTTAAACCAAAGACGCAAACCGGTCAATTCAGGTTGAATTTAATTCTCTTTTACAACAAAAAAAAAGGTTGAATTAAATTCTCTTAAACAACAAAAAAAAGGTTGAATTAAATTCTTAAATTACATTTTCTTAAATTAAATTCTCTTAAATTACAAAGAAAAAGTTGAATTCAATTGACTGCATTGAAATGACTGGGGATTTGAAAACTGACTTGGAATAAAATTGACTTTGAATAAAATTGACTTTGAATAAAATTGACTTTGAATAAAATTGACTTTGAATAAAATTGACTTTGAATAAAATTGACTTTGAATAAAATTGATTTGAATAAAATTGACTTGGAATAAAATTGACTTGGAATAAAATTGACTTGGAATAAAATTGACTTGGAATAAAACTGACTTGGAATAAAACTGACTTGAACTCTATCGAGTATTCTGAAACTAACTTGAACTCTATCAAGTATTCTGAAACTAACTTGAACTCTATCAAGTATTCTGAAACTAACTTGAACTCTATCAAGTATTCTGAAACTAACTTGAACTCTATCAAGTATTCTGAAACTAACTTGAACTCTATCAAGTATTCTGAAACTAACTTGAACTCTATCAAGTATCTGAAACTAACTTGAACTCTATCAAGTATTCTGAAACTAACTTGAACTCTATCAAGTATTCTGAAACTAACTTGAACTCTCTCAAGTATTCTGAAACTAACTTGAACTCTATCAAGTATTCTGAAACTAACTTGAACTCTATCAAGTATTCTGAAACTAACTTGAACTCTATCAAGTATTCTGAAACTAACTTGAACTCTTATCAAGTATTCTGAAACTAACTTGAACTCTTATCAAGTATTCTGAAACTAACTTGAACTCTTATCAAGTATTCTGAAACTAACTTCAACTCTTATCAAGTATTCTGAAACTAACTTGAACTCTTATCAAGTATCTTGAAACTAACTTGAACTCTTATCAAGTATCTTGAAACTAACTTGAACTCTATCAAGTATCTTGAAACTAACTTGAAATGCTTCAAGTAACTCTATAACTCTATAAACTCTCTGTAAACTCTCTTTCTTAATTTGCAAGTCAATTCAATTCAATAATTTGAAAAAAATCGTAAACAAAATAAAAAATGTAAACAACATTTCACTCGAATGTACGTGAAAGTACGGTACTATTATGTTGGTACATAAAATAAAATTATTCTATACTGAATATAATAGTGAAAATAACTGAAATTAACTCTGTGACAATTAACTCTGTGACAATTACTGTTTCACTAAAAAAAATGTATCACTGGTGTCTGAAGTGTTCACTGTGTTTCTTGTAAATTCTGACTTGATACTCATTATTAACTGTTAATAATACTGACTTCAAGTGTTTATAAATTACTTAAAAAAACAAACTGTACTTAACAAAATTTCTACGGCGAAATCCTTGAGACTTGTCCTGAATACGTCTTGCTGGCTACTTCTTGGATGAAAACTAGGCGTGGAGAACTTGGAGTCGTGACACACCGGTTCAAGGGTGGATGTTACGAACTGGAAGTCGTGACACGCCGGTCAAATGGTGGGTCGCCACTTGTTAAACTCTTGGCTACAGACTCGCCAGACTGTTATGCCAATATCTTCTATGTGCTTGGGTCGTCTTGATTTTTATCCTGATGCAGGGTCGCCAGACTATTAACCCCTCCGTCTATGGCCCTGGGGTGGTTCGGAGTCGACGGGGGTTCTGGTTAGGAGGCAGCAACGGATCTGTTACTTGCAGTAGTTTCTTCTATACTACTCTCCGAGTTCTTCTTTAGTGGCTCGGAGGATTCTGAGAGGCTTATTAAATTTTTTGAGGTTTCTCCCGATTCTTCTTGTAACTTATCGGAAGATTCTAATGACTAAGTTTTCTGAAGAGAGCACGGCTCGAAGGAGAAGATAAAGACTTTTTCTTACTGTTTTTACTCCTAAAACTGTTACAGGTAATGCTCAGCCTCGTAGTTGGAATCAGAATAAACATGGAAGAAATTTGTGGGGTTTATATACCCCGATTCTACTAACATCATCATTATTAAATGTTGAAGAGGCTGCATTATTTTTGCACAATATTTGAAAATAAAGTAAATCTTTTAGCTGTGGTAAGGTTTAAACGAGTAAACAAGATATTTGAAGATGAAGCCATATTTTATCTTAAATTGCTTTTTTTCAGATCTGATGTTATCATGATCTGCCAAGTTAACTAAAAGTGGAAATTGAACTATGCATCTTTACACTAAAATATGCATATGAGTAAAAATTAAAGGTTTAAGATTTACAATTAAATGCTTAGGTAAGACATGACTTCATCTTTTATAACGAAGAGAGAATGTATATAAAACATGACGTGGCAAAAGTTACTCAGGATTCATTATTAAGCTAAATCTAAAAAAATGATTATTAGATTTAAAAAACAACAGGTCATCAATTATTTGGCAAAGTAGAAAGCACATCAAAATTTATCCCAACGGAAAAATAATAATGAAAAAAATAACAACAGTATCGCCGATTCTACATTCCTTATGGCGACATAATGTCGGGTCGGACATTGAGTACATTGTAATTTTGGTCTACTGTAACTATGATTATAATTACCAATTCATTTATTATCGTTAACTACAATTCCATTAAAGTACATTGACTACGTCATTTAGTACATTACATCATTAAGTACAGTTTCATTAAAGTACATTACATTATATTAAATGAAAGTATTACAGTTAATTATAATTAAACAGTTACTATAACTTTGTTTTGTTACAGTGTTTCATATTAATAGACAATTAAGATGTTAGAAATATAATACAAAGTACATGGGCACATACGGTATGGATGAATATGGTTGAATAATAATATTTATACTACATAACATATAAATAATGACTTCTACAGAGTGTACAGTTTTTATTATGATGTTAAAGAATTTTCATACATTGAATACTAGAGATATGATGAAGGGAAATTAATGACGGGAAAATGTGACGTCATAGTTATTGAATTTGTACGTATAGTACAAATCATTATTAGGAAGATTTACAAGAACGAATTAGAGACAAAGAGTAGGTATTAATGACTAAGAAGTACAACTACGGGTTCCAATCCTGTTATATGCAATGTGTATGCATAATCTAGGGACGAGGGTGAGATGCAAGACAACCATAATTAATTATAATAACTTCTATAACAAATGGAAAATGGATACGACTAAACCATAGCTATGGTAGATCGTAGGGTTGTGACACGAACAAAAATAGGAAGCTACAAGTAAAATTATTATCCAAACTCGCGTTAAGCGATTTTGGTTCTTATGTAAAAATGAATATTGATTATTCATTGTTCATTTTTACATTGCTCTCCCCTTTTAAAATGATATTTATACAATAATATAATAAAATTAATACAATACAATACAATTGAGAAAATAACATCGTAACTAATTCAAGTTAGGTGACGAATTTTTCTTTACATTACAAGTTTATACAGAACAAGTGAGTTATTATGCTTAAAGAGTATTATAAAGTTATTATAAATATAAAAAAATTGAAAGATTTATACTTTAATTTAGACAAACAATTAAGTTAGACAAACCATGATATTGTTAAAATTTTTTACAAAATTTTTATTTTTCTGTGGGAAAAATTACATACATAATGAATAGTAGATAAAAGGGAAAAATATAAATTTTAAAGTTCATGGATTTTTCAAGGCTTCCATGATAGTACAATTGATAAACTAATTTTATTGACTATGCAGGTAAAAATAGAATTACGTATGGATGATGTATAGACCTGTGGTCTAGTGTGTATTTTTGTGTACTAGGTATAAAGTGTGTATCTTACAACTTCGAGGGACAGATTAGCCGATAGGATTGTTCAAGTAACTGAATAAATGCATGAGCAAGATATATTAGAAAGCAAAAATGATTAAAACTAAATAGCATAGTTTGCACTTACACGTAATGAAATAGTTTATTGTGATAGCCAATGATTTTAGCATAAGGTTTGTATATATAGTATATATAGTGTGCATACATGCGCGTGTATGTGTAGGGATTTGGAAGGTTTTTGAATTAACAAAGTTTAAAAATAATGTATAATAATTTAAGATGAGTTTAGGGTTATAAAATCTTTTAAGTTTAAGTCAATTATTGTTGTTATTATTATTATTATTATTATTATTATATATTATTATTATAAAATCCTTTAAGCTCAAGGTCAATTATTATAAAATTCTAAATTACAGGTAGTATTAATGATGGTGTATGCATATGAGTTTAATGTGAAAGTGACTTGAGGTACGGAAAGAAAATGAATTCGAATATGTGTCAAAAGTAATAGAATTCAATTAGGATTATCGATTGTACGTAATTAAATCAGTTACACATATATTAAGGTAATAAAAAAAACGTACTTAGAGGACCTTACAAGTAATGAAAGTAAATCTCACGGTTTTAAAAATTGAATTTTGACACACAATTAATTAAATTCGACTACGACAATTACTCAGTATTAATCGAATTAAAAAATTAAAAAATAAAAATTGAAAATAGAAATCAATTATAAACTATAATGAACTAAACATATAATATTCTTAAAAATATAAAAACACAACTTAACATAAATTGAGGTTATGTTCCATCGTACCAAAGAGGAATTAACCATGGTTGAACCATTTCTCTGGTTGACACAGTTCAACTGGGGTTGGGGGTGTTAAAATAAAATAAAATAAAACGACAAAGTTTGGAGTACGACATTCGGGGAATTGAGTGACTAAGCAGGGGGTATAAGTCTAAAATTGATAATTACATCTTTTCGTGAGCACTTTGCTCTTTTTTTTTTTTTTTTAAAGATTGCTTGTCACACTACTTAGAACAAAAATTAAAAGAGTTGAAACAAAACGGAGGGACGGCATGTTCGTCAGCATAGTAATTTAAAAGGAGTCATTGGGACAAGATCGATTAATTAATTATTACACAACTATTATTATCACATATACATTACAATGATTATCAAAGTCATTACAAACAATTGTAAAAACTGTTTTGGTTACAAACAATAAAATGTCATTTTACCTATATATTTATATACGCAACAATGGCATGAAAAAGAAGACAAATCGGTCAATTTCCTTCTTACAAGCAAAACAAAAGTTAAACCAAAGACGCAAACCGGTCAATTCAGATTGAATTTAATTCTCTTTTACAACAAAAAAAAAGGTTGAATTAAATTCTCTTAAACAACAAAAAAAAGGTTGAATTAAATTCTTAAATTACATTTTCTTAAATTAAATTCTCTTAAATTACAAAGAAAAAGTTGAATTCAATTGACTGCATTGAAATGACTGGGGATTTGAAAACTGACTTGGAATAAAATTGACTTTGAATAAAATTGACTTTGAATAAAATTGACTTGGAATAAAACTGACTTGGAAAAAAACTGACTTGAACTCTATCGAGTATTCTGAAACTAACTTGAACTCTATCAAGTATTCTGAAACTAACTTGAACTCTATCAAGTATTCTGAAACTAACTTGAACTCTATCAAGTATTCTGAAACTAACTTGAACTCTATCAAATATTCTGAAACTAACTTGAACTCTATCAAATATTCTGAAACTAACTTGAACTCTTATCAAGTATTCTGAAACTAACTTGAACTCTTATCAAGTATTCTGAAACTAACTTGAACTCTTATCAAGTATTCTGAAACTAACTTGAACTCTTATCAAGTATCTTGAAACTAACTTGAACTCTTATCAAGTATCTTGAAACTAACTTGAACTCTATCAAGTATCTTGAAACTAACTTGAAATGCTTCAAGTAACTCTATAACTCTATAAACTCTCTGTAAACTCTCTTTCTTAATTTGCAAGTCAATTCAATTCAATAATTTGAAAAAAATCGTAAACAAAATAAAAAATGTAAACAACATTTCACTCGAATGTACGTGAAAGTACGGTACTATTATGTATGGTACATAAAATAAAATTATTCTATACTGAATATAATAGTGAAAATAACAAATTAACTCTGTGACAATTAACTCTGTGACAATTAACTCTGTGACAATTAGTTTCACTAAAAAAAATGTATCACTGGTGTCTGAAGTGTTCAGTGTTTCTTGTAAATTCTGACTTGATACTCATTATTAACTGTTAATAATACTGACTTCAAGTGTTTATAAATTACTTAAAAAAACAAACTGTACTAACAAAATTTCTACGGCGAAATCCTTGAGACGTGTCCTGAATACGTCTTGCTGGCTACCTCTTGGATGAAAACTAGGCGTGGAGAACTTGGAGTCGTGACACACCGGTTCAAGGGTGGATGTTACGAACTGGAAGTCGTGACACGCCGGTCAAATGGTGGGTCGCCACTTGTTAAACTCTTGGCTACAGACTCGCCAGACTGTTATGCCAATATCTTCTATGTGCTTGGGTCGTCTTGATTTTTATCCTGATGCAGGGTCGCCAGACTGTTAACCCCTCCGTCTATGGCCCTGGGGTGGTTCGGAGTCGACGGGGGTTCTGGTTAGGAGGCAGCAACGGATCTGTTACTTGCAGTAGTTTCTTCTATACTACTCTCCGAGTTCTTCTTTAGTGGCTCGGAGGATTCTGAGAGGCTTATTAAATTTTTTGAGGTTTCTCCCCGATTCTTCTTGTAACTTATCGGAAGATTCTAATGACTAAGTTTTCTGAAGAGAGCACGGCTCGAAGGAGAAGATAAATACTTTTTCTTACTGTGTTTTACTCCTAAAACTGTTACAGGTAATGCTCAGCCTCGTAGTTGGAATCAGAATAAACATGGAAGAAATTTGTGGGGTTTATATACCCGATTCTACTAACATCATCATTATTAAATGTTGAAGAGGCTGCATTATTTTTGCACAATATTTGAAAATAAAGTAAATCTTTTAGCTGTGGTAAGGTTTAAACGAGTAAACAAGATATTTGAAGATGAAGCCATATTTTATCTTAAATTGCTTTTTTTTTTCAGATCTGATGTTATCATGATCTGCCAAGTTAACTAAAAGTGGAAATTGAACTATGCATCTTTACACTAAAATATGCATATGAGTAAAAATTAAAGGTTTAAGATTTACAATTAAATGCTTAGGTAAGACATGACTTCATCTTTTATAACGAAGAGAGAATGTATATAAAACATGACGTGGCAAAAGTTACTCAGGATTCATTATTAAGCTAAATCTAAAAAAATGATTATTAGATTTAAAAAACAACAGGTCATCAATTATTTGGCAAAGTAGAAAGCACATCAAAATTTATCCCAACGGAAAAATAATAATGAAAAAAAATAACAACAGTATCGCCGATTCTACATTCCTTATGGCGACATAATGCGGGTCGGACATTGAGTACATTGTAATTTTGGTCTACTGTAACTATGATTATAATTACCAATTCATTTATTATCGTTAACTACAATTCCATTAAAGTACATTGACTACGTCATTTAGTACATTACATCATTAAGTACAGTTTCATTAAAGTACATTACATTATATTAAATGAAAGTATTACAGTTAATTATAATTAAACAGTTACTAAACTTTGTTTTGTTACAGTGTTTCATATTAATAGACAATTAAGATGTTAGAAATATAATACAAAGTACATGGGCACATACGGTATGGATGAATATGGTGAATAATAATATTTATAACTACATAACATATAAATAATGACTTCTACAGAGTGTACAGTTTTTATTATGATGTTAAAGAATTTCATACATTGAATACTAGAGATATGATGAAGGAAATTAATGACGGGAAAATGTGACGTCATAGTTATTGAATTTGTACGTATAGTACAAATCATTATTAGGAAGATTTACAAGAAACGAATTAGAGACAAAGAGTAGGTATTAATGACTAAGAAGTACAACTACGGGTTCCAATCCTGTTATATGCAATGTGTATGCATAATCTAGGGACGAGGGTGAGATGCAAGACAACCATAATTAATTATAATAACTTCTATAACAAATGGAAAATGGATACGACTAAACCATAGCTATGGTAGATCGTAGGGTTGGTTATGACACGAACAAAAATAGGAAGCTACAAGTAAAATTATTATCCAAACTCGCGTTAAGCGATTTTGGTTCTTATGTAAAAATGAATATTGATTATTCATTGTTCATTTTTTACATTGCTCTCCCCTTTTAAAATGATATTTATACAATAATATAATAAAATTAATACAATACAATACAATTGAGAAAATAACATCGTAACTAATTCAAGTTAGGTGACGAATTTTTCTTTACATTACAAGTTTTATACAGAACAAGTGAGTTATTATGCTTAAAGAGTTATTATAAAGTTATTATAAAATATAAAAAATTGAAAGATTTATACTTTAATTTAGACAAACAATTAAGTTAGACAAACCATGATATTGTTAAAATTTTTTACAAAATTTTTATTTTTCTGTGGGAAAAATTACATACATAATGAATAGTAGATAAAGGGAAAAATATAAATTTTAAAGTTCATGGATTTTTCAAGGCTTCCATGATAGTACAATTGATAAACTAATTTTATTGACTATGCAGGTAAAAATAGAATTACGTATGGATGATGTATAGACCTGTGGTCTAGTGTGTATTTTTGTGTACTAGGTATAAAGTGTGTATCTTACAACTTCGAGGGACAGATTAGCCGATAGGATTGTTCAAGTAACTGAATAAATGCATGAGCAAGATATATTAGAAAGCAAAAATGATTAAAACTAAATAGCATAGTTTGCACTTACACGTAATGAAATAGTTTATTGTGATAGCCAATGATTTTAGCATAAGGTTTGTATATATAGTATATATAGTGTGCATACATGCGCGTGTATGTGTAGGGATTTGGAAGGTTTTTGAATTAACAAAGTTTAAAAATAATGTATAATAATTTAAGATGAGTTTAGGGTTATAAAATCTTTTAAGTTTAAGTCAATTATTGTTGTTATTATTATTATTATTATTATTATTATTATTATAAAATCCTTTAAGCTCAAGGTCAATTATTATAAAATTCTAAATTACAGGTAGTATTAATGATGGTGTATGCATATGAGTTTAATGTGAAAGTGACTTGAGGTACGGAAAGAAAATGAATTCGAATATGTGTCAAAAGTAATAGAATTCAATTAGGATTATCGATTGTACGTAATTAAATCAGTTACACATATATTAAGGTAATAAAAAAAACGTACTTAGAGGACCTTACAAGTAATGAAAGTAAATCTCACGGTTTTAAAAATTGAATTTTGACACACAATTAATTAAATTCGACTACGACAATTACTCAGTATTAATCGAATTAAAAAAAAAAAAATAAAAATTGAAAATAGAAATCAATTATAAACTATAATGAACTAAACATATAATATTCTTAAAATATAAAAACAAACTTAACATAAATTGAGGTTATGTTCCATCGTACCAAAGAGGAATTAACCATGGTTGAACCATTTCTCTGGTTGACACAGTTCAACTGGGGTTGGGGGTGTTAAAATAAAATAAAAAAAAAGACAAAGTTTGGAGTACGACATTCGGGAATTGAGTGACTAAGCAGGGGTATAAGTCTGAAATTGATAATTACATCTTTCGTGAGCACTTTGGCTCTTTTTTTTTTTTTTTAAAGATTGCTTGTCACACTACTTAGAACAAAATTAAAAAGAGTTGAAACAAAACGGAGGGACGGCATGTTCGTCAGCATAGTAATTTAAAAGGAGTCATTGGGACAGATCGATTAATTAATTATTACACAACTATTATTATCACATATCATTACAATGATTATCAAAGCATTACAAACAATTGTAAAAACTGTTTTTGGTTACAAACAATAAAATGTCATTTTACCTATATATTTATATACGCAACAATGGCATGAAAAAGACAAATCGTCATTTCCTTCTTACAAGCAAAACAAAAGTAAACCAAAGACGCAAACCGGTCAATTCAGATTGAATTTAATTCTCTTTACAACAAAAAAAAGGTTGAATAAATTCTCTAAACAACAAAAAAAAGGTTGAATTAAATTCTTAAATTACATTTTCTTAAATTAAAATCTCTTAAATTACAAAGAAAAAGTTGAATTCAACTGATTGCATTGAAATGACTGGGGATTTGAAAAAACTGACTTGGAATAAAATTGACTTTGAATAAAATTGACTTTGAATAAAATTGACTTGGAATAAAACTGACTTGGAAAAAAAACTGACTGAACTCATCGAGTATTCTGAAACTAACTTGAACTCTATCAAGTATTCTGAAAACTAACTTGAACTCTATCAAGTATTCTGAAACTAACTTGAACTCTATCAAGTATTCTGAACTAACTTGAACTCTATCAAATATTCTGAAACTAACTTGAACTCTATCAAATATTCTGAAAACTAACTTGAACTCTTATCAAGTATTCTGAAACTAACTGAACTCTTATCAAGTATTCTGAAACTAACTTGACTCTTATCAAGTATTCTGAAACTAACTGAACTCTTATCAAGTATCTTGAAACTAACTTGAACTCTTATCAAGTATCTTGAAACTAACTTGAACTCTATCAAGTATCTTGAAACTAACTTGAAATGCTTCAAGTAACTCTATAACTCTATAAACTCTCTGTAAACTCTCTTTCTTAATTTGCAAGTCAATTCAATTCAATAATTGAAAAAAATCGTAAACAAAATAAAAAATGTAAACAACATTTCACTCGAATGTACGTGAAAGTACGGTACTATTATGTATGGTACATAAAATAAAATTATCTATACTGAATATAATAGTGAAAATAAATTAACTCTGTGACAATTAACTCTGTGACAATTAACTCTGTGACAATTAGTTTTCACTAAAAAAAATGTATCACTGGTGTCTGAAGTGTTCACTGTGTTTCTTGTAAATTCTGACTTGATACTCATTATTAACTGTTAATAATACTGACTTCAAGTGTTTATAAATTACTTAAAAAAACAAACTGTACTTAACAAAATTTCTACGGCGAAATCCTTGAGACGTGTCCTGAATACGTCTTGCTGGCTACCTCTTGGATGAAAACTAGGCGTGGAGAACTTGGAGTCGTGACACACCGGTTCAAGGGTGGATGTTACGAACTGGAAGTCGTGACACGCCGGTCAAATGGGGGTCGCCACTTGAAACTCTTGGCTACAGACTCGCCAGACTGTTATGCCAATATCTTCTATGTGCTTGGGTCGTCTTGATTTTTATCCTGATGCAGGGTCGCCAGACTGTTAAACCCTCCGTCTATGGCCCTGGGGTGGTTCGGAGTCGACGGGGGTTCTGGTTAGGAGGCAGCAACGGATCTGTTACTTGCAGTAGTTTCTTCTATACTACTCTCCGAGTTCTTTTAGTGGCTCGGAGGATTCTGAGAGGCTTATTAAATTTTTTGAGTTTCTCCCCGATTCTTCTTGTAACTATCGGAAGATTCTAATGACTAAGTTTCTGAAGAGAGCACGGCTCGAAGGAGAAGATAAATACTTTTTCTTACTGTGTTTTACTCCTAAACTGTTACAGGTAATGCTCAGCCTCGTAGTTGGAATCAGAATAAACATGGAAGAAATTTGTGGGGTTTTTATATACCCGATTCTACTAACATCATCATTATTAAATGTTGAAGAGGCTGCATTATTTTTGCACAATATTTGAAAATAAAGTAATCTTTTAGCTGTGGTAAGGTTTAAACGAGTAAACAAGATATTTGAAGATGAAGCCATATTTTTATCTTAAATTGCTTTTTTTTCAGATCTGATGTTATCATGATCTGCCAAGTTAACTAAAAGTGGAAATTGAACTATGCATCTTTACACTAAAATATGCATATGAGTAAAAAATTAAAGGTTTAAGATTTACAATTAATGCTTAGGTAAGACATGACTTCATCTTTTATAACGAAGAGAGAATGTATATAAAACATGACGTGGCAAAAGTTACTCAGGATTCATTATTAAGCTAAATCTAAAAAAATGATTATTAGATTTAAAAAACAACAGGTCATCAATTATTTGGCAAAGTAGAAAGCACATCAAAATTTATCCCAACGGAAAAAATAATAATGAAAAAAAATAACAACAGTATCGCCGATTCTACATTCCTTATGGCGACATAATGTCGGGTCGGACATTGAGTACATTGTAATTTTGTCTACTGTAACTATGATTATAATTACCAATTCATTTATTATCGTTAACTACAATTCCATTAAAGTACATTGACTACGTCATTTAGTACATTACATCATTAAGTACAGTTTCATTAAAGTACATTACATTATATTAAATGAAAGTATTACAGTTAATTATAATTAAACAGTTACTATAACTTTGTTTTGTTACAGTGTTTTCATATTAATAGACAATTAAGATGTTAGAAATATAATACAAGTACATGGGCACATACGGTATGGATGAATATGGTTGAATAATAATATTTATACTACATAACATATAAATATGACTTCTACAGAGTGTACAGTTTTATTATGATGTTAAAGAATTTTCATACATTGAATACTAGAGATATGATGGGGAAATTAATGACGGAAAATGTGACGTCATAGTTATTGAATTTGTACGTATAGTACAAATCATTATTAGGAAGATTTACAAGACGAATTAGAGACAAAGAGTAGGTATAATGACTAAGAAGTACAACTACGGGTTCCAATCCTGTTATATGCAATGTGTATGCATAATCTAGGGACGAGGGTGAGATGCAAGACAACCATAATTAATTATAATAACTTCTATAACAAATGGAAAATGGATACGACTAAACCATAGCTATGGTAGATCGTAGGGTTGTGACACGAACAAAATAGGAAGCTACAAGTAAATTATTATCCAAACTCGCGTTAAGCGATTTTGGTTTCTTATGTAAAAATGAATATTGATTATTCATTGTTCATTTTTTACATTGCTCTCCCCTTTTAAAATGATATTTATACAATAATATAATAAAATTAATACAATACAATACAATTGAGAAAATAACATCGTAACTAATTCAAGTTAGGTGACGAATTTTTCTTTACATTACAAGTTTTATACAGAACAAGTGAGTTATTATGCTTAAAGAGTTATTATAAGTTTTATTTAAAATATAAAAAATTGAAAGATTTATACTTTAATTTAGACAAACAATTAAGTTAGACAAACATGATATTGTTAAAATTTTTTTACAAAATTTTTATTTTTCTGTGGGAAAAAATTACATACATAATGAATAGTAGATAAAAGGGAAAAATATAAATTTTAAAGTTCATGGATTTTTCAAGGCTTCCATGATAGTACAATTGATAAACTAATTTTATTGACTATGCAGGTAAAAATAGAATTACGTATGGATGATGTATAGACCTGTGGTCTAGTGTGTATTTTTGTGTACTAGGTATAAAGTGTGTATCTTACAACTTCGAGGGACAGATTAGCCGATAGGATTGTTCAAGTAACTGAATAAATGCATGAGCAAGATATATTAGAAAGCAAAAATGATTAAAACTAAATAGCATAGTTTGCACTTACACGTAATGAAATAGTTTATTGTGATAGCTAGGGCAGTCAAAAGTTGACCGAAAAAATTAAGAAAGTTGACCTTACGAATTGAAAAAATTGACTTATAAAGTTGCCTTTACTTTCAATAATAAAAACGATACTTTAATTACTTATTCTTGCTCTTCTACATCAGTTGACCGATTGTGGTAAATTATGAAGTATTTGCCGACATTTTCTGGCAAAAAATTGCGATCCTTACTTAATAATTTATTAAGCATGGAGAAAGATCTCTCTACAGCGGCAGTTGTTGATTGACATTGCAAAAGCTGACCATAAACTGTTGGTGATATTTCAGGTCTACTGAGGTTAATTATTTCACAAATACCATTTGTCTTGAGTCTTGTTTCAATGTATTGTTTGACTGAACACATCTTCGCCAAGGTTGATAGAAAAATGGTTTCATATGCCTCTCTAATGGTGCAATCAGATGCTTCCATCCTAGTCACTAAGCTAGCAATCAAACTATAATTCATTTTGATTGACATTAGTTGCTTTGGCAGTTTTTCATTAGCAAAAAGATGCCAATTTTTTAGTTATTTTAATTATTTATTCCAAAAATTGACTTTATTTACCTCATTGCTATTTTTTGACCTAACAGGTAAAAGTTTGACTTTTGGTTGACCTATTACTTTGGTAATATACCCCCTACAGGTGTTTTTATTGCATTTTCAGTCGTTTCAGCGAAAAGTGCCCCATAGGAAACAATTTGACTTTATTGACTTTTGACCGCCCTAGTGATAGCCAATGATTTTAGCATAAGGTTTGTATATATAGTATATATAGTGTGCATACATGCGCGTGTATGTGTATTGATTTGGAAGGTTTTTGAATTAACAAAGTTTAAAAATAATGTATAATAATTTAAGATGAGTTTAGGGTTATAAAATCTTTTAAGTTTAAGTCAATTATTGTTGTTATTATTATTATTATTATTATTATTATTATTATTATTATTATTATTATAAAATCCTTTAAGCTCAAGGTCAATTATTATAAAATTCTAAATTACAGGTAGTATTAATGATGGTGTATGCATATGAGTTTAATGTGAAAGTGACTTGAGGTACGGAAAGAAAATGAATTCGAATATGTGTCAAAAGTAATAGAATTCAATTAGGATTATCGATTGTACGTAATTAAATCAGTTACACATATATTAAGGTAATAAAAAAAACGTACTTAGAGGACCTTACAAGTAATGAAAGTAAATCTCACGTTTTAAAAATTGAATTTTGACACACAATTAATTAAATTCGACTACGACAATTACTCAGTATTAATCGAATTAAAAAATTAAAAAATAAAATTGAAAATAGAAATCAATTATAAACTATAATGAACACTAAACATTTAATATTCTTAAAAATATAAAAACACAACTTAACATAAATTGAGGTTATGTTCCATCGTACCAAAGAGGAATTAACCATGGTTGAACCATTTCTCTGGTTGACAGTTCAACTGGGGTTGGGGGTGTTAAAATAAAATAAAATAAAAAGACAAAGTTTGGAGTACGACATTCGGGGAATTGAGTGACTAAGCAGGGGGTATAAGTCTGAAATTGATAATTACATCTTTTCGTGAGCACTTTGCTCTTTTTTTTTTTTTTTAAAGATTGCTTGTCACACTACTTAGAACAAAAATTAAAAGAGTTGAAACAAAACGGAGGGACGGCATGTTCGTCAGCATAGTAATTTAAAAGGAGTCATTGGGAAAGATCGATTAATTAATTATTACACAACTATTATCACATATACATTACAATGATTACACTAGGCAACAAAGATTTGTGTTACAGAAGACCAAATAGGTGCTCCTAGCTAATTTCGGTATGCTGATTTCAAATCTATAATTAGATTTTTTCTATCACGTCTAGATTTTGTGTAAAATGCAAATCACTTTGGTAAAATTTTCTACACGTCCAGATTTTGGTTTTAATCGGCTTAATGCCAGTAATATGAAACTTGCTTTTCAAGGTTAAAGCAATTTTTTTTTGCCAACTATATACAAATTCGAACAATTTGATAAATAAAATTTATCCCGAGTTGGCAACACTGAGTCAAGAGCATAGTAAACGGGCAACGGCACAACGGTCAGTCGCTACGTGACAGTCAAGCAGAACGGTTGTTGAAGCTCTCTGCTGATGAGCAAGTGACAGGTTGTGGTGACTTGTGTGTTTTTTATAGCATTGTTTTGTACTACGGTGTGTATTTCTTTTTATTTTGCACATCGTAATAATTACTTTCTACGTTTTTTCAGATATTGTATGGTAATTAAAAATGGCATCAAATAGACGTGCTTGTGTAAATCACCCAGACAACTTCTGCTTTGTCTGTGGACAATATACACCTAAGCCACAACGTAGAAACATAACAACAAAGATTAAACTTGCCTACAAGTGTTATTTTGACTGTAAGTTAGGAGACCAACAGAGGGACTGTGGCACCACATATTTGCTGTGCACAGTGCAATGCAATGTTAATAGCTTGGATGAATGGTAAAAGAAAAGCTATGCCGTTCTCAGTACCCATGGTTTGGCGTGAGCCGAAAAATCACTTCAATGATTGTTATTTTTGTTTGACAAAGATTGCTGGTTCACAAAGAAAAACAAATCAAAGATCACGTACCCAAACTGCGAATCAGCAATGAAACCAGTACCACATGATGAAACAAATCACCACCAGTTCCACCGATAACAGACAGCAGTTCATCTGAAGATTCTGCTAGTGATATAGAAACAGGGAAAGATGGCATATATGTTCCAGATGCAAATATTTCCCCACATTTGTTAAGTCAGCGGAGTTAAATGACTTAGTGCGCGATTTGGAATTACCAAAAGAAAAGGCAGAGTTGCTTGGTTCAAGACTTCAAGAATTAATCTTTTCCAACCAAACACCAAAGTTTCCATTTCCGCCATCGCCATTGCAGTTTTCATCATTTACTTACAGGAAGAAAACGTTGTTTCTGCCACGATATCAGTGGTCTGATGCAAGGGATTGGCTGTCGCTATGATCCAAAAGAATGGAGACTGTTCATTGACTCTAGTAAAGCTAGCCTAAAGCTGTATTACTGCACAAACGGCAATGAAAAACCTTCAATACTGTAGCACATGCCACTGGCCTTAATGAGACTTATGAATCGATGAAACTGCTGCTAAGACTCATCAAATATAAGGACCACACATGGAATATTTGTGGCGACCTTAAAGTTGTATCATTACTTCTTGGGTTACAGTGGGCTACACAAAGCATATGTGCTTTTGTGTCTATGGAACAGCAGAGATGACAAGAACCACTACAAAAAACATGATTGGCCATCTAGAACTGAACATGTTGTTGGTAAATACAATGTGAAACACCCAGCACTTATTGACCCTCAGAAAGTACATCTTCCACCACTTCACATTAAACTTGGCCTTATGAAAAATTTCGTGAAGGGTATGGATCATCAAGGTAGTGGTTTCCAATATTTAAAGGATAAATTCAAAGGAATATTGACAGATGCTAAGCTAGAAGCTGGTGTTTTCACTGGACCACAGATCCGCAGTGTCATCCACGATCATCGTTTCCATCTAACCTAAATGAGAATGAACTAGGAGCATGGACATCTTTCGTTGAAGTTGTCAAAAATTTTCTTGGAAACCACAAAGCTGAAAACCACCGTAAACTCGTAGAAAACATGCTTAAATCTTATGAAATAAGGATGCAGAATGTCTTTGAAAATTCATTTTTTACATTCTCATCTTGACTTCTTCCCGGCCAACCTTGGGGCTGTAAGTGACGAGTATGGTGAGCGCTTCACCACAACAGATCTCAGTTATGGAAAAACAGATACCAAGGTAATTTCAACCCAAATATGATGGGAGATTATTGTTGGTTCCTGCAGAAGGAGAGCTCGTCATCCTACAAGCGACAAAGGAAGGAGGACACACCAAAGTTTCACTTAAGAACAGGAATTTGCCTTTCAGTAGTAACAACAAAATACTAACGCGCTTTGGGTGGATGGCTGGGCGCAGGGGTGGTAACTCCGCCAGCGGAATTCCGCCGTCTGTCTTAAGCCAGAATAAAGGAGGAAAGACATCCCTGTTCACTAATTATTTAAGTATGCTTAACATAAAACGTGGCACGGAAAAGTAGCTTAGACGGCTTCGTAATAGAAGCGGGTGAGAAAAAAAATGAAAAATAGGGGTTTTCGGTTACACAAAATCTGGACGTGATAGAGAAATTTGATATCAGATCTGAAATCAGCATCAGCGCTTTAGTAGGAATCAGTAGTTCACGTGTCTGTAACAAAAAAAAAGTTGAAATTTGTTGCCTAGTGTTATCAAAGTCATTACAAACAATTGTAAAAACTGTTTTGGTTACAAACAATAAAATGTCATTTTACCTATATATTTATATACGCAACAATGGCATGAAAAAGAAGACAAATCGGTCAATTTCCTTCTTACAAGCAAAACAAAAGTTAAACCAAAGACGCAAACCGGTCAATTCAGGTTGAATTTAATTCTCTTTTACAACAAAAAAAAAGGTTGAATTAAATTCTCTTAAACAACAAAAAAAAAGGTTGAATTCAATTCTTAAATTACATTTTCTTAAATTAAATTCTCTTAAATTACAAAGAAAAGTTGAATTCAATTGACTGCATTGAAATGACTGGGGATTTGAAAACTGACTTGGAATAAAATTGACTTTGAATAAAATTGACTTTGAATAAAATTGACTTGGAATAAAACTGACTTGGAATAAAACTGACTTGAACTCTATCGAGTATTCTGAAACTAACTTGAACTCTATCAAGTATTCTGAAACTAACTTGAACTCTATCAAGTATTCTGAAACTAACTTGAACTCTATCAAGTATTCTGAAACTAACTTGAACTCTATCAATATTCTGAAACTAACTTGAACTCTATCAAATATTCTGAAACTAACTTGAACTTATCAAGTATTCTGAAACTAACTTGAACTCTTATCAAGTATTTGAAACTAACTTGAACTCTTATCAAGTATTCTGAAACTAACTTGAACTCTTATCAAGTATCTTGAAACTAACTTGAACTCTTATCAAGTATCTTGAAACTAACTTGAACTCTATCAAGTATCTTGAAACTAACTTGAAATGCTTCAAGTAACTCTATAACTCTATAAACTCTCTGTAAACTCTCTTTCTTAATTTGCAAGTCAATTCAATTCAATAATTTGAAAAAAATCGTAAACAAAATAAAAAATGTAAACAACATTTCACTCGAATGTACGTGAAAGTACGGTACTATTATGTATGGTACATAAAATAAAATTATTCTATACTGAATATAATAGTGAAAATAACAAATTAACTCTGTGACAATTAACTCTGTGACAATTAACTCTGTGACAATTAGTTTCACTAAAAAAAATGTATCACTGGTGTCTGAAGTGTTCACTGTGTTTCTTGTAAATTCTGACTTGATACTCATTATTAACTGTTAATAATACTGACTTCAAGTGTTTATAAATTACTTAAAAAAACAAACTGTACTTAACAAAATTTCTACGGCGAAATCCTTGAGACGTGTCCTGAATACGTCTTGCTGGCTACCTCTTGGATGAAAACTAGGCGTGGAGAACTTGGAGTCGTGACACACCGGTTCAAGGGTGGATGTTACGAACTGGAAGTCGTGACACGCCGGTCAAATGGTGGGTCGCCACTTGTTAAACTCTTGGCTACAGACTCGCCAGACTGTTATGCCAATATCTTCTATGTGCTTGGGTCGTCTTGATTTTTATCCTGATGCAGGGTCGCCAGACTGTTAACCCCTCCGTCTATGGCCCTGGGGTGGTTCGGAGTCGACGGGGGTTCTGGTTAGGAGGCAGCAACGGATCTGTTACTTGCAGTAGTTTCTTCTATACTACTCTCCGAGTTCTTCTTTAGTGGCTCGGAGGATTCTGAGAGGCTTATTAAATTTTTTGAGGTTTCTCCCCGATTCTTCTTGTAACTTATCGGAAGATTCTAATGACTAAGTTTTCTGAAGAGAGCACGGCTCGAAGGAGAAGATAAATACTTTTTCTTACTGTGTTTTACTCCTAAAACTGTTACAGGTAATGCTCAGCCTCGTAGTTGGAATCAGAATAAACATGGAAGAAATTTGTGGGGTTTATATACCCCGATTCTACTAACATCATCATTATTAAATGTTGAAGAGGCTGCATTATTTTTGCACAATATTTGAAAATAAAGTAAATCTTTTAGCTGTGGTAAGGTTTAAACGAGTAAACAAGATATTTGAAGATGAAGCCATATTTTTATCTTAAATTGCTTTTTTTCAGATCTGATGTTATCATGATCTGCCAAGTTAACTAAAAGTGGAAATTGAACTATGCATCTTTACACTAAAATATGCATATGAGTAAAAATTAAAGGTTTAAGATTTACAATTAAATGCTTAGGTAAGACATGACTCCATCTTTTATAACGAGAGAGAATGTATATAAAACATGACGTGGCAAAAGTTACTCAGGATTCATTATTAAGCTAAATCTAAAAAAATGATTATTAGATTTAAAAAACAACAGGTCATCAATTATTTGGCAAAGTAGAAAGCACATCAAAATTTATCCCAACGGAAAAATAATAATGAAAAAAATAACAACAGTATCGCCGATTCTACATTCCTTATGGCGACATAATGTCGGGTCGGACATTGAGTACATTGTAATTTTGGTCTACTGTAACTATGATTATAATTACCAATTCATTTATTATCGTTAACTACAATTCCATTAAAGTACATTGACTACGTCATTTAGTACATTACATCATTAAGTACAGTTTCATTAAAGTACATTATATTATATTAAATTAAAGTATTACAGTTAATTATAATTAAACAGTTACTATAACTTTGTTTTGTTACAGTGTTTATATATAATAGACAATTAAGATGTTAGAAATATAATACAAAGTACATGGGCACATACGGTATGGATGAATATGGTTGAATAATAATATTTATACTACATAACATATAAATAATGACTTCTACAGAGTGTACAGTTTTTATTATGATGTTAAAGAATTTTCATACATTGAATACTAGAGATATGATGAAGGGAAATTAATGACGGGAAAATGTGACGTCATAGTTATTGAATTTGTACGTATAGTACAAATCATTATTAGGAAGATTTACAAGAACGAATTAGAGACAAAGAGTGGGTATTTATGAGTAAGAAGTACAACTACGGGTTCCAATCCTGTTATATGCAATGTGTATGCATAATCTAAAGACGAGGGTGAGATGCAAGACAACCATAATTAATTATAATAACTTCTATAACAAATGGAAAATGGATACGACTAAACCATAGCTATGGTAGATCGTAGGGTTGTGACACGAACAAAAATAGGAAGCTACAAGTAAAATTATTATCCAAACTCGCGTTAAGCGATTTTGGTTCTTATGTAAAAATGAATATTGATTATTCATTGTTCATTTTTTACACACATATATATATATATGTATATATATATATATATACATATATATATATATATATATATATATAGAGAGAGAGAGAGAGAGAGAGAGAGAGAGAGAGAATCAATTTCGGATTTTTAAATTTCAAGCAAATGAATTTTCTCCTTTAAGAGAATAAAGTATTAAAACCAATATTAACAATATAAGAAACTAATTATTTAAACGCCGTAGTATTTACTTTCTTTCAGTTATTAAAACGAATCCCAATATTAACTCTTGTCCTTGGAAGAGTGAACGGAGGCAGGTAATGAAAAGTTCCTGCGAAAGGTACAGTCCGAGGCCTTTTTAAAACCACAAACTAGCGGGAAAGGAATTTGGGTCAACTTTCTCTCAAAGACTCTCATCCATCTCTTCTCGCTCTCCATGCGTTTGTCTTCCTTTTATATAAAAAAATGTTTTATATTTTATCAACTTCGTTATTTTTATTTACACGTAATTTGTATGGTATCAGCTTCTTAGTTATTGAAATGAATGAATAAAAAATGAAAGGATATTATTATTATGATTATTATTATTATTATTATTATTATTGTTATTATTATTATTATACATTTTTCATAAAATGTGGATCACGTCAAGTAAAGTAACATAGTATAACTCGTATCTTTCACGATTCCTACTTAATGTTTTCAATAATGTAATTACTTGTTTTCTGTATAAACGTCTGCAGAAAGAGATGAGATCGTGGGTTCGAGCCGAAAATTGAAACTCAATTTAGTATGGGCGCAAAATAACTTGCAACCGAAAATTGAGACTCAATTTAGTATGGGTGCAAAATAATAAAATATTGTTGTGAACAATATTGCATAAAGGGGTGGGTTGGGGAAAACCAAGTATTGTCGCAAATATTGTCGTGGTAGAGACTGTAAGAGGCAATACGAGCATTAAATCTATGGAGAGAATTTAAAGACACCGTTAGTCGTCCAAAGCATGGACCTGTTATATCGGTGTTACGATTGGTACACAAATTAGACTCCACCCAGTTACACTGGCAACCAATCATTAAGAACATCCTCTCAGTCTTTTGAGCATTAAATCTACGGAGAGAATATAAAGACACCATTAGTCGTCCAAAGCATGGAGCCGTTATATCGGTGTTACGACTGGTACACAAATTAGAGTCCACCCAGTTACACTGACAGCCAATCATTACGAACCGGATCTTAGTCTTTTGGGGCGGAGCTTGGTGAGCGTGCATATAAAAGGAAATATTTTTCAGCTGGGAGTAACAGTAGCTATTTTCGCCAGTGAATAAACATTCCCTCTGCCAGTGAATAAACATTCCCTCCACCATGGATCACGAACTTTACACTTTTCCGGATTGTATCAAGATGGTGACACTGCAGCATTGATTGCAATTAATCTTTTTAACGCGATTGACCGGGATGGATTATTTCCAATGCAAACCGTTGATGATATTTGCAATGACGCTCCTTACGATCCGACGCAAGGGACTACCATAGAAATGTAAGTGTCTATAACTTTATTTTTTGGAGTCAATTATTCACAAACTGCCAGAAAGAGGATTATTTCATATATATGGAGGGATGTAGTATCTCGTCAAATACTTCATTTAGATACTCACCATTATCCTAAAATCGCAATTTTTTATGGCAATCTTTTGCATGTTTTTTTTATAAATGTTATTCGTAATTACCTCTTAAATGAACTTCTCTGATCGGTTCAAAGATATCTTCACATAATGGGGTCTGTCTTACAATATGTATACTCTGTATATGTTTTTATTAAAAAAAAAGATTCAGTATGAATATTATTCTTTCTCCTTTAAGGTCCGATGAGGATTTGTCACGTGTTATACAATCTTTTGAAGAACCTCGTATCATGGACCTGAATGCGGAGGATTTACCGAGCAGTCAGCAAGACGAATGTCACATAGAAATAATGTAAGTGTTTTTTTGTTTCGTTCTTTTTCGGGGGGAAGAAGACAATGTATTTTCATCAATTTATTAAATGAAAGAAATCAGTACAATAACCATCTTAAACTACAGAATATACAAACTAACATTACAAATATATATATATATATATATACACACGAACAAAACATCATACTATACAACGAGTACGCACAATTGGAAAACGGCTTTTTATCTGTCTGCATACCATTTCATCGTTTCGTTGAATGTGACACGGGTCGAATAATTTTTAAAAATTTATAAATTCTTTACCACGTGACATATGTATGAGAAATGAAATGCAGTATATTCCACAAGTATTATTAAAATATCCTTGTATTCGAAATGGGTTCCATATAACTTCGGGGATATGTAACTGGTCGAGAAATTTTACAATAACAGGGTCACTCCAGGGTTGTGTCCCGAATGAATCAAAATAGTACAAACGGTGCCTATTTTTAAAATAGATTGCAAACCAATGAATCCCTTCATTACCGATGACATCTGTGTTCACAATAAGACTACCGCATTCTCGCGTAGTTGACAAACTCAATGTTTCATTCTTCGCAAACACGCCGATAAACTTGGAACGTGTGATTCGTTCACTCTTCATTACTCTCTGAAGTGTATTCGCATCCATTTTAAAAGTCTGATAACGCCCCTAAATCTATCTACTTCTATTAGGGCTTGCGACTCAAGGTATACTAGTACACTAATAGGTGCGTCTATAGGCTTGGTGAATTCCAACCTCACTGAGATGTTGCCGCTCTGTTGTAGACTTAAATGTGCATTTACGCTAGCAGATAAGTCGGGTGTAATGTCAAACGGATAAAGGTTAAATTGATCAATGAATTATTTCTGCGTTACCCCATTACCGAGCTCGTCACAATCACCTGCAATATGGGTCAGATTACTATATGCTCTCGCGCAAGGCGGTAACACAGCGTCTGATGAATAGTCCGTATTCAATGTTCCCCCCAACGCAATGCCAATAACGTATAGAGTTATAATTTGAAGTCCAAAATTCTCGAATTTAAAGGCACTCTTTTTATATTTTCCATTCACCGAAGCATGGTTGTGCATTCCGATTAATATCCTTTTAGGAAGATTTCCCAGGGCGATGTTTTCTATCTGCTTCGACGCCAACCCTGCAGGCACCGTATATAGTTTGATTTGTACTCCGTTAATAGCAGTGCTGGGCAGCGCAAACGAAAATTCACTTGCGCAAGTGCAAATGCGCAAACCCAAACCCATACCTTGCGCAAGCGCAAATGCGCAAACTTCTCGAAACTTGCGCTTGCGCAAACGCAAACTATTTATATATACAGGGTTTTCAAAAAAAAATAGGTGCGTTTTTTTTTTGGGACACCCTGTATAAAATTAAATTTATAGTAAATCAAATCAAATCAAATCAAAAGACTTTATTAACAGACACACGATCCATAGATATATCAATAAGAATAGGTACAAAATTACAATGTTAAATAAATAATAATAATAAAAAAAGAAATTACAATATTACAAAAAAAACACTTCAAAGCTCTTCAGCACTTGACACTTCAAAGCTCCTTAGAGTCCTCCTCCAACTCCATCGTGAGCAGGTCCATGTTGCCTTTCAGGAACACAAACCTCCGTTAATAGCAGTGCTGGGCAGCGCAAACGAAAATTCACTTGCGCAAGTGCAAATGCGCAAACTCAAACCCATACCTTGCGCAAGCGCAAATGCGCAAACTTCTCGAAACTTGCGCTTGCGCAAACGCAAACTATTTATATATACCCTGTGTAAAATTAAATTTATAGTAAATCAAATCAAATCAAATCAAAAGACTTTATTAACAGACACACGATCCATAGATATATCAATAAGAATAGGTACAAAATTACAATGTTAAATAAATAATAATAATAAAAAAAGAAATTACAATATTACAAAAAAAAACACTTCAAAGCTCTTCAGCACTTGACACTTCAAAGCTCCTTAGAGTCCTCCTCCAACTCCATCGTGAGCAGGTCCATGTTGCCCTTCAGGAACACAAACCTCCGTTAATAGCAGTGCTGGGCAGCGCAAACGAAAATTCACTGGTTTTTTTTTGGGACACCCTGTATAAAATTAAATTTATAGTAAATCAAATCAAATCAAATCAAAAGACTTTATTAACAGACACACGATCCATAGATATATCAATAAGAAGAGGTACAAAATTACAATGTTAAATAAATAATAATAATAAAAAAGGAAATTACAATATTACAAAAAAAAACACTTCAAAGCTCTTCAGCACTTGACACTTCAAAGCTCCTTAGAGTCCTCCTCCAACTCCATCGTGAGCAGGTCCATGTTGCCCTTCAGGAACACAAACCTCTCAAAGTTCTCAGAGGTCAGGCTGGAACTCTTGGGCTTCATGATGTCAGACCCCTGGGAGAACACCCTCTCCACAGCTGCAGAGTTGGGGATGGCCGTGTTGTACTTCAGAAAGACCTCAACCCAGGCGGCGCGGTACAAAGCGGGGAACATCCCCTACTCCAGCTCCTTGCTGGCCTTCTCCTTTTCAGAGCACCAAGCATGTAGCTCCTTCCCCACCTTGGTGGAGAGGCGGTTGCGGGTGGCGCTCTCCATTGGGGTCCTCAACTCCTAGAAACAAAAAAAATTACTAATTTACTTAAAAGTTGAATTACTTTCTAAGTTTCTTAGATAAGTGAAAAATATTTTAATTAATATTTATTGGTGTCGCCAGAGAGGGACCGGCCGCGCTTGGACCCACCAGTGATGGCAGCGAGGAGGTCTTTGCTCTGGTTGGGGTGAACCTTGAAAAAAAAAAATTATAAATTATATTGTAATGACAGTGATATACAACAGAAGTGTTTGAATTGAGACAAAGTATAATTTATTATTTAATATTTAATTATATTTTAATAAATAATAATTTCTAAAGTTAACTACTTATCAAGTTTTTTTTAAATTTTAAATTTATAAATAAACTTAAACTCACATGCTGGTAGTGGCTCTTGAGGGTGTACATGCTGATGGTGTTGAAGCTGACCTTGGACTTGCACCTCTTACAGATGATGCTGCCCCTGTAGACCACCCTGCCCCTCTCAACCACCCTCTTCTTGCTGGTCAAAGGTCCAAAGAAGGTGTCCAGGTGGGGCCAGGGGTTGTTGAGGTCCTCTTCCTCCTGGTGAGGCTCTGAGCCATGGCTGGTCACGCTGCCGGCCGGGCTGGGGGCACTGGTGGGGCTGGACAGAGACTGGTGTCTGAGGCTGTCCATGGTTCACTAGTTATAGACAGTAGTTATGACTTATGAAGTTTCTAAAAGTTACTAGAGTAGTTAGTAGTTTGAACTCTGAAATAAAATTAAAATCAACTAATCAAACAAACGTGTTTCACTAGCGTTGTTGGTATACTGAGTGCTCACTGCTGTCTGGCGGCGCCACCTGTCTGGCAGTCACGTGTTTATGAGCTAAATCCACTATTTTTAATATTTGTTTTTTTTTCACGTTTGCGCACAAGTTTGCGCAAGAATTGGCGCAAACGCAAATGCGCAACCGAAATCACACTTGCGCAATTGCGCAATTTGCGTTTTGCGCAAGTGTTTGCGCAAGTGCCCAGCACTGGTTAATAGGGTATTTCACTGAAGCGTTCAGTAAATTTTTCTCAATTTCTAGTTGTTTTGGTGAACTTAATTTCACTCGCCGTACGCGGAGGTATGTCTCCCTAATGTGAACCACAACGGGTTTTGCTCCCTCTTCTTGATCAGCATCCAGACTTAAGCAGATCTCAGGACTCGTGCGGGTGAGCTTTATTTTCATATCCACCCCATTTACAAGCAACTTCTGGAATGTGAAATCTGTATGCAGACGATCAAAACACTCGTATATCTTCTTTTTAGAATTTTTAAATTTGTCCTTTATACTACTTTCGTCTTTAGTTTGATAATATCCCTCGGCACTTAAAAAGGTAGCCTTCGCTTCTTTGGAAAAGTTGAGGACATTTTCCAGATAAGCTCGTAGGTGATAGTACCCCGTGCCTGCCGATATGTTGACCTGATTTAAATATACGTCACATTGGTTGAATATGGAGTGCAGAAAGTTTGTTTCAGGGTATACAGCATATTTGTCATCGCAGTCCGTTCCATCAGAATGGGCTATACGTAGCTTAGCGTACATGTGCACACAGCTTGGATCAAAAAAGTAAGGGCCTGAGCTGGGTATCACGAATTCTATAGGAGCACTCGGGGAACTAATTGTGTTTAAAGGGTTAATTGTAATAAAGTCACTGTGTTCAATAGAAACTTGAGTTGGGGGCATCTCAAAGAGGGATAGCTCCGATTTACAGCATTGTGAACTACACGGGTGGATGAAGCGTGCCATGACGAGTTAGAAATAGTGCCTCCTCTCTCGACAAGTAGTAAACAAACTATGGTTCATGAGATCAATGTCCTTAGCTTATATCAATAAAAAAAAATGGTCAATCATAGGCTTCATTCGCTTACAGCACTTCTTTTTTGTTATCCTTTTACACTAAATGCCACGTGATCCCTTCTTCCGGACAGCCCACTTCTTCCTCCCACCACCACGCATTTTTCTCTTTGCATCTTTGATGATTTCGTCCCGTATACGTTTTAAATGTTTTTTTTAGGTTTAGCCCCAGCCAATATGTCTTCTGCAGTGTTAAGACCTGATTGTAGCGCTTTCCTTCCGAGGTACCTGGCACCCCTCTTCAGCAAAGGAACAGCCGTACGTAGTATGGATGAAAAAATGGACCCAAGACCACTTCCGCGCTGGTATCTCACCCCTCGATAGACGGTGAAAGGCTTTCTATCTATTATAACTCAGTGCGTCGAAAGTGTAGCTTCACTGTTAAGCTACCGTTACCGAATGGGAAGTCTTCACCCTCAATCGTTCTTATATATATTGAGATATTGGTTATTAGATTAGTTGCGACATTCACATAATGGGGTCTGTCATATGTAATACTCAAACTCCTTCCTCTATGGTTGGGGATGTGGACAATGCAGCAGGCGTGCCTGGGTATCCCCAACAAACTGGTGCTCCACTATATTACTGTAAATATAACACATGTCTGGGGACTGAGAGCTTTCAGCAAATTTCTCCATCTTCAATTGAAACATTAAGCTGGACAAGTCACATTGTGCCTCGTGAAATGTCTCTCTTTGGAAGGCTGCGCTATATCGGCCCTCATCCGCAATTGTGAACAGCTCTTTATCTCTAATATTTTTACTAAGCGTTGATTTTAACCTCAATGTGCATGCGGGCGTGTCTATGTTTACGATTTCAAAAAGTAAATCATTTGTCACGTATGAATTTTCAAGACTTGTTTAAACCCTCCACAATATCCATGGCTGTATCATAATGCCCGATTCCTAGCGTACAGTATTGTCTAAGATTATGCCTAATTTTTCGCATTCATCGGTGCTTCTAAGGATCAGAAATATGACCTGTGCCTTTTCAAGAGTTAAAAATTTGGTAGTTAACTGGAGTTCACATACCCCCACCTCATACGAATCACGACTCAATTCAATGGGTCCATGGAGCTCTGTTACAAAGTTGGTTAGTATGTTGTTAGGGTGTACAGACAGGGACGAGGAGGACGGGAGTGTGACGTAGAAATGGTTAGGAGCCATGTTGCATACTATTTAAGCTTCATTATTGCATCAGCTTTTATATAGGTGTTGAAGCTTTGTGGGTACCCTAGCCATTTCACGAGGTACATTTTTCTCTTTCCTGAACCTTTGCTTCCTAAAATTTTCTCAATTTTAAACACATTTTTTCCTAAATTAAATGCCACTTTCTGCAACTCCTCGCGGTAAAAGCCTCCTGAAATTTCTTCCCCATTCAAATCTTCAACGTAATACATCATTATCTCACCTTTAGGTCTCATAGCCCTAACTTTAAAAATCTCACGTGTCCATCCTTGCTCAAACCCTTCGCGAATTTATTTCCCGAACGCGACAGCCTTACATAATCATTGATTTTGAAACGCGCAGAGTGTGGTGGTGGTGTTCCATCTTTCTCGGGAGCGTACCTCTTTCTAAAACTTCGTTAGGTGTTGTCCCAATCGTGCGATGGTGTGAGCGGTTGTAGGATGAGGCCAATGATTCCAGAATGTCTAGAAATCTGTATGTGTTTTTATGTGTAAAATAGCGGTGCATGCGTTCCTTTATGGTACGTTGAACTCTTTCAGCTAAAGAAGCCTTATGTATAGAATTGGTGTGTAATAGCTGATATTAAACTCTGTCAACATGTTCTGAAAAGCACGGCCTATAAATTCCTTCCCCATATCCGTACAAAAATAGCCAGGAACCCTGTTTTCTTTTAACATCAGCGTTTTGGTGGCTTTAGCAACTGTTTCAGGTGATTTATTTTTCAGAGGAATTAGCCACAGATATCTAGAGAATACATCTATTATGAATAGAATGTAGCGGTAACCATCGTTATACACAAATATCTTTGCATGTCTGTTAAATCTGCTTGCCAAATAGAGTCAATCGAGCAGCTGTTGTCTTGGCTGTTTTAAACCTTTTTCTCACGGCTTATGAAGTGTATAAGCGTCCTGCTCCCGCAAAAATCTCTCAACATCTTTTTTCCTACTCCGTAAACACTTCTGTACAGTCTATCTACGCCTCCGTAGGAGGCTGGGTTAGAAATGTCATAATAACGTCTTCTTAATATGTTAGCCATTTGCGTATTTTAGAGGCACGTGGGTAGGGTTGACCGTTGTTTAACCTCTTCTTTCTCCTCTTCAAAGGTGTTACCGCCGGGGGTGATGGCGTCTTCAATTGTGTCACGTGCGTCGCATGTTCCAAGTCTTTTAACCTGTTCAGATTTCCTATCATGTTTTGGGGACATTTATTTGTTGTAGTCTTGCTTTAATATGCTTCCATCCTGATGGTGAGGGCCTATCCCACTTTCTCACCAGATCATGGACAATGTCTACGATATTCGATCCCTGTACCTTTGATCCTTCCACAATGATCTCGCCTGTATCGGTCCATTGTATGGCTGGGTCCTCATTCAATAGATTATAAAGACTTAAACCTTTATTCCTCAATGTATGTGGGAGGGTGCTTTTTAATACATGCTCGATATGTTGTGTGGCGACCCTTAATCTTTGGTTGGTCAGCTGTATCGTCGGACACAGGTCCTATGTCACCATGTCCATCGTTCCCCGTGCTGTGCCTAATAACCACGGGAATCTCTGTCGGGTTCTTATAATTTTCGTACTCGTGAAGAAATTTCTGCAGAGCTTCTTGGTATAAGATTCTTTTCTCATCAGGTGTTTTTTCACTGTTTAATAGGGCTAGCAATTCGCTTTCCATTCTTTTAAGCCTGCTTTTACGGGGATCTAGATCCGTGTCTGGATTCCTTTGCAGTGAAGCTACACCTCGTGTGGAATCACTACCACTTTCTTCATTATATTAATCTAGTCAGTAAAGGACCCAAAACTGAAAATAAGATGGGGAGGAATGACCCTCCTCTTTGTACAATAATTCGTTTTTTCTTCCCTACAGTTTGACTTTTACGAGCGAGTGCACGTATTATGTTCTTGTAACGGCGTAGGCGAGCCTTCTGAGGTGGTTTCATTGATACATTGCAATTTATAACGTTAAGACAGATTTCACAGATGCATTTTAAAAAGTCGGAGTCGATATTTTAATAAACATCTGCTGCATTGCCCGGGGCAGTCGATGATAGATTTTTTATTAATTCATGGTATTTCTTTAGCCTCTTTGTCATTCTGGAATATACACCGTTTCAGGCTCGTTTGGAAATATATTCGCTCTTCGAAGCACCCTAAACGTGTTTCGCGGATGAAGGTCGCAAAGCAAATATCCGTAACGCGTCTTGTAGCTTCTTTATAAACTTCCAAAAACTCCTTACGCTGATTCGGGAACATTTGATTGGCTAATACCCCAATTTGTGATACATCTCTACGTTGTGCGAATAAGACTAGATATTGTGTTTAATGACACATCGCGCATGTATCTATTTTTGAAAAATAGATTCTGATTGATGAAGAACACGCTTATGTTAAGATGGTGGGAGAATACTGTAAATGTCTCGGCAAACGTTTTATCCATCTCCAGCATGAGATTGTCAATTACAATGACTGTATGTTCATTTCCCTTTAATGAATTAACGTCATATACACCTTTGTGGAACAAAATATCATCTTGGTACTCGTTGAACACTGACTGATACGTCGAATAGCACCATATAACTTTATGTACAAATTTTGAGAACATCTCTTTAATGATTTTAAGCATAAACACAGTTTTGCCACATCTTATAGGTCCAGATATAATACATGCGGATGGGCTCGTGAACCTGAATTTTTCTACAGAGTCCATTTCTAACACGTCACACTCCTAAGTGGGTCATTTACAAAATATTAAAAATTTTGAGTGCTGCTCCTTATATTCTAGTCTTGTTTTTCTCTTCTCCCACAGACCCGTGAATGACGATGAGGTACAGCACCCCATCATCGACATTACGGATGACCCCGACGACAGTGTAGTTGTGATCACAGAATCCTTCCCTGCCGACGAATCCTCACCAGCGATACCTGTAGTACGCGACAATTCAAAGCGGATGCATGATGAAGAGCCCTCCACGTCAGGTATAAAGCGTGCCAGGATTGCGCTGGTTGTTAGACCACCAGTAGTAGAGCCCCAACCCTCTACGTCTTACGACACAACCCCACAATAGTACTTCCTCAAATAAAAATATATCCCCTTATTCCTGTTCAATCCTGTATCCTCCCCAGCAGCTTCTCGCTTTGAGGATGGCATAACATTCGAGTTGGTGCGTACCGATGCCCCCACCAGCCTTGACTAGAAATCGGTATATAGTCAGGGTTGATCCTAGATCCGTGTATAGCAATGGTGTTGAACACGGACTACGGCGCATAGTTGAGCGTATTGTAGAGTTTGCCCTTCAGAACCGCGACGAACGTGAAGTCAGGACGATGCTGTCTTTGGATTCGGGTCAGATGACGGAGATGTAGATGATTTTTGGGTAGTAATACCTTCAGACGTTTGGCAGCTGAAGATATAGAGTATATATTAGGCCGTATAATGCAGGCCTCTCAAAGTAGTATAGCCTTCAATATGGACAACTTCACGGTAAATATTGACCGTGTATACCGTGTTGTGGGTCATAGCGCCACACCTTATACTCTTAACTTCAATTCTCAGGCTATTTTTAGACGGCATATAAACGTCGATCGTGGTTGCGGCTTTATAGCAGTGGTTTTAACATGTATGTTTACTGTACTAAATACACGGACCCAAAAAATTTGGTTGCCTACGGTAGTGGAGCGTGCCCGTAAACTAGCTGTAGACTGTGAACTTAAATTTGACTGTAATATGGGTCCTGAAGAGCTGAGAAGGGTAGAACAGGAAATGAATGTTCGTATAGTTGTATTTGGAATGGATGATCGTCGTAGGACTGTGTAGGTTTTTAAAAGCAGTGTTAGAGATCGTACAAGGACCCTACTTATTTTAGGACTGTCAGGGACAACGTATCTCCCCATCCGTAATATAAGGGACCTTTACGCGAGTTATGATAAAAGTCGAAAATATGGACGACATCATGATTTGTGTAAGGGATGTATCGAGTTTGCGGATGATATAGTGAAACATTGTAAATATTGCCACATGGTATGTGAGCAGTGTAAAAGCTCCAAATGTGAAAGCCGTGTAGTTGAAGCTGAGAAGAGGGATTGTGATGTGTGTAGACGCACATTTTTCAATAATAACTGTTTTGAGCTCCATAAATCAATTGGCACATGCAGGAAACTGAGAATCTGTGAATGTGGTATGTTTCATATGATGTATAATTGCGGGAATTTCAAGCATAAATGTTATGAAATTCACTGTTCTACATGCCATGAGAAATATAAGGCGGATGGTGTAAAGCATGTATGTTATATGAAAGATGCTAAGCCTAAAAATAACCATTGTATAACTGTACTACGATATAGAAACATACACGAACGCAGAAACCAAAGAGGTTATGCCACATTCAGAGCTGGGCAATAAATACATTGAATGTATTTAAATACTAAATACTAAATACATGGGAGAAATGTATTTAAATACTAAATACTAAATACATTTTACGAATGTATTTAGATACTAAATACAAAATACATCAATTGTATTTAAATACATTTGTAAATACATTTTAAATACATACAAATTTTAACATATGCATTCACTAATTCACTAAGCCATGACACGCACACGATAAAGAAATCAACCGCTTTCGACTAAGAGTGGCACACAACTGATTGAACTGACACGTTGAAACATGAACCATGCTGTACTACACTGTCGACGCGTCGTACTGTGCTAGTACAGAACGTGTATTAAACCAGTAAAAGTATTTACATTTTTATATTTTGAGTATTTAAATACATTGTATTTAAATACTCATTAAAGTATTTAAATACTGTATTTAAATACATGAAAAACAATGTATTTATAAATACAGTTCTAAATACACAAATGTATTTAAATACGTATTTAAATACAAATGTATTTAAATACTGCCCAGCTCTGGCCACATTTACTTGTAAGCCAGACTATCTGTGATGAGTGTATGGAGATCAAGTGTTATAAGTGTCACAAATGTGGTAAACGTACAAACGTTTTTAAAACGAGTGCCTACGATAACCCTGTGACACTCTTTGTGTCCTATATTGTCAAGCTAGCGGACAAGTTCAAAAAAATGAGTGTGCATATTCTCGCCCATAACGGGGCAAAATTTGACACAGTTCCTTTATAAGGAGTTG